>NW_021025359.1:245056-384666 GCF_004153795.1 Camellia sinensis | reverse complement strand
TGATAAAATCATGTATTCCTTTTCTTTTAGTAAATATCTTCCTTGATGCCAATTTTGCACAGAATTATATTTTCGTTGCTCTGTTATTTAATATTTTATTAATTTTGTTATAATTGTGTTATCTTTGTTATTGATATTTCAATTTGGGAAATACTTGGTACCCAAAAATTTGCATAGAAAAATAATAAAAAAAAATTCTAGAATCATTCTAGGTACATAATCCACTATAGAAGAGTTGAATCCGAACCACACATTGATTTTCTGATAAATTTGTAGAGACATTCTTTTTTTTTTATAATCAGCAAAAGAGAACTCTTTATTGATGGAAATATGAAATTCTTATTTCATTAAAACAGATGAGTGCAAAGAGCATCATAGTGGAACCACTCAATTCCAACTAGGGTGGCACCAAGAATCCACCCTTCCAGGCCAACCAAGTAATGAATTTGGCTCTAGGTGTAGATAAGTTGTTCCATATCAGTCCAGCAGAGCTGTAGACAGAACCAAAATCCATATCACACCATTTATAGGCACTGCTAACCTTGAACACACCTGCTTGATCAGCCTTCCATTTCACAGATTTCTCATGCTCCATGCCTATCCTAGGCCCTGTTCCCAGAAAATCAATGAGTTTTAATAACTCATCTTCTTCCCAAGCATGTAGATTATTGTTCCTGAATACTTTTCACATTGACCATCACCTTATAATATAACTTTGCAAAAAATACTGTTTTATGTTATTCTAAGTAACTATTGTCTATCTATTAATTTGAGGAATGGTATTTTAAAATGTAAATTAGCAAATAATTATCATTGAATAAGGAAGTCTTAAGTCTTTGCTAAAAAGGAAATAGTAAATATTTTAATTTCAGTGTTTACGTTATAGTAGGTTGGCACATACTGCAGATTATTAGTATTTAGGTATTTGTTGATATGTATCTTTCTCAGTTGTTAGCATTGCCTTAGCATCTTATTTGTTGTAGTTGATGTTATATTCTCATCCTCTATAAATTCACTCTCGCTGATTTTATGACTCAATCTAGAATTTATTTCATATATGTAGGTGGGTGTATGAAGGGGTGATTGATGATCATTATGGTGAACTTTGGCGCAAATCATCATTATCTTGAGTGTATAAAAGCTGCGCTTAATGTGCATCATAGACCAATTAATATGACTGTAAGAGGAGTGATTGGATCAATGTGAAGATGATAAAAGAAATAGAAGGCGAAGGAGAACATGCGCTTAGGTGATAAGAAATGACAAGATTACCTTAAATTAAACTGAGAGTATGACTTTGAATAGAATCAATTCGAGGAAATGGATCCAAGTACCCTGCTACCCCAAGTAATTGAAATAAAGGCATGTTGAATTGAGTATCTAGTAGTAGCTGAGATTGTTGCTGATCTTGGTGAGAACATGTTTGTGTGAGAAATTGTGTCAGCATCAGCATGGCACCTGCGCTTAGCAGGATGTGTTCTGGTCTGTAGTAGGTGGTTGTCATCAATAAGTTCATTGATGTTTATTTCATGTTTCAGGTTCAATGGCCATTGTCCCTTGTTATATCAAGAAAAGCCTTTTGATGAGCTTTGGCGCAAATCATCATTATCTTGAGTGTATAAAAGCTGCGCTTAATGTGCATCATAGACCAATTAATATGACTGTAAGGAGGAGTGATTGGATCAATGTGAAGATGATAAAAGAAATAGAAGGCGAAGGAGAACATGCGCTTAGGTGATAAGAAATGACAAGATTACCTTAAATTAAACTGAGAGTATGACTTTGAATAGAATCAATTCGAGGAAATGGATCCAAATACCTAGCTACCCCAAGTAATTGAAATAAAGGGATATTGAATTGAGTATCTAGTAGTAGCTGAGATTGTTGCTGATCTTGGTGAGAACAAGTTTGAGTGAGAAATTGTGTCAGCATCGGCATGGCACCTGCGCTTAGCAGGATGTGTTCTGGTCTGTAGTAGGTGGTTGTCATCAATAAGTTCATTGATGTTTATTTCATGTTTCAGGTTCAATGGCCATTGTCCCTTGTTATATCAAGAAAAGCCTTTTGATGAGCTTTGGCGCAAATCATCATTATCTTGAGTGTATAAAAGCTGCGCTTAATGTGCATCATAGACCAATTAATATGACTGTAAGGAGGAGTGATTGGATCAATGTGAAGATGATAAAAGAAATAGAAGGCGAAGGAGAACATGCGCTTAGGTGATAAGAAATGACAAGATTACCTTAAATTAAACTGAGAGTATGACTTTGAATAGAATCAATTCGAGGAAATGGATCCAAATACCTAGCTACCCCAAGTAATTGAAATAAAGGGATATTGAATTGAGTATCTAGTAGTAGCTGAGATTGTTGCTGATCTTGGTGAGAACAAGTTTGAGTGAGAAATTGTGTCAGCATCGGCATGGCACCTGCACTTAGCAGGATGTGTTCTGGTCTGTAGTAGGTGGTTGTCATCAATAAGTTCATTGATGTTTATTTCATGTTTCAGGTTCAATGGCCATTGTCCCTTGTTATATCAAGAAAAGCCTTAACAAAATACCAGCTGATATTCCGCTTCCTGTTTCATTATGAGCATGTGGATCTCCAACTTTGTGGGGCATGGAAAATACATCAAGTATGGAGCAGAAATCTGTTTCATAATTTGTGAATGTTGGCTCCTTTTGTTTGTCTAATTTCACTGCAATCTGATTGTAGGGTGTGCGTGCTGTTAACACAAAAGGAACTGCAATCTCTCGGTCATGTTTGTTGTGTCGAAGTATGCTTAAGTTTATTAATAGCCTTCTACACTATCTAAAATTTGAGGCATGTTTTACCCTTCCTCTTCTCCTCGTTTTTATTTTTTAAATATATTTTTTTTCTAGCAAGAATGATAGCAATTATGAATTGCTGCACCTGAAGCAAATAGATTTAATGTCTCTTATCGACTTCTAATTTGTATTTGTTTGTCAGAGAGTAGGAACTTTGCATAACTAATCTAAAATATTTCTTCAAGGAATTTTGAGGTCCTTAGGGATATTGTGTTTTCAGGTTCTTGAACCCAACTGGCATGTGATGCATAACAGACTACAAACTGCAAAGAGCATAGATGATGTATATATGCACTCTCTTACTGGTTTTGATGTATCCTAGTTGTTCAATTTCATAAAACCAAAAAAGAAATAGAACTTTGTTTCTATATTTGTCTCAATTAATAGACTGACAAAGCTTCAAATCATCAAATTCTCTTTTTGTGTTTTGCCTAATACTTTTGACTCCTTATGTGAAACAGGTTATTGAATACCATAATTTTTTCCTTGAGAAGTGTCTAAGGGAATGCTTGCTTCTTTTGCCCGAAGTTCTTAAGGTTAGTTTTGATTTTTATCATCAGTGTAAAGGATAAAGTTTCTTTGCTTAAGATCATATTTTATTAAGCTTTCTGTTTGATATATGCCATTTGAAAATTTTATATTTTGAACTTTTGAACTAGATTATCAAAACATGTCTTTGTCCCAAAGTTTCAATGCTTGGATGAAGTTTTGAGAATTCAACCTTCCTAAATTGAAGTTGAAGCTATATATAGAATTTGAAACCTTACTCCGAGAATGTACAACTGAGAGGGTGCCTCAGAACCAGTTTTATGTGTGCAAGTAATGTAAGATTGCTAGTTTCAGTAATACATGTAGACCTATGAAGCATGGATACGGATATGGATACGATACAAATACCATGATATGACAAGATCTTAAAAAAAGGGATACTCAAAGAATGGTGAGAAATCCTTCTTTAGGAATTAGATATTAGTTTAAGAGCCTTAGTCAGTTTGCTCTTCTTCTTCTTCTATTTTATTTTTTTCTCTGTAGGTTTTATAAAAATTTCATTTCAATATTAAGTCTAAACTTGTTTATATTGCTCTTGTTCTTTTTCCTAACATTTAAAAGTTTATATGCAAAAGTATCATATGCAAGTTTAATTGCTTAGTTAATTGTTGAAATTTGATTTTAGTATCAAGTCTAAATTGTTTTATATTGCTCTTGTTCCTGCTCTACGAATTGTTTACTTTAGGGTTCAACTCTCACTTTAGTTTCTGTCTTTAAATTTTTCTAGTTGATTTTTCTGTTGTTATTGAGCTAGAAAGTTACTAATTGAGTTGGCATGGCTCAGAATTTCTATCCATTTTTCCTTCATTTATTTGGTGCTTCGGTTTATATCCCAAGTTTTCTATGTGCAGAAAGTGGAGAGGCTGAAATCTATCTGCCTTCAGTATGCAGCAGCAACTCAGTGGTTGATTTCATCTTCCATTGACATTCCCAAGCTTGATACTACATCCTCTGAAAAATTCAAGCAAATGAAAATAAGAAAGCCATCATCATCTCAGGCACTGAAGTTAGCCACTGAAAATGCAGCGGTCACTGATTCTGTTCTGTAAGGATAAATCACTAGTGCAACTCTCTCTCTCTCTCTCTCTCTCTCTCTCTCTCTCTCTCATTAATATGCTGTGAATTATCTGCAGGAAATTTGAGAGGGAATTTAATTCTGAGCTTGAGTCTCGGGTCAATTTTGAGCAGCAGTTCTCAAGCCGAGCCATATTTAACTCATCTTGCTCAGTGGATTCTCAGTGTTGGAAGGGACCAGTGAGTTAGTTCTGACACTTTGCTCCGTCGTTTTTTGGGAGTAGACAATATTATTTAAGACGCCTTTTGCTCGTAAATTGATGATATGGGACTGTTAAGAACAATTCTTCGTCTCTTTTGTCCTATATATTCTAGCCAATGAGCTTTTAACATGCTGTTTGCCTGAATTTTCTCCTTCTGGGATGTTGAAATTGGAGTGTTCAACTGTTGCTTCTAACCCTGATTATTAAACCTATATAGGGAATTGGCTCATCTTGAGTTAAGATAGTAGTAAAATGAAAATTCTCAAAATATAAACAATTTAAAATATATGACATTTTTTTTAATAACCAATCATCTAGACTTGTTTGCGTGTATCTCATCTAATCCTAATGACCGGACAAATCTTCAGTGGCCCATTGGAGTAAGACAAACTTGAAAGTTTGAATTTTATCGTCGAATTTTTACCGCCCAACCAAATCTTTAGAGTTTTTGTAAAAATATATAATAGGAGGTTAAACAAACCAAATCTCAACTGTAAATGAAATAGTAGAAGCCAGTTTGATGGTTTGACAAGTTATATACTATTAATAATTCTTAAAATCTAGAAATTATATGCAATTGGGAATGTTTGAACCCTAAAACATGTATGATGTATTGGGAATAATTAGTTTTCGAAACTTGTGGAATTGGAACTGAAAATAAAAATTGTGGGACTGACGTAAGTCGAAATCTGTTTATTACATACTCCACATCTTATTAAAACTAAAATTTAATACACAAGATGTCATTGAAACCTTGTTAATTGATGACTGTATGGGAAAGAGAATGAAATCCTTGTTAGTTAATGACGGTATGGGAAAGAGAATGAAATCCTTGTTAGTTAATGACGGTATGGGAAAGAGAATGAAATCAGGCCTGGTTGAATGGCTTGATAATCGTAAGAATGTGCCCTTACAAGAAAGGAGAGATTGGCTTGGAGCAACAAAACTAGAGTAGAGTATAATGGTTTCCGTAATTTAATTCACATGGAGCGTTTTGAGAAATTAGTAAAAAATTAATTTTTTAACTTATTTTGTCTTTTTGTAGGTAAATTATGTGAGAGGTGATATGATTCAAAATGAATAAAAAATTGGAAGCTGACTTTTACCAGCTTTCCAAAAAACTCCATAACTCAGTTTTTTATACTAATAAAACGTAAATTTTGTGGGCATCAATTTGAAGCAATTTGGAAAGTTGCTAAAAAGCCAGTTTTTTGGCTTTTTACCAAAAAAAGCCACCAAAAAAGTCAGTTTTTTTGCCAAAAAAGTCAAAAAGTCAAAAAGTCAACTTTTTATCAACTTCTCAAAGCACTCCTTTATATGCGATCAACTTGTCTAGTTTTTTTTTTTAATTTTTTTATCAGCAATAATAGTTATTAAACAAATAAATATTTAATTAAATAAAAAAATAAAAAATAAAATAAATAAGAGATAAAAATAAAATAGAAAACCTCAAACAAGAGATCAATCCCGATCTCGATTATTGGGATGTTCAATAGGTAGAGAGGGTGAGGTGGGGTCTAGGGCTAGTTCTGAGATTTCAAGGACCCAAAACCGATAATCAACTAATAAATATCACTAGATCATTTGGGGCTTTTTACATTTTTTTTTATTCAATGAAATTTTTTTTTGAAGGTAAAGGATAAAGATTTGTATCAAAATCACAAAAAATACTTAGCATTATATTACAACAACTAATAAGTATCATTTGATCCTCGTTTTTCTTGCATTTTTAGAAGCAAATAAATCAATCATACTTGCATAATCTTTTTTTTTTTTTTGTAAAATCATTTTCAATGGATAACAATGCTAATCCATTCAATCTTTTTTGTGACATGGTTGATTGAAGGTAATTTTTTATCATTATTTAGCAAATTTTCATCTAACAAATTTTAGTTCTCATTATTCACCAAATTTTCATTCTCATTATTCACCAAAGTTTCAAATTCTTCATTATTCAAGTCTTCAACTGATTCTTCTATTTGTTTGTCACTCGTAAAGAACTTATCAATTGCTCCTCTTTGACACTCGACTAATTTTTCAACTCTTTACTTCTTTTTTCTTTTTGCAAATGTTGACAAATAATTTCTTTTAAGAGTCATGATAAGCTGAAATCAAAATAATTTTTTAGCTCTAAACAGTACAAGAGCACCACCACCACTTAACAAAACACAAAACTTCTAAATTATATGATGTGAACTATTAAACTTCTAATGTTATATTAGTACAGGTAGCAAAAGATTAATTCTTCTTAATGATACAGATTTGTATAAATACCAATATTATAATAGCAATTGAGCAAAAGATAAGACAAATATTTAATTAATCGAATAGAAAAAAAGGCCTGCTTATGCTGTGCTGCCGCTCTGAATTCTTGAGAAATTCGTTAGTGTCTGTTGTGCTTCTTCTCTCAAATTTTTTGAAAAATTAAATTAAGAGTTAGGATTAGGAATTAGATATGGAGAGAGAATGAGCCCTTTTAATTTTGAATGGGTTTTTAATTTTTTAATGAGTCTATTTATTTTAAGTTAGTTTGGGTCTTCTTTAATCTTTTTTGGACTTAAAAGATACATAATATATTACACTAAACTATAATAAGAGGGTCCTTTTTTAGGTATATTTTGAGAGGTCCTAAGCCACGGCCTTATGCCCTAGTGGTGTCTTTGGTAGTTGGCCTAGAAAACTTGCAAAAATTGTAGAATTTTCAATGATTTGTCCCCTTAAGAACCACAAAATGAACCAAGACAAAGAAGAGCAACAAGGTAGAAGAATCAGTATCTCTGAATCTCCAAGATTTTTAAAGTTTCATAGATAAAAAGATAGACAAGGGAGAAGGGAAAAATAATACAACTTGGAAAAGGAAACCAACAAAGTTGACACTCAGGATAATGGAATTGAGTTGGGTAATAAGAGATGTGACTGTCAATCAGACAAGATCGTGGTTAAGGGTATAAAATTAATTAGGAATGTTCAATTGAGACAAGATGCTAAAGACGAAGTTGTGGTCCACCACATATTGTTTTCGTCATAAATGATAATAGTCCGTCAGACTCCGTCTCCACACCTGACAAGATATTTATTGGAGTTGACGATGGTAACAATCATATACCATCCCTAAAAGGCAAGAAGCCAAACTAAACCTGAATAAATGACTAAAGAGAATTGACAAATACAGCCATAAACAAAAGCAAGCCACTGAGCATGGGAAAAAATGGAAAGAATTATAAGGTTGAAATAAGTGCGAGAAGTTTTAGTTTCCTCTAATATTCTAAATTGAAGAATACTTGACATAAAAAGAATGTCGAATATATGAATTGAAAGCATTGGCCAAATATGAATTGCAAGCATTAGAGATCAAATGGTTTAATACGAAATCCAGCAACGTTTTTGTTGGGTTTAGTCACACAAGAAATGCCCATTTGATCGAGTAATAAATGAATGACAAATGTGTGAAAAATTATCATTAAATTTTCATGTATTATAGAAAAAAGTTTAAAACAAGGGCATTGGTGTAATAGATTGCATTAGACCCTAAGACTATTTGGTTCATGAATTTGGAAAGGAATTTAAGAAGGAAAAGAAAAAATGTGTGTGAAATTAGATCCATGAACCAAACACAATCTAAGGTTATATTTTGGATTAAGAATTTGAGAACCGGTAATTTATGAAGGAAATGGGAAAAAAAAAATGAATAAAATAAAGGGGGATATCAAAAAAGTAAAAAGTAAAAAAATAATTTCAAATTTATAAAAGTACATGTGATTTATGCACTGGATTTGTGTAAATAAATGTTATACTATCATAAGCTTGTAATTATTTTTTATACTTCTCACTTTTTTGAAATTTCCTCTAAAATAAAAAGTAAATATTTTTCTTTCTTTTTTTTTTCCCCCACAAATCCGTCCTCAAATTATTGATCCAAACATAATCTAAAGGGCGACCAAGCTCAGTTCTCAAGTTCGAGCTCCATATCCCCTTCCACCATTCCTCCCTACTCAAAAAGGGGGGAGGGGGGGGGGAATTCTGTATTTCTTTTTTCTGTTTTTGTTTGTGCGTGTCTTCTCAATTGTAGCCCTAAAAGTATGTACCATCCACATAAAGCTGGGAAGGGTTGGTTACGAATTTCTTTAATTTCAAGACAACAGAAATTAGACCACTTGTACTAATTGCACAAAATCAAATTATAGAATAGAGACAAGGGGATGGGTTTCATTTAGGAGACTCACATATAGGCCTCATCTATTGTCTCGATTTCTTGATTCATGATTTAATTATGTTCAACGAAATTTTCTTAAAATTAGAACCGTTACTAGTCTTGTTCACATAAAAAAATGAAGGAGTGTTTCTAGTTGTAGCATGTAAAATGATATATATATATCACTAAAAAATTATATAATTCACTATTATTTTTTAATATAGTGGATCTTACAAGTACACATTAGGTTCGTTGTAATGATCCACGTATCCAATGAAACTAATGATGATATACACTTCCGCATATAACGTATATTGCAGCACGATGGGCACATTGATCCTAAAAATAATATTTGTTACCGAGTGAACTTTTACTCTTTTTTTTCCACTAATGTCAACATGCGTTTCGCATATAAGATACAATTTTTGTATATCAACTTGTAACAACCAAGGTCACATGGATTCAACACATTAACTAGGTGTTTTCGATCAACTAATAATATGCAAGCTATTGTGAAGCCGTTGTGAAAATTCAAATTTCATCGGCTATCAATGCAACATTGTAGGATCTATATATTAGAAATCAAAATTCTATGAATATAAGTAATTACTAAAATATAAACTTAGATACATACTGTTTGATTCCGTTATTGTCTTGAGTTTTGCTTCCTTGAAAGAATAAAACCTTAGCATCAGCTCTTCCCCTCCTTCTCCTAATCTTTTTGTTGTCTTTTCAATGGAGCTGACAACCCTTTGACCAACATATATATATGTATATAGATATATGTAAATCCTAATAAGGATAGGAGAGGGGACTGAGCCTAAATAAAACAATTACTGGGCCCTCTCATTAAGGAACCCAAGTAACTTAAATAAGCCTTACACCTTCATATCACATATCCACATATAAAATAATATATATACTAAGATGGACCATGACCCAAAAATTTTAAAATGAAAGCCTAAGAAAATGTGAAGTAAACCACCCGTAGTCATAATCAAAGAGACCATAATAAAATAATCAAATATCACTTAAGATACAATCAAAAAATTTTAGTCATAACAAAAATAACAACTACAATAGATGATAATTAGGTCATAACTAAAAAATACAATGAAACATATCAAGTCATAACCAACGCTACAATAGACCATAATTAAAAATCATAAAAGATTATAATTGAAGCATATGATACACCCTTAAAAGAATAATACGATATTATTTAAAGAATCTAAAATCTGAATAAAAGTCCCATATAAATTGGGTTTAGGCTAAAAAATAAAATAAAAGAATATTGTCAATTTCATTAGTAATAATAATTTTTTTTACAACACTTAAAGATTATGTCACAAATAATCCCAACACAAAAGAAATTTATTTTAGTGGGTACGAATTATGGGTCAGTAATTATGTTTACCCAAAAAAATAATCTCAAATTTCTACCGACGTAACAAGATTGTGATTAAGATTGAATTCATTTAATATGAGATTATATGTAGAATAAATTCAAACCACAAGTTAATAATTCTAAATAAATTTTGAAAAGGATTTTTGATTTTTTGAACTAAAATAGTGTTAAAAGATAAACTATGCTAAAATAACTAATAAGACAAAATATCACATCAAATTCATAATTATTTCATTTTTTCTCTCACAAACATTACATTCAACTATAAAAAAATATCACCATCTTCTCAAACATAACTATTTTAACCTATTAAAATAGTCAATATTTAAAATAATCTATTAAAATAGCCAACTTCTCAAATGTGAAGGCTCCATTAGGGTTGTTTTGAAAATATAGTTAAACAAAAATGGTAGAGACTCCAAAAATTCTACTAAAAGTTCTACCAAATATCTAATATCGGTGTGGGATCCACATGGTCCCACACCCATGTGAGACATTTGGTAGAAATTTTGGTATAATTTTTGAGATCTCTAACATTACTCATAGTTAAAAGTTAACTTTTTGATTTTTTTTTTTAAAAAACGTGTAAAAAATATTAAAAATAAAATAACCTAAAATGAATTAAAAGTTAAAAAATAATTTTTAATCATCTTTTTAAAATAATCATAGAAAGCTAGTGTTGAGGATTACCTATTAATATCATGAGTGCCAACCACCAACATATATTAGAAACTCATAACACTGTATTTTGTAAGAATATTCACATTAGTCTCAATAAATTAAATTTTTAATTAAATATAGTTAGCAAATCATGAATCAATGCTCCATCTGACTCAACAAACAAATTACATGATTAGTTATTATTTATGACTGCTACAATACCTCAACTTGTTGAGACACCACTATTTACTGGCAATTGAATAGTTTATCATTTTTTTTTTTTTCCGGATAAATTTTAGCTCCACTATTTTGACTTTTTTGAATATTTTTCATTGAGGGAATGAATGATAAAATGGAATTAGAATAGAGAGCCTAATGAATGATACATTTAAAAAAGTAATTAATTAAGATAAGAAATTAGTTTTTTTAAATTAGAATTTGGTTCGAAATTTGTTAAAACTGATGTGAATGTTTTAATTAATCATAGAGAAGAAGGTTGTTAGATATTAAAAAAATTTGTTTTTTGTTTTTTGTTTTTTTTACACATTAGAGCATCTCCAATGGCAAGCTATTGGAGCTGCCATTGCCAAAATTTAGCAATAGTCTCCAAAAATCTTACTCCAGTGGACTGCTATAACCCTTGTTAAATTTGACAATTGCCATTTCCTTTATCAAATTTGGCAACACGTTCGGCAATCATCATCCAAATAAATAGAATTTGACTTCAAAATTTCTATGAAACAAACAAACACATTGGGAAAAATCCCGCAGCAATACAATAATAATCATAAAAATACTATTTTCTAGATTTTTGGAGATGGAGATAGAATGTAAATATTTAATTTTTTTTAGAAAAATTTTGAAAAAGGTCATAAAAGATAAAAAAAAATAAATAATAAAAAAATCACTAAAAAACCTATATCCAAATAACACATACAAAATTAGAAGGAAAGTTTGTTGAGATTTGCCAAAATGACATGTGATCATTGGAGTACCATTGCTATAATTTAGTAATTTACTATTATTCATTGTTAAATTATAACAATGATAATATTATTATAACATTTATCATTAAAAATGCTCGTGCATAACATATGTAAATATAATTAGGTGATCCAAAATTTCAACAAGACCTATAACTAATGAAAACCTCCAAAATAATGAAAATGTAACCAAGAAGAGAATAGTACCACTGTCACACAGTTGGCCTATTAGGGCTCTAGATAATGTGTCATAATAAAGTATTGTTTTGAGAAATGTCCAAAACAAAACAAAAAAAAAAAAGACTTTTTTTACTTATTAAGAAAATATATATAAAAAAATAAAGAAATAATGTGGCGTTCAGGTTTAAGAGATAATTAAAGAAGGATAATGTCAAGTATAATAAATTATTTTTTTTTTTTGTATTTCCTAAAAACAAATAAAAACAACATATGTTATGAATGTTTTAATTTTTTTTTTCACTGCTTGTGTGGAAAGATGGGGTTCGTAAATTTTTTTTCTTATCAATTTTTTTTTTAATAAACAACAAATTATATTCATGATTTTTATTTTATTTTTTTAAATTATAGTTTTCACTGGTTTATCAGTCACTTCTTAATTTATGAATTCATATATCTAACAAACTTCAAAGTTTGCAGAGAGTTCATTCTAGCCTCATTGTTTTTGTGTTTTGTGCTTTCAATTATTTATTGGAGCACTTTCATAAACTATGTTTAGATCCTAAATTTGCAGAGAGAGAAAAATTTGGGACAAATTATAAAAAAAAAATCTCAAGATTTTGTATATTTTTCAAATTAAACTCCAAAGTTTTAATTTCATTAATTTAAATCTTCAATTCCATTCCATGTCACAATCTACGCTCTCTGTCTGTTGAACTAATGGAAAACTCAATTTTTTGCCAAAGCCATCCAAAAATGACATCGAGTCCCACATATAACCCCCAAATCTGTATTAAATGTTTAAAATATATTTTTCATGGAATTTAATAGTTAAAATACTATTTTTTCTGTCAATTTTTTTAATAGTTAAAATACTATTGGAGTTGCCATTGCCAAAATTTAGCAATAGTCTCCAAAAATCTTACTCCTATAATCTTTGTTAAATTTGACAATTGCCATTTCTTCTGTCAAATTTGGCAACACATTTGGCAATCATCATCCAAATAAATAGAATTTGGCTCCAAAATTTCTATGGAACAAAAAAACACATTGGGAAAAATCCAATAACAATACAATAATAATAATAAAAAATACTATTTTCTAGATTTTTGGAGATGGAGATAGAGGCAACATTACCCCCCCTCAAAAAAACAAAACAAAACAGAACATATGTATATATATATATATATAACAAATTTAGAAAACAACAACAACAATCACTACAAAGACAATAATCAAACAATTTCAGAGAAATTTCAAACAATCTCAAACAAAGCAAAATGAATCTCAATTAATTTCAAGCAAATTTCAAACAATTTCATAAATGAAATTTCACAAAAATAAATACTTGGAAAGGGGTTTGAAGTTTCTTCATCTTCTTCACTCAATTTTGTAGTGGTATCAAATGGTGGGGTAAATTACATTTATATATTAATATTTTTTTATATTTGTCTAGTCAGATAGAATGTAAATATTTAATTTTTTTTAGAAAAAATTTGAAAAATGTCATAAAAGATAAAAAAAATAAACAATAAAAAAATCACTAAAAAACACATAACCTAAAATCTTATTCAAGGCTCATAAATTTTTTTTTAAAAATTCTGGAAATATTTTTGATTTAAAATATAAAAATAACAAGTACAAAAATAAAAATAAAAATTGAACACTGTTTCGATCAACCGGTCGGACGTCCAGGTTAGCCAAATTTTTCCGCCTAGAAAAGAGTTTTCAAAAGTGGGTGCAGAGTTATAATTTGAAAACTCAAAACAAATATTACACTGAAATCAATGGATGAAAATGTGTTTGGAGAGTTTCTCCAAATACAGCCAAATTTTTTGTCAAATTAAGGATGAATCAAATCTTTCACTAAATTTTCAATAAGCTTTTTTCTTTTAAATTTGATTCCGTCCCAAAATAATAGTCTATTTTGGGGAATTTAACTTTTTTTAGTAATACAATTATTACATTTAAAAAAAAATTAATTTTCAAAATTATCCTTTGTTAGCACAGTACATTTTTTAGGAAATATCAATTATCATAATTATACTTTTTTGTGTTGTTAATAAATTTAAAAAAAAAAAGAGAACAAAATAAGAAATTTATATTATTTTAGTTCTTAATTTTTAAGAAAAGACTTATATTTTGAGTGGGATGGAGAGAATAATAAAATTTAAGATGAACAAGTAATTTTTGAAAACCTTTTGATGAAATTTAATGAAAGATTGGAATAACCCATATCAAAACAAATTTTTACTTATTTAAAATCAAATAAAAAATTTAATAAATGATTGGAGATGGTGTATCTATTTTTCTTGTCAGATGAGTCGTTTCCAAAATTTTTATAACTCATTCCTTAATTAAATTCATTAATCAACTTTCATTCTCTTGAAATTCAAAATTCCCTCTCTGCAATCTATTTTTCTTTCCAAAATTTTCACAACTCATTTCTTAATTAAATTCATTAATCAACTTCCATTCTCTTGAAATTCAAAATTCTCTCTCTGGAATATATTTTTCTTTCCAAAATTTTCATAACTAATTCCTTAATTAAATTAATTAATCAGCCTTCATTCTCTCTTGAAATTCAAGGTTGCGTTTGGTAGAGCTTTCTAACTATGATTTGAGAGTAGGAGTTGTATTTTGAGTTTGTGAGTTTTGGAATTATGATTTGAGTGTTGAAAATTTGTTTGGTGAAAGAGTTTTGAAAAGAGTTTTTGTTTAGAGGTCAGTTTTCAAACCAGTACTTCCAGAGGAGCTTGTTTAGGAAATGATGCCACCCAAGCATTAAATTTTCAGAGTTTCCCACATGATGAATGTTTCGATGATCAAGAAAGTCATCAAACAAGGTTTCCAAATCTATCTCTTGAAGTAGTTAGGGGAACTGCTAATGATCATGCAAAATCGACCAGAAATTTCAAACCTTCGGGTCTCCGAATGCCATCACCAAGGATTGGGTTCTTTGTGTTGGAAAATTTATAAAGAGGTAGTTGTGAATTGAAATAGACTCCATTTTGAATGAAAGGGTGTAAACTTTCATGATGTCTTTTTGTTTTATAGAATGGGACAAACCTCCATTTGAATGAAAGGGTGCAAACCTTTCATGGTGTCTCTTTATTTTAAAGGAAGGGTTATGTCCCTTGTTCATACCTTTTCTATTCAAATTGAATAGGTGCCAACAAAGCCTATATAAAGGCAGCCCCATTCCAATTTTGATTGATTCCGAAAATTCATTTTCCTTGCCTTCATTTTGCTCTCTTGCGTCCTTTATTCTTCATATTATTTTAGGAAAAATTTCAGAGAGTTATAGAACACAAGGTTCTAGTTCGCCGGACAAATTTGTTTGAAGTGCTACTACAAATTTGTGAAGATCATTGTATCCTGGGAGATAGACGCCACATAACCGTAAGCACCGTAGCGAGACGAATCTGTCTTAAGGACAGAGTGTCACACACTCGACTTAGTCTTTTATTTTTAAATTCGGTTCGATAAATAAATTCAGTATATTATTTATTTATTTTGTTTGATTTAGTTTCATTTTATTTTATTTACACAGAAGATTGTTCCAACACTTTAATGAGGTAGTTTTATTTTCTTCCAATTTGTTTAGTTCTATGTTATGAGTATTACCTTGTGAAGTCGGTATTTCAATCAAGTAAAGCTTATCTGCTTTGGCAGGACAAAGCTATGTTGTCGACGGTAGGTAGAGATTTCTAGTTTCATTTTGGTGCGCAGAGTACTTTGCCTAATATCAGTGGGGTGACAAACAGAAAAAGGCCGGATAAACTTCAGACTACTGGAATTTTACTAGAGAATGGGGATACAAAGCTTGGTTCTGTGCAAAATGGAGTGATAAATCCTTCTTTGAATGCCATTCACAGATATGCAGCATAGAATCAAGAGCTAGATAAAAATTCCCCAAAAATGTCCAACACGTCTGCAACCTCGAGAAATTTACCAGGGAAAACTTCAAAAGGTCAGACTGATACATCTCCTCAATTGTGCAGAGAAAATTGCTCAAGATCTAGTAAAGTTATTGATGGGGGGACATAATTCAAAAAAACTAGGCCTGCATTCTAGTTTGAAGGCAGAAAGGAAAAGAACAGAAGGGATATTGAAAAATGAAATGGTTGGAGAGAGCAAGAGGCCAACGACGAAAGAACATGAAAGGGCCAGCAGTCGCCCTCTTGAGAATGACCCTCATTCACTTCATGACAACGAAAAAGAAAACATACCTAGTTTTGAAGATCATGTTAATGGTTTAAATAGATGTTTGGAGGTCATTGATCTCAACAGGGGCGTGGGGATAAAGCTTGAAGGGAAGAGGGGTTGCTCTCATTCTCACCTTGGTGACAATTTCGCTGAAAATGACAGAGCCCCCATATATTCATCATCCTTCTCTAAGGAGTACCTTTTTCCTCGCCAGCAGGTTTCACCAAATATGCTGTCAAAGACTGGACCACTCTCTCTTTCGACGACAGTTGAGTTCATGCCCAGCACAAGAACTCCATTGGCGGACAAAAATTCTGCTCCCATGTAGCAGCAGATTAATTCAGGTTTATAACAGAATCAGAATCAACAGTAGACAAGGCAGTGGAAAAGGTGTCAAAACACTCCATTACATGGCATTGCAGATCACAATTTTTTATTTATTTATCTGAACCTAGGATTAACATTTCAAGGCATGGGGCTCTGTTCTATATTTCTCTCACCTGAGTTTATTAATCTTTAAGTTGGTTCTTCTAGGAACACTTCCCATATATTAGCAAATTGTCCGATCAACCTTGTCATTTAGTGTTTTTGATTGTGCAAGAGTTTAATTGGATTGGAGTTCATAGTCCTTGTATAGGAAAAATTGTTCCTGAATAAACACATACTATTTGTCAGATCAGATTGTAAATAAACTGATGTATTATTGATTGATATATATTGTGTATATTACAAGGATTTATGTAGGAGAGGATTTGGGAGTAGGTGAAGGTGGTAGTGGAGGTGGTAGGTGGAGTGGGTGGTAGTGGTAATTTACATTTACTTTTACAATTTACATTAACACAGATATAATAAATGTGTTGGATTTCTCATCTATTTTGAGATTTGAATGCTAGCGTATGCTTAGCACGTATTAACGTGGAGCAAAACAATTAAGGTAATATAGAACATCATTAAATCCATTGACATTCCAGGCACTGAAGTTAGCCACTGAAAATGCAGCAGTCACTGAAGTTAGCCACTGAAAATGCAGCAGTCACTGATTCTGATCTGTAAGGATAAATCACTAGTGCAACTGTCTCTCTCTCTCTCTCTCTCTCATTAATATGCTGTGAATAATCTGCAGGAAATTTGAGAGGGAATTTAATTCTGAGCTTGAGTCTCGGGCCAATTTTGAGCAGCAGTTCTCAAGCCGAGCCATATTTAACTCATCTTGCTCAGTGGATTCTCAGTGTTGGAAGGGACCAGTGAGTTAGTTCTAACACTTTGCTCCGTCGTTTTTTGGGAGTAGACAATATTATTTAAGACGCCTTTCTTGCATTTGACTGTATGTATAGGATAGAGAGAGTTTTGTCCCTTGTTTGATTGTTGAGATTATGGTGATGAGATGTGGCTCGGTACTTGGCTACTGATGCATACCAGCCAGGCCGGCCTTGCTAATTTTGGTTTTCCTGACTTTTACACATGCAATATGTATTTCATGAGGCTAGGGTTCTAGTTTTTCTCTTGATTTTTTTTTTTTTTTAAACAGCAAGCACCAACTATTTCACTTCTACCATAAATATCTCTCCCCTTCTCTCTCAAAAAAAAAAGGAATCAAAATTTGATAAACAGTAAATCAGATCTCTCCCGTTCTCTCTCGTAAAAAAAAAGAATTAAAATTTGATAAACAATAAATCAAACAATAATAAAGGTTGAGAGAAAACCATAAAAAAGATATGCATGTAGTGTGATGATATCAGAGTACTATCAAAGGTCTATGGGTGGGACTGGGTTGATTGTGGACTGTACCTCCTCTTTCACAGGCTCTTACAAAAGAAGTCCTTTGATGCACCAAGTTAGTAGGGGGTTTAGACAAAAGGAGAAGATAATAGAGATTGGGGTTAAATTAAAGTTACGTTTTGCATGTGGCCAACTTTTATATAACACATTCTTTTAGATCTCTCTCTCTCTCTCTCTCTCTCTCTCTCTAGTGATTGGAGGAATAATTTGAAGGGGGAAGCAGAGGTAGGAGTGATTTGATGAACGGGCGGTGGATTTTTCATATGAACTCCCCATTTTGCAGGGGGTGGAGGGGGGAGTTTGGGGTTTGAAATGGGGCTGGAAATAGGGTAGGATCAAGCTTCGAGGTTCTGAGATGTCATTTGAAATTGATGACAGAGGCCTTTTTATTCTCCAGAAGGTGGACAAAAACATTGGTTGTAGTTATTGGTGGTCGCTCGAGCTATGAATAGTTTAGTGAAGTAGTTAAGAAGGTCAGAAAGTTGTCTGATAATAGTGATAAAAAGGTGGATGAGAAGATCAATAACTGCACTAGTCTTGAGAAAATTGAATTGAAGAAATCGACTAATTTGGGGAGGGAGGAGGTTCGTGAAGCTATTAAGGTAAAAAAAAGAAGGAAAAAAAAAAGAAGAAAACTAATCTTCTAGCAAGGAAAAGGAACTAAAAAGTTTCAATGTAGGGTTAATTATGAAGGGAAGGGAAGGGAAGGGAAGAAAGGGAGTGAGGTTTGGTGGGGTAGTGTAGTGTGGAGAATAAGGTTGAGCATTAATCTTGGGGAGAGATTTTAGTGTAGTGTGTAGTGTGGAGGAGAGATTTTAGATATGAAGAAAAATTTTAGCGCCTTATTTCACTCTACTGTGAACCCCTGATCTCTGGTCCATTCTACTTACAACTGCATATGGCACATTCTCTAATAATTTGTGATTTGTGTTGTCATTGATGAGTCATTGTAACCGAGATACATAATAATAATAATAATTATTATAATAATATAAAAAGAGTTGTGTGGGTTATTTTGGGTGAGCAGTGTCATATGTCCTTTTGATGTTATAGAAGTTCCTTTGTTTATTCATTCTACCCAATAAATTTAATACTTGTACATGTTTGGCTCATTCATTTAGAGTGCCCACACTTGAGGCAGCATCAATGATCTTGATAGTTAAGTTAAACCCTTTGTAACAACTTAAGCTTTTAGATGAAATGGTCATTAACAAGTTAGATTTACTAGTGAAATCTATATTATATTTGACATGTTCTCTCAAGTTTCGAATATGTGTGCCTTGCTTAGGTCTGATTAGTGTTGAAAACTTGATAATTATTTAGCACAGTTTATGTACAATGTTTCTTTTATTCCTTATATAAATATTTCTAATCTAAGACAGGTGTGGAGCTAAATAATCCAGTCAGCTAGGTTCATTTTCTCAAGCACTTGATGGCATCCTTGGTTTTGGACAAGCAAATTCTTCCATGAGATCACAGCTTGCATCGGTTGGAAAGGTTAAAAATATGTTTGCACATTGCTTGGATGGTACTAATGGAGGTGGAACCTTTGCTATTGGACAACTGGTGGAGCCAAAACTAAACTCAACTCCGTTGGTCCCAAACCAGTATATGATTTTACATCATGATTTCTAATTTGTAGTGAAACTATGAGATATTTCAATTTTGGGATGAATTTTGTCTTCATTACAAAATTGGTATTTGAAGTACTTTTTGCATCATTTTGATGGAATGGAAGTGGCTATTTAGCTTGGATTTTAGGGGTTGTTTGGGGTGTCCTAAATAAGTGCACTTTTTGTCTTTTTAGACTAAAAAATTGAGAAAAAAAATATGGATGTTTGGGTTAACTTTTTGACTTTTTATGAAAAAATGTGTATTAAATTTTTTTTATAAATTAGTGTGTAGAGAAAAATTAGGATTGAGAGTTGTGCGGCCATAATTTTTGACTTTTGGTGAATAGTAATAACTTTTTAACTTTTTGAGTAACTTTTTACTTTTTGACTTTTTTTCAACTTGTCAATTTTGACCTTAGTATCTGACTCAAGTTCACCAAGTTGACGCTTTAAATTGTCTATTTCCCCTCATGTGGAGTAATATTAAAAGACATTTATAATATTTGATGACACTGTAAAATAACCAAAATGTTGTCACACCAGCCATCACAAAGACTGTTGGTTTCCCTCTCTACCTCTGAGCTATCTTTCTGTGTCACTTTAATTGCCTCACCATGATTAGAGATTATTGGTCGATGGCAACCGAAAGCAAATGACTCCGTTTTCAACTATTGTGTCCATCTCTTTCCTATCAACCCAATTAAATTTATCACACGACCATATGAACCACCATGGCAAGACTACCACCTTTACATCAGCTTCATCAAGACACATCAACTCTGTCAGGATCCACCAATTTGAAGCTACAATGGCTAGATATAATTAAATCAATGAGCTTTGGTTTGGACCACTAAGCTCCAATTTCTTGACTTCAAGTCTGAACCTTCTGCTCCCACTCTCTCTTCAAGCGATTAACAATCTAGACCTATCTTAGGCTCAACATTGATATGGTTTGTAAGATTAATTCAACATGTCGGGGCTTTGTTTTTAAACGAACGGCTTTGTGCTTATGTTGAGACAAAAATTAAAAAGATAGAAGATTGAATCAATGGCGATGCATAATTTCTGCCATGCTTAACAGGAAATCAACCACCATCTCCACCAACAACACTGACACCTCCCACTTCTCCCTTGACCACCATAGGTTCCCCTTTCTATGTTTTTGTTTTTTTTTTTTGTTTTTTGAGAAAAACTTTTCGTATTGTACATAATTTTTTTTCCCTTAGATTTTCGATACTGTTCAATACATCAGTAACCACCTATTGAATTTTGTCAAATTACACCCTGTGTCCTAACCACATGGGGTCGGCTACATGATTTTTTTGCCATTCCACTTTGTCAAGGACTATATGCTATTCTTTTTAGTAACTTTCTCAGGCAATGAGTGAGTGAGAAAAAAAGTTATCCCATAACTACTTAGGAAAAGAAGTGAGTATTTAAATCTTGGTTAATGATTGTTAAATTTACTTCAAGGAATAAAATAACATGCAAGGAACACCCTTATTCAAGAATTAAGTTTCTATTTGCATTAGCAATTAGATTATGAAGAAATAATCTGCCACTATATCTATTTTCTTTCATCTATTAGTAATTATTATTATTATTTTTTCAATTTTAGAAGAAAGAGATATTAATATAGCATATGATTGTTAATTTTAAATCTATTTTTAATGGACTTGCTAGTTGTTACTGCATAACATTCTTTTATTATTCTTGTCTGTTTATAGTTCCTCAATCAGGTTTGATCTCGGCTCAAGAATCTTGTCTAAATTACAGTTCTTTTCTTATCTTAGGGCACATTACAATGTTATTTTGAAGGCAATTGAGGTGGGTTATGATGTTCTACAACTTCCCACAGATGTATTGGATTAGTCAGTCTGGGAAAGCAGTGGTAATTGATAGTGGTACGACCTTGGCATATCTTGCAGATGACATGTTTACCCCACTAATGGAAAAGGTATGCCAAATCTTTTAAAGCATATTGACCTTGGACTCTTCCTATCAAAGATTGATTTGCTCTCTTCTTCTTCTTCATTTTTTTTTTCTGTGTAATTAGATTATGGCCGCACAACCCGATTTGAAATTGCATACCGTTGAGCAGCAGTTCACTTGCTTTCAGTTCAATGGAAAGTGCGGAACCTATATGGGATTTTTTTTTTCTTCTTTTCTATAGTGAAATGTTTGCAGATTATTTATATTATGGAACTTACTTGCTTCAAGAATTTCACTTATCGTTTTACATTCACATGGTGATAAGGCATAGTTGTTTTATGCATGTATATATCTGGTGAGTTTTTATAATAATAAAAAAAGGGCACCAAGGGGGTGCTACCTGTGTAGAAAAAGCATCAAGGGGAATATCACCTCTTATACATTATAAGCAAATGAGAAATGAGTTATTTGGTGTGTCATTGCTAGAAAACTAGTTTCTCAAAAGCTTGAGTTGTTATTGACTTGGTCCAATAATCTAATGTTACCTTTGCTTGTGAAGAGGAGAGGCAAATAAATAGAATGGGGTGTAAACACAGACAGGATAAAGTGCACATGTAGAAAAGGTAACATTAGATGTGATGTTTTGGACAGATAGTCTCACGTGCTTCAAAGAGTATGGAGGTAGAAAATAATCAAGCATTTAGATATGATGTTTTCCAATTCTTAGGCAATATAGATGCATTTTTGCTGGTGCTTCAACTTGGGTGGGTCTAATTGTGTTGGAACCACAGAACTAATTCCTATGCCCCATCATCACTGACCTTTTATAATTCTTATGCAAAGGTCATCCTATCCAACTTTCATTCATTCATTCAGATACAACGATTTTTCCACATCCTGGCCAATCTAACTCAACTTCTTTCATTATAAATCGTGAACAACGAA
Source organism: Camellia sinensis (assembly GCF_004153795.1). Classification (NCBI taxonomy): domain Eukaryota; kingdom Viridiplantae; phylum Streptophyta; class Magnoliopsida; order Ericales; family Theaceae; genus Camellia; species Camellia sinensis. The sequence continues at coordinate 362,115 of NW_021025359.1, read as the reverse complement.
CTGGCCATCAAAGCTAGTTGTCATAAGTAACATCTTTTTGCATTGAAACATTTAAATTTTTTGCTACAGTATTGAAAAATCTAACAATGCAAACTCATTATAAATTGAAGATCTGCTTCAACTATATAGCATCAGGCCCATAAGTTAGTATAGTTTTTATTCATTACAATCCAAAGGTTGTTGAGTTTGTGTTAGTTACATCAATGCTAGATTTGTGGCTCAATTTATATTCTTGAATAAAATTTTGATCACAAGGTTTGTTTGAAAGCATTTTAGTTTAGTTTTTTTTTTTTTTTGATCAGCAAAAAAGGAAAACTTTATTGATGGCAATGAAAGGTACAAGATGTATACACAAAAACATCAAAACATCAATAAAGAAAGGAGGGTACACAAAGCATCACAATGGGTTAGATCATCCCAACTATGTTGGCACCAAAAAACCCCATCCGATCATTTGCTAAGCACCCTGAACAGAGAGCAACACCCAAGAAAGACAACCCAAATCTGGGGGAAACAGAGCAACACAGAAAACAGCAGGCTGTAGCAGCAGAACAGAACTGCACATACCTCAACCAGCAAAGCAATATCTCAGTAGCAGAACATAAGATCAGCACAGATAACATAACAACCCAGATCATACATGTACGGGGAGGAAACACCCAAGAAAGGCAACCCAAATCTGGGGGGAACAGAGCAACACAGAAAACAACAGGCTGTAGCAGCAGAACAGGACTGCACATACCTCAACCAGCAAAGCAATATCTCAGTAGCAGAACATAAGATCAGCACAGATAACATAACAACCCAGATCATACACTAAGCTCAAAAAGCATACCATACACAGGCTCAACCACCAGATCTCAATAACAGATCAAACACTGACAGCACAACCCAGATCAGACACTAACCTCAGCAACCAAACAAGACACAAGCTCAGCCATCAGACCTGATTCTAATACACATTCAACCACCATACTTGAGGCAAAATTTGACTTGCTGCAGATTATACACCAGATCATTCACAGAAGCTTTCCATATGTAATGGCGAGGCCTTGACCCGCAAAGCCACTATAATGAAGGTCATCCATAGCCCAGCAAACCATTGAAAACTGCTGATGTTGCGCCAACTAACCCAGGCCCCTTGTAACCAAAACAGAAACCCCACAAAAAACAGAACCAAGACTGGCATTCTAACAAAACATATCAATCACCATCTGCCAACAAAGCAGTTCACATCTCCCTTTTATCAACCACCAAGACTTGCAACCAACTTCTTCCCATCAAAACCACATAAAACAAAAAAAAAAAAAAAAAACTTCTCAACAACAATAACACAGCAGTCCACTGCTGAGCCTAGCAATCCAGCAGCATATCAATTCCAGACAGAACCTAAATCAAGCAGTAGCAACCCCAACAGATGAATAAACACCACATCAGGAAATGTGAATTGATCTCTGACAATGCCAAAGACAGGACAAATAATAACCAGACCACCCAACAAATTAGGAATCAAAGAAGACAAAACCAAGAACCAGGTCCAGACCCCAATTGCCGCTGCTGACTTAGCATTGTTGCATACTGATCTGGGGTATAAAGGCTACTTGTGGGGTAATACTGAGGCAATACATAGTTGTTAATGAAATCATAACTCCCCATTCCAACTAAATATATGCACTTTCTTAGGTAATCGGTAGCTGCTTGATTACTTCCTAGTAAGAGGGCAATGCTTGAAATTGTGATTTGATGATGAATTAGTTGTTGATTCAAACTAATTCGAGCACCATCAATAAAGTGAGAGAACAGAATAGCAGCAGGAGCCTAGTGAGCAATAAAGCCTGTGCAGACATGAACTTCAGCATAACAACAGCACTAAATCATGAACTCTAAGCATAGCATCTGTTTTAGGTCCCAGAAGTGAGACACTCCATTTATAGACTGATGCAACATTAAAAACCTCATATGGGTAATCAGAGTATTCGCAACAGAGTAAAAACTATACAACTATCAGAATAATAACAGCAACAAAGACCTTGTTGCCATGAACACATTTGTTAAGAGTCATCATTGACTTTTCTAGAATTATCTAGGCTATTAAGTGCATATGTTGAATGCTGGAAATTTGTGTTAATGTATATAATATGATAGTGGTGTTGGTGAAGGATAGTGGCATGTATAGAATATGATAGTGGTGTTGGTGGTAGATAGTGGCATGTATATAATATGATAGTGGTAGATAGTGGTAATATATAATATGTAAGTGGCATATAATGGGTTATAATGATGTTTGTAATATCTCCTATATAAGGAGTGTCATTTGGTCTTGTAAGATAAGAAGTTTTGAATATAACAGAAATATATTCCTTCTTCCTCATATTTTCGGAGTTCTTCTTCCTCATATTTTCTAAGTTTGAATAATCTAGAAGACTCTGGAAAGATCTAAAGAAATACGGAAGATTCTAGAACATTGTAGAAGATTCCGAAACATTAGAGAAGCTTGTAGAAATCTAGAGAAATCTAGAAGGTTCCGAAAGGTTCTAGAATATTTTAGAAGTATAGAAAGTACTATTATATAGTAGAATAGTTTAGAGAGTTCTAGAATATAGGAAAGTATGAGTATATGCTAGAATATTCTAGAGGGTTAATAATAGCCCTTGGATCAAAATGATCCTAGCCATCCATTGAGGAAGTGGATGAATATATAAAGGGAAATGACCTCATTTGGAAGACAACGAGACACATCAACCAAGAGTGGAGTCAAGTGCTTTAGTGTGAGTGATTCAAAGAGTGAGGTGTCCTTGAGAGTCTTCTTGTATACTTGAGTGTATCTTTGCATCTAAATAAAGATTCACTTTTGTATAGCCGTTGTGTTCTAACTCAACACACATCAAAATAATAACAGCAACAATAACCAACGGATGGTGTCAAACAAACCACCATACTTAATTCAGATCATTCAACCTCCATTCAAATAATAACAGCAATTTAGTTTAGTTGGTGCATGATAATATAAAGATGCTTCATTATGTTTTCTTTTCTTACATTCTTGCAGTGTGGGCAATGGATTTCCAGCTGTCAATTTTCGTTTTGAGAATTCACTTTCTCTGACAATTGTTCCTAGTGAATATCTGTTCCAAATTCGTGTAAGTAATCTGGGATTCAGATCTTGATGAAACTTGTCATCCAATAACATGGTTGTTTCTTTGAACTAATTAAATTTGTAGTAGTGTGCATTATTTGTGATTACTTTTAAAATGATCCACTATTTGAATACTTGCATGAATATTTGATGAGGAAATGCTTATCGCAAAGGTAAGTTTCTATTTACGTCGTCTATTTATATCCTTAGTTATATGAAGAAATTTCTTCTATAGCTCTGTTTTTATTTAAATTTTTTGGTAATGGATAGTTCAAATGAATTTGTTCTCTCTAATATGGTGGGGGCTTTGAGAAGTGTGGCATAATCTCATTAACATTATTTAGAAGTCTTTTTATTGAAATTTGTTAGTCATAATTGCATCCTCAAAGAGGTTAGGACTGTTAAAGTTTATGTGCTGGTATATTTTTTTTCTGTGAATACTGTATATCTATAGGACTCATGAATGTTTAACAAAATATTTATGTTGTCTTTGTTTATTATCCATTCTTAAGTTTGTTATATGAAATTTGAGTTGGGGTTTTGAATTGGGTTCTGATTTTAGTGTTGTTCGGATTAGCATTGTGTAGGTGGCACATACAATTGAAAGCAAGATAGCAATTGAAGAGTAAAAGAAAGTCTTAATCATCAAATATAAAATTTATTGTTCTCGTGTTCAGCTGTTCAAGTCTTGATATTACATTAGAAAAGCAACTTTTGGAATTTTTTAAGACTTGAAAGAACAATTAGTTAGGCTTTCATTTTATTTGCTTTAGATCCTTAGCACTATTTGATCTTTTTTTATATGAAAAAAAAAGTATGTTTACCTCTTCACATGCAAGGTGAGGTCGCATTTGAGGAGTGTTAGCGTGATATACATTGTTGGGCTCATTTCCTAACAATTTAAGTTTTTGGACAATTGGTCATTTAACAATGCAACAAAGCCATAAGTTTACTTTTGAGTAGTATTTTAATTCAAGTTAAAACAATGGTCTTGGGAAGCGAGAGGAGGTTTTGTTACATGGAACTCTCCGAAGGTCTTTTTACTTCATATTAATAATAAAAGAAGAGTATTTTTTCTTCAAATCTTTCTTATCATCATTTTTGCAGGATAACGTGTGGTGTGTTGGTTGGCAAAATGGTGGGATGCAATCGAAGGATGGAAAGGAACTAACTCTTTTGGGAGGTATCATTCAAAATTTACTTGTTGAATTATAATTTATTATATACAATGAGCTTTTTAAAAAATTGAATTATATTATTCACTTTTTGGTCATTTTGGGTTGTGTCATGAGCTAGTCCTCCCGAGTTTTTTTTAAATTCATTTAAGTCTCATTTCTACATCTTCAAGCTACCCCATGCTCACTGCTTACCAATTGATATTTAATCGTAACCCTAAAACTCTATTGTTGCAATGATTTGAGCGGGGTTTTTTACTCTATAAATGATGAAGTTTGTCTTGTTGAAATAACTAAAATGCTCAAAACTTTTCATAAATTATGAAAATTTCTATATGAACACGTCAATAATTACTAATTATTAATTGTAATCAATTTAACATTGCCTTCTCCTTGATATTTGGGATTTTGTGTGAGATTATTGTGGTTATTGTTTCATTTACTTTTATATTTGGTCATAGGTTTCATTGGTATAGGTTCTGTTCTATAATTTTCGACTTGTTTTCCACCCTCATTTTTTTGACCTTCTCTCTTGTCTTGGAACTTGCAAGTTGAACCATACTCATATTCAATGATTTCCATGGCCCACGGAGCATGAACACTTCTATGAAGTTGGAATGGCAATGGGGGGGGGGCAACGGGACGGATATTAATTCCCTGTCCCCATCCCCATTCCCCTTCTATAATTTTTCTCCATTCCCCATCCCCCATCTCCCATGCAGACTACCCTCTCCATCCCCTAACAGTTTTGGGTTTTCCCAAACCCGACTTGACCCGTTTTTCACTTTTTTTAAAAATATATATATATATATATATATAAATATATATTTTCTAATTATTATTATTTTTCTAAAAAATTATTTTAAAAAGAAACTTGTTTACAAATTTTTAGAATTGGTGGTAAAAGTGGTGTCAAAACATATGGAGAAATGGGTGGGTACCCATCCCCAATGGAGATTTAAACCATGTCATCGACCTGACCTGATGGCTAGAAAATGGGGAAAACCTATGTATTTCGGGTCAAGTCTCTGTAGGTAACCACTGGGTAGGGTCTCCATTGCCATTCCCACTATGAAGCTATTGTGTCCGCATGCATCAAACACCCACACTCAAACAAGTCCTAACCATGTCAACCACTCGTCTAAACGTATCATATTATTCTTTTAATCTTTTTAGAATTGGACACGTTTCAGACACTTGGGGAACTCATGCATCTGTCCATCACTTAAATGCACATGAAAAACATTGCTAAGTTTGAAAAAATAACTTGAGAGTCAATTATTATTATTAAAATAATGTGGATTTATACCTACTAATCTTTCATCCTTCAAGCTTTTTAAATTCAGGAATTTGAAAGTCTAAAATTCCAATTTGTTTGGGAATAGATGATTTCAAAGTAGATATTAGGAAATATTAAGGTTGTGTTTGGTGTGGAGTTCTAATCATGACTCCATACCCATATTTGAGTATGGTGTTTGGTTACAATTTTCAAAAATTAATTCTATATCACTTTTGGAAACTTGTTTCAGGCGGGATTTGAATTTTGGAATTTGGCCTATCCGGTCCTCCTCCTGGATGTCCGGCCGGTTGACCAGAATAGTGCAAATCTTTTTTTTTTTGAGGCAATTGGCACTTGTTATTTTTTATATATTAAATAAAAAATATTTTCCAAATTTTTTAAAATTTTTTATAAGCTTTGAATAGAATTTTGGGTTGTGTGTTTAGTTATGAGTTGTAAGTTTCTGAATCAAATATCATATGTTACATCAATTATTCCAAACTCTTTTCAAAACTCAAAACCAAACAAATTTTGCACACTCAAATTATAATTTCAAAACTCACAAACTCAAAATTTAACTCTATTCTCAAATCATAATTCTAAAATTCTACCAAGCGCAACCTAAGATTTCTTGCTTACACTTCTTCTGCAACATATGGAGAGGCACTAATAATTTGAGTCCATCACGGGTATTTAAAATTGATTTCTTACTATTTTGATATAATAAAATAAAAATTTATGTTTTGGACATGGATGGTAGAAAGGTCAATCATTAAAGTAACTATGTTAATTACTAAGTCATTTTGCCTCCTCAGAGCCATGCATGTTGTTGAAAGAGAGAATATGGTTGAAATTGGCTTTTCTATGAGACAGCTTTAGAAGTTGTGTTATATGGTTCCCTCTATGGTTGATGAGGTGATAGAACGTGGTTCAGTCACTAGTATGATGGGATTATATAAAAAACACTGCTCTGCCAGCTATCGGAACTGATCTCAGTGTCTGTTCACATATAGTTATAGTAGATTTGTGGTGCCTATCCTCTTTGAGTTTCTCAGTGTCTGTTCACATATAGTTATAGTAGATTTGTGGTGCCTATCCTCTTTGAGTTTTGAAATGTCAAAAAGTGTCATATCCCAAAGTGGGAGATGGAGCATAAACATTGGCTTCTTTGAAGAAGCTCCGAATGATAGTACTGGAACATGTTGATCTTTATTTAAGAAAAAATAATGTTAGATACACCTTTCTGCATCCCAGATTGACAGGACTTGAGAGTGGTTAATCACCTTTTATACTAAAACCAAGGATGTTAATCACCTTTCAAAAACCTCCGTCATAATTATCTCCAAATTATAGAGGTTCACCCGCTCTTACTATTTTTTCATAAATTTTAAGCGGTCATCCTCTCTTGATTTTAAAAAAAATAAATTAAGTGGTTACTTCTCTATATCTATGAAATATTAGATCAAAATATAAAATTAGACAAAATATAATAAAATTAATAATTTTTTTTAACTACCATTGACAACAAGCCTGATTTTCAGATAATAAAATAACGTATTAACTAGTTATTTGATCATGCTCATTGAGGAAGACATTATGTAAGAATTTAAAGTTATTCTATCATAAGTGCTTTTAATGACATGAAATAGCTAAACACAACTCAAGATATTTCACTTTAGTAAATAGATTATTTTTATTATTGCTATCTTTTTCAATGTAGATAAAAAAAATACTTATTTGTACATTATTTTTGTTTTTTAATTGTCAGTAGAAAATTGATATTATAATCCATACGTTTTATTTAAATTTTTTTTGTATGCATATTTTCGCACCCCCTTGGGAAAATTCTGGACCCTGACTAAAACCATAAATGGCATTTTATATTAAAGCTAGTTCATTACAAAAAGAGTAATGCTACGTATAATGAAAAAAATATCATAAAAATGATCACGAAAGATTCTCTGCTGTTAGATTACACATACAAAAAAACACCACACACTAATTAAGGGATAAAAAATCTTCATGAAGCATTTCATGATATTTTTTTCTCATTAGTTTCTTAAACTCGTAGGCTGTGTTTGGTTTACCTTTGGAATCATGATTCCAAGGATTAAATTGTCAAATCACTTTTTAAAATTTATAACCAAACATACAACTCAAAATTACTCAAAAACTTAATTCAAAAATTAATTTCAAAACTCATAATCAAACTTACAATTCAAAACTCAATTCAATTTTTTTTTCAAAACTCAAAACCAAACTCTTTTCAAAACTCTATTTTAAAAGAAAAAATTCAAAAAAATATTTTTTATTTTGTTTTTTAAAATTATTTTTAGAATCGTGATTTGAGTGTGAAGTCGTGTTTTGAGTTATGGGGTTTGAATTGAGTTTTTAAAAGAAAAAAATTGTTTGGTTATGCGTTTTGAGTTGCATTTTGAAATTTTTTAGATTTATTTTTTTAAAATATTTAAAAAATTTATTAGCTTTATTTTTTATGGAAAATTTACCCACAAGTCCTAGTTTCTGAAAAGTTGAACCATTTAGTCCTACAAGTTTTCTTATGCTCCATTTAGTCCCATTTGCACATCAATCTAATGTTCAAAACATTAATCTGATGTTCGAAATCTAATGTTCAAAACATTAATCTGATGTTTGAAACATTGTAATGGGACCTTTCAGTCTATAAGAAAACTTTTAGGACTAAACAGTGTATAAGTTATTAATTTGGGATTTATTGGTGCATTCCCCTATTTTTTAGGGTAAATATTTTATATTTTAAATATTTATTTATTTATTTATTTTAATGTGCACTATATTTTAGACATTTATGTGTTGTATTTTTTTAATATTAAATTTTTTTTAATTTTTTTTATTTTAAATATTTTTTATTTTATAAATATATTTTTAAATTTTTAAATTTTTTTGTTATGTGTTGGTTATGATTTGAGTGTAGAGTTTTGTGTTGGTGGAGAAGGACTTCAAACTACTTATGGTAGCTTGAAATAAAATTCAGAGAGATAAATTCAGAGACAAACAAACAGACTTTTCTAAGAGAATTATAGAACAAGGAGAAACACACTCTCTGTCTCTCTTAACTCTTACACTCTTTTCTTTTTCTCTCACAGACTGAAATCTCAAAATACAATAGCTATATATAGATAAAACTAGTAATATGATGGCATTAAATGCATATACAACAATACAATCTTCTTTTTGACTTTAAGCCTTCAATCTTTGAATTTTCATGCTTCAACAATCTTTGAACACAGATTTTTTGGTGGCTAGGGTGGCTATCTAGGGTGGTGGCTATCAAGCTTACTTTCCAACATCCCCCTTTAAGCTTGATTCTCCAAGTTGTTTCATCCCAAGCATCATCTTCATTCTATTGAACAGGTCCTTTTTTAATGGCTTCGTGAAAATATCTGCAAGCTGATCTTGAGATTTGCAAGAAAGTAACTCCACCTCTCTCTTTTTCACATGCTCTCAGATGAAATGATAGCGGGTATCAATATGCTTACTTCTTTCATGATAAACTGAGTTCTTTGCTAATGCAATTGCTGAGCGATTATCAACATAGATCTCAATAGGATTTTCTTTGGAAATCCTAAATGCTTCAGCACATTTCTTAACCAAATTGCATGACACACAGCTGAGTTGGCTGTAACATACTTAGCTTCGCAAGTTGACAGTGTTACAATAGTTTGCTTCTTGGACGACCAAGTGAACACCGTATTTCCCATAAAGAAATCAAACCTAGTAGTACTCTTTCGTTCATCTAAGTCACATCCCCAGTCACTATCTGAATAGCCAACTAGACTGAAATTATCAGTCGATTTATAGAATAAACCATCATCGACTGTACCTTTGATGTAGTGAAGAATGCTCTTTGCTACATAAAGGTGTGATTGATCCGGTGTTTCCATATATCTGCTAATCAGTCCTACTCTATAGAGTATGTTTGGCCTAGTGCAAGTAAGATAGCGAAGACTTCCAACTAAGCTCTTGAAATAAGTTGGATCCACATACCTTGCCTTTGTACCTTTTTTGAGCTCCACTCCACTGTCTACAAGAGTGTTCACTGGATTACAATTCTCCATTCCATATCTTTTGAGAATTTCCTTGGTATAGCCACTTTGAGAAATAAAAATTACATCTTTTCTTTGTGCCACTTCAATGCCAAGAAAATGAGCTATCAATCCAATATCTGTCATTTCAAATTCTTGAACCATGCTTCTTTTAAATTCTTTGAACATGGCTGGATTGTTTCCGGTGAAAATTAGATCATCAACATAAAGACAAGCAAGCAACATGCTTCCACCAGCTTCCTTCTTCAAATATAGTGCGTGCTCATATGGACATTTTTCAAAACCATTGTCATGAAAATACTGATCAATTCTAGTATTCCATGCACGCGGAGCTTGCTTCAATCCATAAAGTGCTTTCTTCAATTTGTACACTTTGTTTTCATGCCCATTCTGAACATACCCCGAAGGTTGTTCAATATAGATTTCTTCTTCAAGAAAACCATTAGGAAATACATATTTCACATCAAGTTGATAGATCTGCCACTTGTGCTGGGCAGCCAAAGAAATCATTAGCCTGATAGTCTCCAACCGGGCAACTAGAGCAAACACCTCTCCATAATCAGTTCCAGCTCTCTACTTGTAACCTTTTGCCACTAATCTTGCCTTGTAGGGTTGCACTTCGCCTTATGCATTCCTCTTTGTCTTATATACCCATTTCACTCCAATGGGTTTGTACCCCTTCGGTAGATAGATAAGTTTCCATGTATCATTTTTCTCAATGGCATGAATTTCTTAATCCATTGCATTCTTTTGTAAGTGGATCACTATCTGCGGGTAGGCAGAACAAATTCAAATCTTCTTCTTCTGTAGCTTCATATATCTCCTATAAATTTCTCATTGGTCTTGTTTGTTTGAAAAAACTATCATCTGATGATGATGATGATGATGATGCATCACTTCTGTGAGAAACTGACGATCTAGGTGTGGGTATTCTATGTGGAGGAGTTTGTGGCTCATCTTGAACTTCTCTTATGATTTCAACTAGAGCTTTTGATGTTTCATCTTCAAGAATGAGTTCTGAATCTTTAACAACTTCATCTTGATTCCAGTTCCAAGCTTCTTCTTCTTCATACATCACATCTCTACTCATGATCACCTTTCTGGTAATGGGATTATACAACTTATATCCCATTGTTCTGTCTCCATATCCGATAAGGATACATTTTTCTCCCTTATCATCGAGCTTGGTTCTTCTTGCTTCTGGAATCTTGGTGTACGCAACACACCCAAATATTTTGAGATGGTTGACACTTGGCTTATGTGAACTCCAAGCCTCTTCTGGAGTCGTAGAGTCAAGGCTCCTGGTTGGGCATCTATTTAGTAGATATACAACACATGATAGGGCTTCAGCCCAAAATTGCTTGGGCAATCCTTTTCCTTTCAACATGTTCCTTGCCATATCTAAGATTGTGCGATTTTTCCTTTTAGCAACACCATTCAGCTGTGGCGTATAGGATGGTGTTGTTTGATGCTTGATTCCATGCTCTTTGCAATAATTCTCGAAAGCATCTGATGTATATTCTCCACCTTGATTTGACCGCAATGTCTTGATGTAGTAGCCGCTTTGTTTTTCTACAAAAACTTTGAATTCTTTGAAGATACTAAACACCTCCGACTTTCTTTTAAGAAAATGCACCCATGTCTTCCAAATATAATCATCAATGAAGGTGAGAAAATATCTATTCTGTCAATTTGACATTCGCTTCAATGGACCACACACATCAGTGTGCACTAGCTCCAGCGGCTTTGTTGCTCTCCACTTCACTTCTTTGGTAAAGCTAGTTCTGTGATGCTTGCCAAGAATGCAACTTTCATAGACTTCATTAGCATGAGCAATATGAGGGAGCCCTTTCACCATGTTCTTACTTGACAATAGCTTCAAGCTTCCAAAGTTGAGATGTCCAAACCTCAAATGCCATACCCAGTCTTTGTCTTTGATGATGGCACTGAAACACTTCGCAGCATCATGTTAGATGTTCAATGCAAACATCCGATTCTTGGACATTCTCACCTGAGCGATTAAATTACCATGATTGTCTTTGATGGTAAGATGACAATCTTTCATGCTGATGTGGTATCCTTTCTCTAGGAGTTGTTTCATACACAAATTGTTGTTCTTCATGGCAGGAACATAATAAACATTGGAGATGTAATCATGATCTCCATTCTTGAGCTTGATCAAAATATTGCCTCTTCCTTTCACTGGAGTCTTTGAAGAATCACCGAATGAGACTTGTGCTTGTACAGGCTCGTCAAGCTCAACGAACAACTCTCTTTTACCACACATATGATTACTGGCTCCCGAGTCTAGATTCCAAACATTGTTTTGGTTTTTAGTATCTCCAAGGTGGGAAAACAGGACTGTAGGTCCGACTTTGTTTGTTTCGGCAAAATTTACTTGCTCTCCGGCTTCTGTTGTTGCTCTACTTCGGCATTCATTGTTGTAATGCCTGAACTTGTGGCAATGGTAGCACTGAACATTACTTTTGTCAAATCATGGTCGTTTGTTGTAACCACCTCATCTTCCTCTTGCTCTTCCTCTTGGAGCAAAGTGTGGTTGACTTCTTCCTCCTCTGGCTGGACCTCTTCCGCCTTTTCCTTGAAAACCAGAACTTCGGTTATTGTAACCACAACCTCTTCCTCGGCTTCTTTGTCATGTCCCCCCTTGCTCATTTCTCTCATCTCTGAAAGACGGCTTTTGATTGAAGAGCTTGCTCTAGAGAACTAGAGGGAGTCTTCTTATTGATCATTTGTTCATGAATCTCAAGTGTGCTCATCAATTCATTGGTGGTCATGGCACTGAGATCCTTGGACTCTTCTATTGCTACAACCACGTGCTCAAATTTGGGATTGAGTGATCATAGAATCTTCTCTATCACTTGAAGAGATTCCATCTTCTCTCCATATCTTCTCATCTGATTAACAATGGTCAACGTTTTGTTGAAGTACTTAGAAATTGACTCATTCTCATTCATGTGTAGCATCTCGAATTCGTTATGTAACGCCTGGAGTTGAACTCTAATCGTCTTCTCAATTCCATGGTGTGAATTACGAAGAATACTTCATGCCTCTTTAGAGGTTGTTGCTGCTGAAATCTTCTCAAAGCTTGACTCATCAATGCCTTGATAAAGTAGATACAAGGCCTTTTTATCTCTCTTCCTTGAATCTTTTAACGTTGTCTTCTGAGATTCATTTAAATTTCCTTCATCTTCGAGAGTAGCTGGCTCGTCATATCCTCGATCCACTAACTCCCACAAATCTTGTGAGGCTAGTAGGACTTGTATTTGAATACTCCAATTTTCATAGTTCTCCTTGCTCAGTTTTGGAAACTAGGGCTAAAAGAAATTGTTTGTGTTGGCCATGGATTGACTTTAAGAAATCTGCAAATTCTGACCATACAGATATGTCCGGAATACTCCAAATAGTTGGAAAGCACTATTGGATCACCAAAAATGGACTTCAAACGGCTTAGATCTCGCAAAAAAAAAAATTGAACAGTTCAGATTGGCAGAATCTGGAACTTTTGAGAAGCACCGGATAATTTTTTTGAATCAGATGACGTCAGCGTGACGTCAGCGGTGTGGCGGCTTGGCTCGGCTCGGTCTGCGGCTTGGTGGCGTGGCTCTTCCTCGGCTCGGCTCGGCTCGGCTCGGCCTCTGGTTCAGCTCGGCTTGTGGCTCGGCTCAGCTCAGCAATGACGTCGTCACTGACGTCAGCTCCTAAATATAGATTCAGATATGGTCTAATGGATCGGATCGTACGTCAAACGGGTCAGACTCTGCAAATCCAGGCGAAGAAGACATGTAAAGGCGCGTGGACACGTTGCTATGCATGATGACAGCGACAGAAGGCGCGTGCGAACTCTGTGGGGCTCGGTTTGCAGCGTGATTTTTTGCAGTGTGATCGTCTCGATGAGACCTACACACTGGTTTGATCAAAAGTTTATTTCAACAACTTTGATTTCTGGGGCAAGATTTTAAACGATGCTCTGTTCTACTATTTATTTTTTTTTTGCAAAAACAGGCCCTCCCGGTGCTCTGATACCACTGTTGGTGGGAGAGGGACTTCAAACTACTTATGGTAGCTTGAAATAAAATTCAGAGAGATAAATTTAGAGACAAACAAACAGACTTTTCTGAGAGAATTATAGAACAAGGAGAAACACACTCTCTGTCTCTCTTAACTCTTACACTCTTTTCTTCTTCTCTCCACAGACTGAAATCTCAAAATACAATAGCTATATATAGATAAAACTAGTAATATGAAGGCATTAAATGCATAAACAACAATACAATCTTCTTTTTGACTTTAAGCCTTCAATCTTTGAATTTTCATGCTTCAGCAATCTTTGAACACATATTTTTTGGTGGCTAGGGTGGCTGTCTAGGGTGGTGGCTATCAAGCTTACTTTCCAACATTTTGAAAGTAGTGTGGAGTTTCGAATTATGTGTTTGGTTATGAGTTTTGAAAATAATTTTTGAATTGAGTCTTAAGCTATGTGTCTGGTTACAATTTAAGTGTGAAGTTGTGTTTTGAGTTTAAAATATTAAAATTAAAAATTAAAATATTTACAAAATAAAATAAAATGTTTAAAATAAAAAAAATTAAATAAAAATTATATATGTAAAATAAAAACAAAAATTTCTTAAACATTTTTTAATATTTTTTAAAAATAAATCCAAAAAATTTAAAATACAACTCAAAATTCAAAAACTCAAAACTCAAAATTCTTTTCAAAATTCAAAATTCAAAAAATCATTTCAAAACACTTTTCAAAGCTCATAACTAAACAAATTTTCTCTTTTCAAAACTCAACTCACAATTCCACACTCAAATCACAACTCCAAAAAGAGAATCACAATTCCAAAACTAAACCAAACGCTAGCTTAGTTTCTCAATGATGAATTCCCAAGAACTTTTTATATTATTCTTCAGTTACTATTTGTAATCCTTCTGAAATCTCTTATAAAATAATATTCTTGATCAATGCACTCTGAATATTATGGACTGAAAATGATGCAGACCCTTGATTACAAACAAGCTTATTGATTTGATGGACAATGGCATTTGCATCTGCATTAAGGGAGGGGAGGGGAAAAAAAAGAAGAGTTGAGTGATTAGTTGTTCTCGTTGTAATTCATGTGATTTTTCCACTCAAATGCAAATATGGTTCTATCGAATAAGCTTGTTTTGTATGATCTCGAAAATCAGACTATTGGGTGGGCTAAATACAATTGTGAGTATAGCATACTGCTTGTTACTTCTGCGTTTTTTGGTTGGTTTCAGGATTTTACTTTGTCCTTCTCTTGTATGTTGGTTCATTGGAAATATTTCTTTCTTTATGCTTTTTAGCATGTATGTTCAAATTGTGAAAACAAAAATAGTAATTATTGTTCTCAAGTACCTTACAGTATCTGACTTGATGTTTCAATCTCCCATCTCCATTATTTTAAGAATATTTTGAATGATAGGGTGTGCTACATGCACTAAAACTGAGATTAGACTACTATGTAATTGTGAGTGTAACATGCTATTCAATTGAAAAAAGAAAAATGTATGTTTGAATCAAATTATTTATGAGAATATTCCAATGTGTCCTAAAAGTATCATAGGTTATTACAGTCTAGTATCTTATAGCATCTGCCGGCTGCTGTCGGCCTACTGGCTACTGGCCAAGGCTGCGGCATGCTGGCTAAGGCTGCTGGTTGCTGCTGCAAGCTGCTGCTGGCCTGTTGGCAAGGCTATGGCCTGCTGGGATTTGTGATTAGTTATGATTAATTTAATTATGTGTTAATCAAGATTTATTAAGACTAAGTGTTGTTTAATTAAATTAATCCTAAACATAAATTGAATTATAGAAGAATATAGAATTGAGGATGTATGTGGGTGTGGGTGTATTGAGCAATTTTGTGAGTGTGTTGAGAATTATATGTGTGTGTATATGTTAAGAGTTAAAGAATCACAATAATAATTTTGGGTTCATACCAGTCAATCTATTTGAATCACTTTCAACCCGTTTTTCACAAACCAAACAAAATATAGTCAATGACAGCCTAATTAAGAATAAATTCTTACATTCTCCCACTTAGGCAACATTGACCACTACTTTAAGAAAATATTTTATTTAAGAAAAAATGACTCTCTGGTTAAACAACTTTAGTGGCCACATAAATATGATTCAGAATAGAAATATCTTAGCACAGAATCCCATTCAATGAGAAATATTAATATCGAACTGTAGTGGTAATTATGCTATTGAACAACATAACACCTTCCACAATTACAAACACTAATATCTCACCAACATGGATTCCTATATGCGATAAAGTGTAGTGTGGAATTTCAGCATAATTGATCCAAAAATTATATAACATGCTAATCCCACATTCAGTCCTCTGTATGGTCTTGACAAGACCCTGCAAGGAATTTTATTCCATTTTATACTTCCAAAAGAAGCCTTTATTCCTCTAAACCGAGGTCTTTCATGCTTTAAACCAAGCATCATACTTTATGGATCCATATACACTTCTAAACCGAAGCATTATACATTTCTAAATTAAAGTGTCAATCTTTATATCTCAAAATTTAAATATAACTGTAAGAGTTCATATAAGACGAATACATACATAACAATTACCATTTATGTATACACACATAACTATAAACAAAATGTGAATAAACACATTAAACTTTATTAACTGAAATACACCATAGATAATATTCATGGGTAAAAAAATTTTTTAACCAAGCACATAAAAAACTGTAAAGTACCCATATGCTCAATATATTTAGCAAACTAAAATTTGGCCTAAGCCCTATATTTAGAGTATCAACTAGTATGTATTCTATAACATGTGCTCATAAACAATATCATCTTTAACAACTCTCTAATCCTGAAGTACTTTAAAATTATGTATTTAACACCATCAAAGTTTTTGTTATTCTTCATAGAGAAAATTAAAACCATATATCATAATACATCTTTATAGGTTTGGAGATGAAATTAACAATTCCAAGCTCTGAAATAAAATTCTTTAATTCCATAACTCAAGTTGAACTCTAAAACATGTTTGTATAGTGAAAAATTATAAGAGATTTTATGAAACTCTTTCATGAAACAAGACCTCATGCAAACACAAAAAAAAAAATGTAACTAGTAATAGACACTATGTATCATCTGAGCAACTTCCAAAGTCGACATTATACAACCAATAATATTAACATGATTAATTCTTCTATAGCCAATTGTATAATCTTTAAACGAGACCTCTCCCTCCCTTCGGAAAGAGAAAACAGAATTTGGTTCGCAAATCGAGGCAAAGCACAAAAGAGTCCCGAAGTCCGAAGGCAAGGCTCTTAGTCGAGACTCCGTAACCTCAGAACGAGCACAACGTGCACCATCACCGAGTGCTCAATCGATGACGTCTTTTATGAATACTGAATGTTACTTAATTAATCTCGATCATTAAGAAGAGCAAAGTAAAACTTTCAATTCTGCATATTAAATTCAGTAAAAATGTGATCGAGGTATGCTCTTTGAGATGAGACAAATAATCCTCTACGTTATTTTTCAAGTATCTCAATGCCAAACACATAAAATACTTTATCAAGATATTTTATATCAAAAATTTATTAACAACAACATCTTCACATCAAGTATTAATTCGAAATTATTACTAATAAGTAAAACTCCATCGGTATAAAGGATCAAGAAAAATAAATTGCTCCCACTGACCTAGAGATATATGCATAAATTAACAGTATTATCCATAAAGCCAAGTAATAATACTTGGTGAACCTTTAAATATCATTACTCAGAAATTCGTTTAAAACCATAGATAAATTTGTTTATCTTACAAATCAAATTTATTTTGTTTGGTGAAGCAATAGATAAAAAAAAAAAGTCACAATACCACTATAATCATTATAAACCTATATTTATGACATTGGTAAGAACACTACCCTGTTCAAATCGCAACTTCTTACAATAGCTTTGTATTTATTTATTTATCTTCAAAAAAATACTCATTAGATTTCAAACCGTTTAAAAAAGTATAACATGATCTCATATCTAATTAATAATTTGTATCAATTCATTTACCATATTACAAATCGCCAATATCTTCATCATACGTAACAATCATCTCTTCAATCTCTTGATAGTGTAACAATCATCTCTTCAATCTCTTGATAGTGCTCATTTAGAAAAATAATATAATCACAAGGATCTTGAATTGTATGAGAATGTCTAGGAGTTGTACGTGTTATGCATGTTCAAGTTATATCAACAAATTTAATAGACACTTCAGATTCTACTTGCACTCTCACTTTCTCTATGTGAGAATGAACGGACCAATTTATTATAATAGGCACAAGTATACAAGTGGATTTATATATTTAAACTGTTCACAAATCTAATAACTTCACATTTTAAAAGTTTAAAAGATTCATATGTCAGAACCAAGATAGTAGAACTAATGGCAACTTACAAAAGCAACAACAAATAGCAACAAGTCCCATTTTAGTTTCAAAAGCACAACAAAATTTTTACTTATGTATAATCCCAAACTCAAAAGTTATTCTAACTAAATTTTATATTAGTTCATAATTCAAAAGTGTTTTAAAAATATTTTTAACTTAGTACCATATGTAAAGTACACACAAGTATACATAGCAATTAAAAATATTTTATCACAAAAACTTGTATAATTTAAACATGTTAAACATACACCTCATCATTTTATTGGAGTCCAATTACGACGCTCAAGTACTCAACTTTCTTCCGAAGTTACAAGCATGATATATTTAAATTGATTCAACAATATTATAAAAAATTAATAAGAGGTTATGCACATTAACCAAAATTATCATGTTCACTATAATATTTATCTTCAATTAATAATTTTAAAAACTTTATCAGTGTGTTTTTCAACATAAATGAGATTAGACAAATGCATAACATCAATACTCATTTATGAAATTAATAAAATTATTTCTCACACACATCTTATGATAAATGAAAATCTATTTCAATTATTATTATTTTTATTTTATTTATTACCAAAATTAAAAATAATAACAATGCTTATTTTGTTGACATTAAAATTGAATTTTATCTCATGGATAATATAAAAATAACATTCTTTAAAATAAGATCAGTACTAAACTATAACTTAAATAACTTGACCATAAAATAAAATTTTGATTAACACAAGCATTTTTTTTTAAAGTAGTTTTAAAAAATAAATAAGGAGATTCCGAAGCTGGGAAAGCGTCATAGCTCACAAAAAATTCTAAAGAATTTTTCTTACTTGAGTTAATAATATATAAAGAGATTTGCGGAATATTCTAAAAAGAAAAACATAAAACACTGAAGAGAGATAACGATTTGTAAAAGTCGAAGGTATTATTTAAAGCATTGTAGAGCATAATTTAGATTTTCTTATATGAATCACCTAGTGGATATTTTAATGCTTTCTCAAATAGTTAACATTGAATATAATTTCAATCTTTCACACTATATTGAGGTGTTAATATAAATGGTTAAGAAAGTGCATTTTCGAGTATGCCAACATCTAAATTAGTTAGATTTAAAACTAAGTCAATATCCATTTACGGATTCACAATCAAAACTTTACTAGAGTAAATTTGATTTTCATAAAAATATGTCCCTTCATTGCTTTCAATTCAATATAATATCATTCAATTATATATGAACAATAATAATCTCATAATCACAATTAATATTCTCAAATATTTAAAATGTATCACTCTTAAACTGAATATATAGAAAGCATTTTCACAACTCCAACTTTCAATTATACATAGGCAATTAGTATAATCTCACAAGAATATGCTGCGAATAAACTTTAGCAATATTCTCAGATGTGCCAGAATGTATCACTATATAAACACCTTTGGGTTGAATATATAGAATACAATCAACATCTTTAAACTTCAATATAATCTTAATTAATTATATATGGGCAATAATTATATTCTCACAACAATGGGCTGCAAATAAACTTTAACAATATTGTTTCAGAATGTATCATCATATAAATACCTTTGGGTTAAATATATAAGACACATTCTAACACCTATATATCACAGGATTGTAACAGTCCTTAAGTTTCTCTATTTTGAATTCATTTGAAACACTTGTACCTTAGAGTTAGGAAACAGTTTCAAACTGTTCTACATTTTAGGATTTCAAACAAATAGTTGTTATCCTGTATGTGTATATATATGCTGCAAAATGTATATGAAAGTAAGGTTGATTTCCTCAAGCTAATATGGTATCAAGAGCCTAAACCGATCCATTGTTCCATCTTCTTTTTTTTTCCCCTTGTTCTTCAGCACTCATGACTACCGAGTCTGCCGCTGCAACCATCCTCAACACTAATGAAGCACACCAAACTCTCATCAGCATCAGCGTTGCTACTCAAGCCCCTCTCAAACTCACCTCTACCACTTACCTCTCCTGGAAACTCCAGTTCCAAACCCTCTTCATTGGCTATGACCTTCTTGGCTACATTGATGGCTCCAAACCATGTCCGCCAGCCACCATAACCCAAGCAAATACCATCATTCCTAATCCCAGTCACACTCTATGGAACCGATAGGACCAACTGATCCTCAATGCTATTATTGGCTCCATTTCACTCACCATTATTCCTTATCAATAGAATGCCCACTCCCACTTTAAATCTCTCCTCACCCTACCACAAAATCTTTCTGACAGCCCCCAACTACTCCAAATTAAGGGTCTTTGGTTGCTTATGCTACCCTTGGCTCAGACCTTACACCTCACACAAGCTTGAATCACGGTTCAAGCCGTGTGTTTTCCTTGGCTACTCTCTCACTTAAAGTGCATACTACTGTCTTGACCCTTTCACCTCAAAAATCTATGTCTCAAGACATGTCAAATTTGTTGAATCCCACTTTCCATACTCTTCACTGTCTAGACCGTCCTCTAGTCCTCCCAACCTCATCGCCACTTGGATTCCTGCCCCAATTCTAGTTCTCGTACCCTCTTCCCAGCCGCCACTCAATACACCATCTGAAGTCATCGTCTCTCAACAACCTCAAAGTGCTGCTCCAACACACACTCCAGTACCGGTTCCATCTACTACCACAAACCAGACCACCCACTCACACTCACCTTTATTCACACCCTCAACCGTTCCATCACTACATATCCCAGAGTCGCCTTCTCCTAACCCACCTGAAATTCATCCCCTTCCAACTCACCTAATGACCACCCGAGCAAAGAACCACATTCATAAACCCATCACTAAAATGAACCTTCATACCCAACTCTCCAAATCCGATGACCTTGAACCAACTACTATGACTACTGCCCTTAAAGATCCACGCTGGCGTACAGCCATGTCTGATGAGTGTGATGCTTTAGTTCGAAATGGTACATGGGAACTTGTCCCACCTGATTCTACCATGAATATAGTTGGGTGCAAATGGATTTTTCGAATTAAACGTAACTCTGATGGCTCTGTTGACAGGTTCAAAGCCTGTTTGGTCGCAAAAGGATTTCATCAAAGACCCGGCGTCGATTATCTAGACACTTTCAGCCTTGTTGTCAAACCAACGACAGTCCGTGTTGTCCTCAGTCTTGCCGTATCTCGGGGTTGGTCCTTACGTCAACTGGATGTTAACAACGCCTTTCTACAAGGCCACCTCTCCGAGAATGTCTACATGCAACAACCAACAGGTTTTGTTGATCAAGATCATCCATCTTATGTCTGCAAACTTCAAAAGGCCATCTATGGCCTCAAACAAGCACCGAGAGCCTAGTATCATGAACTTCGAACTTTCCTTCTTACCTCCGGCTTCGAAAATTCTCATGCAGATACTTCACTCTTTGTTCTCACTGCTGCTGGTCATAGATTGTATATCCTTGTCTATGTGGATGACTTAATCATCACTGGAGACAACACTCAGATGATCAATTCATTTGTTGATGTTCTTTCTCATCGGTTTTCAATTAAGGATCTTGGCCAGCTCTCCTATTTTTTGGGTATGGAGGTCGTCCCAAATCAGCAAGGGATTTTATTATCTCAAAGGCGTTACATTTTGGATATTCTAGCTAGAACTCATATGACTGATGCCAAACCTGTGCTCACTCTCATTCCAACTAGTCCACCTTTGTTCAAATCAGGCTCTGCTTTGTCTGATGCTACCGAGTACAGAACAGTTGTTGGCAGCCTTCAATATCTCTTGATTACCAGACCAGATCTTGCCTTTGCGGTTAACAAGCTCTCCCAGTACATGCACACTCCAACAACCAATCATTGGAACTTTGTTAAACGTCTCTTACGCTATCTATGTGGAACTATTAATGACGGCCTCCAACTACATCGCCGGTCCCCATTGACTTTACACGCCTATGCCGACGCCGATTGGGCAGGTGACAAGAATGATTTTTCATCAACCAGTGCTTACGTTATCTATCTTGGTTGTAATCCAGTCTCCTGGAGTTCTAAGAAACAGAAAACTGTTGCACGATCTTCCACTGAAGCGAAATACCGGTCAGTCGCTAATGCGGCCGCTGAGCTCAACTGGCTTTGCTAGCTTCTCACTGATCTTGGTGTTCAACTACCTTGCTGTCCCGTTTTATATTGTGATAATGTTGGTGCTACCCAACTCTGTTCCAATCCTGTGTTCCACTCTCGAATGAAACATGCTGCCATCGATTATCACTTCATCAGAGACCAAGTACAAAATGGTGTCCTTCGGGTTGCTCATGTATCCTCCGCAGATCAACTTTCCGATGCCCTGACTAAACCTCTTCACCGTAGTCGTTTTCTTGATCTCAAATCCAAGATTGGACTTCTCTCCCGCGCTCCATCTTGAGGGGGCATATCACAGGATTGTAACAGTTTGTAACAGTCCTTAAGTTTCTCTATTTTGAATTCATTTGAAACACTTGTACCTTAGAGTTAGGAAACAGTTTCAAACTGTTCTACATTTTAGGATTTCAAACAAATAGTTATTATCCTGTATGTGTATATACATGCTGCAAAATGTATATGAAAGTAAGGTTGATTTCTTCAAGCTAATACTATAAACAAGTCAATTGGCAAGAATGATTTATCAAGAAATTATCTCCTTTTGATAGATAAATTCTTTCGAAATCAATAAAATTTCCCTTACTAGTTACTAGCGGCTCACACTACCTCTAAAATTAATACACTCACTTAACCTCCTTTGGGTAGGTAACTAAGTGATATAATATTAGAAGAGCTTCCCAGAATCCTTATTGAAAAATCACTTTAAATCTCAATGAGTTAACCACTTCGGCAATATCACCCACATTAACAAAAAAAAAAATTTCTCCACCTGGGACTACAAAAAATATTATTTATCTACCTTTAAAACTTTATTTAACAAATATAAGATTATATATGATTGTCCAGTTTTGCTGTTGCATACTAGCAAATCACGACTTTAATTAGGCATTAATTGCTGTATAATGACAAATGAGAATTAACATAAAATTGAATTATTGCATTACATTATCATGTAAATTAAAATATGATTACCCACAATTAAACAACCGTTTAATTCTATCAAGCAATAAACATATGTCCAATTAAATAAATATTACCCCATCAATTTGTTTAGACTTATAAACAATATACCACTGACAAAATATGCACTACCCATATTGATTTAAGAGTTCTCTAATTGGGACAATTTTAAAATAAATATTCTCCCATTGAAAATATCACGATTTATTATTTTAATATATAATAATCGTTTGCACCAGTATGTTTCAAATCAATATATTCACGAGATTTAGATTTAGATTTATTTTTATTTTTATTTTTATTTTTTTATATATATATTTTTTATTTTTTTGAAAAAAACGTTATGATTCCGAAGCAAACAATGAACAGTATATAATGGAGGAACATTGAAAAAGGTTTGGTCGCCAAGCATATTGAAAAGTTTTGAAAAGTATGTATGATCACCAGGCACATCATTTTAGTAAAAGAAAGTATTAATTTATTTCTTATCATTATATAAAATAATTTTACTGAAATAATCTGCCATGATTTTGATTATAGTATAAACTTGCTCTGATACCACATGTAAGATTATAGGATCTATATACTAGAAATCAAAACACTATGAATATAAGTAACTACTAAAATATAAACTTAGATACATACCGTTTGATTCTGTCACGCCCCAAATTTTTTTATTACTCGGATAACCTTACCAATAGTCATTAATTAAGTACATTTACAAATAACATTTCATCCTTGGATGAAATGTTGAATAATTAAATATACATATTCCTTCTCGTTATACAACAATGACATTTACATACAAATAAAAGATATGCCCTTAGGCTTACAATAAAAGAGAGGACACTACTCTTTACAAAAAAAATAGCACTCGGCCAAACAACAAATGAAGTAGTACAATCCATCACTACATTATACTTAAGAAATGGTAAAACCCATTGTTTGATCTTCAAATCCGAAAAGTATTCCCTGTACACATGTACAGGTAGGGGGTGAGCAAAGCCCAACCGAACAATCTCATATTAAAACATTAAAAGATATACGGGGACAAAGATACTTATACATATACGTGAAATCATATCATGTCAAAACCATATGATTTTATTACATAATCTCTTAAATCCAAGGCCTGCATATTCATATGTCACTAAGACCAATCTTATTCCATTTTCCTTCAATTCATTTCCAGTTCATATATGCTACTCAATTCACGAGTTAAATTCTTTATCTTTTAACAACCAAAATAAGACTACATCTCAATGGTTTTCTAACTATGCAAAACACACATACACACTTCAATCCTGCCATTTTACGGATATTTCGTCCGAAAGAACCGGCACTCATTTATATATGAAATTTTGGGTCTTTCACCCAGGACACTCTAGCCAACTTGCTTTAAAATGGAATCCATCCCCTTTCTTCTCCCAAACAAATATACATTTGTAATGTATTTATAAACATAATCACATATGGAGTGCATTCCCTTTCTCCTCCCAATAAACATACATATACAATGTATTTATAACATGGTCATATACAATGACACCAACATTGGATTATGTTAAGTTTTTATTCTTGGCAATCCCGTTTGACAAAACTCTTTTTAGTTGTATTTCTTTTCGCACTTTTATTTCAGTGAGGCTATGAGTTTATTAGATGCGAATCCAACCCGAATCGAGCCTAGCAGAGAAGTTTGTGATGTAAATGCTTTCAAGATTGCCACTTCGCTGATTATGACGGGGGTCAAGCTGCCCGGTCAGCTCGCGAGCCGAAGCAAAATGCAAAATTGCATTCAAGATTGCATGTCCGCCCTTGCTCGCTCAAGCCAAGGAGTGCTCGCTCGAGCGAAGGCTTTCTCGCTCGAACCAAGGAGTTCTCGCTCAAGCGAAGGATTGCGTCCACACAAAAACCTGAAAGAGTTGATTGCTCGCTCGAGCCAAGGATTCGTGGCTTGAGCCAAGGCACTAGTGGAAATCACGCGAGTTAAGTTTCTCGCTCGAGCGAGAGAAGCTTCGCTCGAGCGAGCTTCAAAATCCGGATTTCTATAAGACGTTGGTTTTCTTCCAAAACAAGGATTACTTTGGTTTTCTATAAGTAGTTGGTTTTCTCCCAAAACTAGACTAACTCCTCCAGATCTTCTTTTTGGATATTAAAGTTTATATCTGGGGATATAAACCTAGTTTTCTTTGATGTCTTGATTGAGTATTCAACTCATGGTTTAAAGAGTATACATCAAAGGATTATTTGTTTGTTCTACACAAGAGAAAGAGTTGTTCTTCGATAGATTCTGAAGAATTCGAGCCTGAAGCTTTGGTGGATTCTGGAGTGACTCATCGTCAAGACAATTCCGAGGTGAAGACGGGGTTTTAAGAGGCACATAGGGGTTAGTTCAATTCGGGCATGGAATCGCTAGGTAATTGAGAGTATACCTGTGTAATTCCTTTATGTCTTTTTAGTGGATTGTTTTGTGGCTTTTGCCCGTGATTTTTTTATCACAATTAGAGGTGTCCAATTGTGATTTTTTCCACGTAAAATCGTTGTGTCGAATTGTCTTGATTGTTTGGTTGGGATTGTTATATACTGCTTAAAATTAATACATAATCACAAATCAACATCTAGGGGATTTCTAGATTTTTCAGATTAGCATTAAATTGCCTAATCCTCATGCAATTTCTACAACAATCATAGCTATCCTCCACCGATAGCCCAATACAATTATTTTTAAAGGGATGTTCAATCTCAAAATAAATATTTTTTTCAAAACTTACGTAGGTGAGATATTACATATCCAATATCACCATTTATAACCACAACCTTTCAATTTCACATTTTTGATGTTAATTCCAATTATTTATGCAAAATAATGATTTAATCAAAATTAGGGCAAAATCCCCCTCGTTCCAAATATCAACCCAATTCACCAAAATCAACTATTCTGGCACAACATGTTCATATATTCAAGCCTCATACTCATTTACCTTATATTCATCGAAATCCCTCTTTACATTTCACACCCAATTCCTAGATTTGTCCAAACCACAACCAAATCTCATCATCTACACACAATAGCAAATAACTAAGCTAAAAATCATATTAGAGTGTAGAAAATCCCTACTTATTAAATATTACCATTTCTATCCTACTATGTCAAAAGTTATGATATAATCTTAATAACACACTTTTAACCATAATGGATATAACCTTTAACAAAAACTAATTTAATCCACTAAATTAGTAAGTTTATTATATTTCAAAATTTTCAAATTAATAATACCAAACCTAACTTCACATGCCTCATCCCTCAGACATAACTATATTTTAACTTAACCATTTTTCATACTAAGCTATTTAAAAAGGTAATATTTTTACCAAATTTTCTACCAATAACAATTTCACAACTTTTTCTAAAATTACTTAACCAACATGATATTTACATCAAAAATTATGAAATATGCCCAATAGTAACATCTTCAAGGTTATGAGTTTGAAAGACCACATTTTACATTTTTTTTTTCATAAAAATGAACACAACTTGATCATCAACATATCATCTTTTATAAAATATCATAAATATAATTCTTTTAGAGTTTTTAATCCCAAAACAATTCTATAATTCCTACTTAAGCATTTACTCCATATTCCTCAACATTAATTTATTTTTTTCAAAAATAAATTCCAAATCAAAGATAAAAAAAATTCAACTTTATATTTCTCAAAATAAATCATCTAATTATAATATGATGTAGACACAATCCATACAACTGTTAAATTCTATTTTTGAATTTCTTTTACAAAATTAAGAACACAAAATGATTTTTTCAAAATCAATCTCAAAATACCAACATTCTTAACATTTCAACATAATTTTTCTTTCAAAAATTACCAAACAAAAATCTGAAAATATATCTATATGCAATACCTGATATATTTTCTCAAAATAACCCTAACATAATTTTAATATAAAAATATGAAGAAAGTCCCTACCTCAAATATGAAGAAAAATAAATTTGAAAATGCAAACGTCGCCCAATCATGAATCCGAGAACACCATTGCGAAGATCACGACGAGCTCTCCAACTTTCATTTATAACACTCTAGCAAAATCTCACTCTAAACACTCCCACTTTAAATTTAAAGCTTATGTCAACAATGAAGGAAAAAAAAAAAAAAAAGAGAGAGAGAGATAGAGACGGAGGGGGAACCTCTGTCAACAAAAAGGGGAAAAAATGAAATGAAAGGGAATTTCTGATCCTTGGAGGGAAGCTTAGGATCCTTAGACCCTTTGGCATTTTGCATTTGCTTTTGTTGGAATTGTTGGCCACCCATTCTTCTTTTCCGTTTATTTTTTATTTATTTCTTTAATCACACTCATGCTTCCCACCATCAACATACCCACCCTTTTTTCTTTTGAATTTCCAGGCATCCCACGTGACTCCTCACATAATCTAACACCAAAAATTAATATATAATACATTATAAAATATTTTAAAAATTTATAATATAAATTATAAAATGATATAATTTTTTTCTCATCACAAAATATAATATTTTTATACATCACAAAATATAATATTTTGTTCATTACAAAAAATATACTCAATTTCATTCTTTATAAAATATATAATTTTTCACTATATGGTACACACCATAAAATCAACTATCAAATATTTATTATAATCCTATATAATAAATAATAACAACTACTAAAGTGGTTACTACCAATCACCTAATTAAAAAAACTAAACAGTTAAACATGAGTCATTTAACAAACTCAAATTAAATTAAATCTAAATCATGGGTCTCACCCATAAGTCAAGCATGGTCCAATTATATACCAAAATAGTCCCAACAAATTTATCTCAAATCTTGGTCCAAACACCAAAAACTCAATTTCAAATTCTGCTATAAATTAAACTGAATACCAATCAGTCCGTGAATTTTCATAAATAACTACTCATCATTAAATTCTGAAATTTTTACCCAACGTGCTAGACTCATATGGGAACAACATACAAAAATTTCATAATTTTCTGAGATCAGAAACTATTTTTAAAAAATACAAAATTGAACTGTTTTCGCACAGAATTTATACAGCAATCAAATTTGAAAATTTGCTTAATTAAATTATACACTGGCTATTTAAATAAAATAAAAAATTGGATCATTACAGATTCCGTTCTTGTCTTGAGTTTTGCTTCCTTGAAAGAATATTACATTCACAATTGAAAAACCTTAGCACTAGCTCTTCCCCTCCTTCTCTTAATCTTTTTGTTGTCTTTTCAATTGGGCTGACAACCCTTTGATCTACATATATATAGATATATGTAACCCTAATAAGGATAGGAGAGGGGACTGGGCCTAAATAAAACAATTATTGGGCCCTCCCATTAAGGAACCTAAGTAACTTAAACAGGCTTTACATCTCCATATCACACATCCACATATAAAATAATATATACACTAAGATGGACCATGGCCAAAATTTTATGGATCACATTAATAATTTTGGGCTCATACCAGTCAATCTGCCTAAATCACTTTTAACTCGTTTTTCACAAGTCAAACAAAATATAGTCAATGACAGCCTAATTAAGAATAAATCCTTACAATCAAAATATATGGGAGCTATTGTATCACATATATCTTTATCGTAAATAAATCTAATTAAGTTGCTCATGAATTGATGGCATGGGAGTTCAAGAACAATTCTCATCTCTTTTGTCCCGTATCTTATTTTTAAAGAGCTTTCAAGGAGCTATTTTTCCCTAAATCTTCTCTCCAAGAAGCTATTACGCAATTGAAGTTGTGACTTTTGAACCTGATTCTTAAGTGTTTTTTGGCCTTTTTCGTTTATTTCTTTTTATATGATATTAAGGAGATTGACTCATAAGTAGGGAAGTAAAATGAAGTTGTCAAAATAAAAACAATTCTAAAGATGATAGAAAAAGTTTTCAAAATAGAACAATTGTTTATGTATGATAGGATTTAAATAAATTAATGCATCCATATGGAATGGAATAAAACTTGGTGATTGAAAAATAGATGAGTTCCACAAGTCTAAAAATAGATGATTTTAATCCATAAAACAAAAATAAGTAGTGAATGCATGACAAACTGGCGTGAAGTGTTATCTAAATTTATGGATATGGGTGTTACTATGTATATATAATAAGAATGTCATTATAACAGGAGAAATTTTTTGTATTATAACAGAGCATTACTCTTGACAGTAACTCACGGCTTTAAATTAATTATTGTAATGGCATATACTTTTTTTTCCCTTCAATTTCTAATTTTTTAAATTGGACAATGAATATATAAACTATAGAGAAAAGTTCTAGAGTGTGGGCCATTGGTACAATAGAACAAGAACATTTCCATTAAAGTTGTGTTTAAATCAAGAATTTGAGGAATAATTTGTAGGTGAAATAAAAAGAGAAGAAAAATGAATAAAATATAAGTAAATATTTTGTTGGGGAATTTTCAAAATGATTTTTAAAATGTCTAGTTTAATTTTTGGGTGTTTTCAAAACCTTGTTTTTCTTTGGAAAGCTTGGGGACTTTGTGCCATATCGGAAAGAGAAGAAAATATGAAGCACTTAATAAAGTGCTACATGGAATATTCCTTTGAATATGGAATTGTGAGGTGAAAGCTAGTGTGCATGCACCCACACCGAAAGGATGGTGCTTTGCACTATCCGCACACGCGCGTGGCGTGGGCATTGAGCTGTGTGGCGTTTGATGGCGCACTTTGCACTTAGCACGGACAAGTTGGAGCGATGACGTGGATCCAATGTGGAATACAGTCAGTGCGCCATGAGGGCGCTTTCCTATTTGCATCGGACAGGTTGGAGCGATGACGTGGATTCAACATGGAATACAGTCAGCTCCATATCCAAAAATTCAGCAAGCATTTTTGCAATTCTTTCTCTCTCTTGAATTAGATTTTTCGATCAAGAGTTTCTTAAGCAAATTTCTTCTTTTCTTACTGGTACTGGTAATCAAGTTTTGCAGATTTGATTATCAGTGTCTTTGTTTTCTTAATTATATCAAGAGTATTCTAATCCACTGTCGTTAGTGCAGACACCGGTATACTTAATCCTGGAGGTAAATTTGTTGTAACCCCCTGCACACCTTTTGGTGGATGCAAATATTGTCTTGAGGAAAACAACTTAGTAACACGACTTGAAGCACTAAATTTCTGTTCTACATAGACAAGATCATCGCCAAGTTTTGAAGACCCAAAGACCACCAACTGAAAAATTCAAGACGAATTGTTCCAACAATCTAAAGACAATATTTAGATATGGCGATGTCTATTCAGAAAATGACTCAGGATTTCATGAAGCTTGACCGTTTTGATGGAGAAAATTTCTGACGCTGGCAAAATAAGATGCACTTTTTGCTCACCACTCTCAAAGTGGTCTATGTGCTGACTACCCCCTATCTGGTGGAGTAAGAAGATGAGACTATGCAGCAAACCCGTACAAGAACCAAATGAGAGAATGACAACAACTACATTTCCCGAGGACATATTCTGAATGCGCCGTTAGACTCTTTGTTCGATGTGTATCAACATCTAGAAACCGCAAAGCAACTCTAGGACATATTACAGTCAAAGTACCTCACTAAGGATGCCACTAGTAAGAAATTTCTTGTTAGTAATTTTATGCGTTTTACTATGATTGATACAAAGCCCATTATGGAACAATTCCATGAGATCCAACATATTCTGAGTCAGTTTCAACAAAAGAATATGAACATGGATGAATCTATTGTAGTTTTGTCTATAATAGAGAAACTATATCTCTTTGGAAGTATTTTAAGAAAACTTTGAAACACAAAAAGGAAGATCTAACTTTAGAGGAATTGGCTCAACACCTCCAAGTTGAGAAAGAGTCAAGACTTCTTGAAAGTAAAGAAAACCAATTGGTTCAAACTTCCAAGATTCACATGGTGGATGATGGCAAGAGGTTCAACAAAAAGAAGTGTAAGCGCGACCCCCAACCTAAGAAAGATGCTAAGAAACTGAAAGGTGCTTGTTGGCATTGTGGCGAGCCAGGGCACTTCAAAAATGAATATCGATCATACAAGAAGAAGCTAGAAGCATCAAATGCCAAGAACAAGTTCGTGGCTGTTGTGTCCGAGGTGAACATGCTCGAAGATGCTAGTGATTGGTGGATTGACTCAGGAGTAACAAGGCACGTCTGCAACGACAAGAGTCATTTCACTACTTATAAACAAGTGAGTGATGGAACAGTTCTCTACATGGGCAACTCTTCAACTGCTGCTATCAAATGCAAAGGGACAGTGGATCTAGAGTTCACATCTGGAAAAGTCTTAAGTCTTAATGATGTTTATCATGTACCTAATGTCAGGAAAAACCTTGTATCTAAAAGCCTGCTTAATAAGCATGGTTTCAAGTTAGTATTTAAGTCGGACAAATTTATCCTGTCTAATGGTGGGATCTTTGTTAGGAAGGGCTATATGTATCAGAGAATGTTTAAACTTAATGTTATCAATAATACATCTGTTTCTACTTATATTGTTGATTCTCTTTTTTTATGGCATGCTCATTTAGGTCATGTTAATACTAGGAAAATGCATGTTATGGTTAATTTAGATTTAATTCCTAAGTATGACATTGATATGTTTGAAAAATGCAAATTTTGTGTGCAATCTAAAATTACTCACATTCCATTTCCTAAAGTAGACAAAATCACATCTCTGCTTGAACTTGTATATAGTGATGTATGTGATATGCATAGTACCCCCACTAGAGGTGGTAAGAAATATTTTGTAACATTCATTGATGATTTTTCTAAGTATTGTCATATCTATCTTTTGCATTCAAAAGATAAGGTGCTTGATAAATTCAAGATTTTTAAGACAGAAGTAGAAAATCAATGTAATATCAAAATAAAGAGGCTTAGGTCTGATAGAGGCGGTGAATACCATTTTCCAGAATATTGTGAAAATGTTGGTATTATTCATGAGAAGTTTGCACCCTGCACACTACAACAAAATGGAGTAGCTGAAAGAAAGAATAGGACATTAACAAAAATGATTAATGTTATGCTTTCTTACTCCAATTTAAGTTTTGGTTTTTGGGGTGAAGCATTGCTCACTGGCTGTCACATACACAATAGAATTCCTCTAAATGGAAGAAATGTTACTCCTTATGAACTTTGGACAAACAAGAAACCTAATCTAGGTTACTTGAAAACATAGGACTATAGAGCAATAGTCAGATTGCCTGAACCTAAAAGGAAGAAATTAGGTAAAAAAGGAATTGAATGCATATTCCTTAGATATGCTATACATAGCAAAGCATATAGGTTTCTGGTAATAGAGCCCAATGGTTTAGTGGAAACAAATACCATCATTGAATCACGTGATGTGGTATTTTATGAGAATCGTTTCACAACCATTCCAAGGTTGAATTCTAATCGAGGAAATGAATAAACTCCTTTGATATCTACAGAGAAAAGTGAACGACATGAACCCATTGAGCCTAATGAACCTATAGTATAAGCCTATTAAGCTAAGGAGGAAAAAGAGGGCTAGGACTAAGAAGTCATTTGGCCCTGATTTCATTGTTTACCTTATAGAAGGAACTAGGAAAGCTTATTGTAAGCAAACAATGATTTCATTGAATATGAATTCAGATCCGTTAACCTTTGAGAAGGTTATGAAGTCTCAAGATGTTGCTTTCTAGAAAGAAGCAATAAATAATGAGATGGATTCAATCATGGGTAACAATACCTGGATACTTGTTGATTTGCCACCTGGATCCAAACCAATTGGTTATAAATGGATTTTCAAAATGAAAATGAAAGTTGATGACACAATTGACAAGTTCAAAGCAAAATTAGTTACTAAGGGTTTTACTTAAAATAAGGGTATCGATTATTTTGATACATATGCTCCAGTGGCCAGAATCGCTACCATTCGAGCATTGATTGCCTTAGCCTCAATCTACAAGCATGAAATCGATCATATGGATGTTAAGATCGCTTTCCTAAATTGAGAGTTAGATAAGGAAACCTACATGCAACAATCAAAATTATTTGTTGTACAGGGTCAAGAACACAAAGTGTGTAAACTCGTGAAGTCACTATATGGACTAAAACAAGCTCCAAAACAGTGACATGAGAAATTTGGCAAAGTAATAATGTCAAATGGTTTTAGGATACATGAATCTAATAAGTGCGTGTACACTAAGTTTACTGGCAATAGAAGTGTAATCATATGCTTATATGTAGATGACATACTTATTTTTGGTACTGACAATGATGTCATTAAAAGCACTAAAATTTTCTTGTCATCTAGCTTTAGTATGAAAGACATGGGCTTGGCCAATGTAATTCTAGATATTAAGATCAAACGAGAAGACAATAATTTGATTCTTAACCAGTCGCACTATATTGAGAAAATTCTTAAGAAATTTAATCAACATAATTGTACACCCATGTCTATACCTTTTGATTCAAATTTGAAATTGTATCCTAATATTGGAAGAGTTGTTGGTCAGCTAGAATATTCAAGAGTGATAGATAGCCTGATGTATGCCATAACTTGCACTAGACCTGATATTGCATTTGCAGTAGGAAAACTTAGTAAATACACTAATAATCCCACTAGTGTGCATTGGCATGCTGTTAACCGAATACTTAGGTACTTAAGGAAAACAATAAGCTATGGAATAGTCTATAATGGCTATCCAACAGTGCTAGAAGGATTCACGGATGCCAGTTGGATAACTGACCATGAAGATCACCCGTCCACGAGTGGTTGTATTTTTACTCTTTGAGGATGAGCTATCTACAGGGGTTCTAATAAGCAAACACGCATAACAGACTTAACCATGGTATCTAAGTTTGTAGCATTGGCTTCTTGTAGCAAAGAGACAAAGTGGCCAAGGAATCTCTTGTTAGAGATTAAGATATGGCCAAAACCTATGCCACCAATATATTTGCATTGTAATAGTGAAGAAACTCTATCACGGGCTTATAGCCATGTCTATAATGGAAAGACTAGGCATATAGGTCTGAGACATAGTGGTGTCAAGCAATTAATCACAGAAGGTGTGATTACCATTAGTTATGTAAAGTCAAATGAAAACTTGGTTGACCCCTTAACAAAGGGACTTGTAAGGGATTTGGTGTGGAAAACATCAAAGGAGATGGGTCTTAAGCCCGCTTAACATAATCACTCCTAGTGGAAACTCAACTCAACGCTTGAAGAAACATCAAGTCTTGAGTTCAATGAGCTCAAGTACACCATATGTTGTGATTGCAAGCACTTAGTTTTATTTCGTTTTTATCCTAAGGTTAAAGTGCTTGGTACCTGTAATGTGAAAAGAAGAGGATGAGTTAGCAAACTCTTAATAAGCTTACAACTGAGTTGTTAGGGTACTGTAAATTACAGGGGTACTCTCAGTAAGCTTACCTATGTAAGTGTAAGAGGTGGTGCTGTTTCCTATGAGTCCAAGGGCTTGACTTTAGAGCGCTCATGAAATAGGATATAGACACAAGGCCAATCTACGTGTCAGTTTGTTTGAATATTTAAGGTAACAT
This sequence comes from Camellia sinensis, assembly GCF_004153795.1. NCBI lineage: Eukaryota > Viridiplantae > Streptophyta > Magnoliopsida > Ericales > Theaceae > Camellia > Camellia sinensis. Next base: position 327,308 of record NW_021025359.1, on the reverse strand, counting down.
GTACTGTGCGTGAGACATGTCCGGTTAGTCGTATAAGATCGCTAGTTCAAAGACAAGTCTATTATGCCATCTTGACTAACTTGGAGATGTCTTCACTAAGTGAATGATTCAAATTGTAAGATATCTTTACCTATGCATAAGGCTGTCAAGTGAACCAAGAGTCATCATCTGGTATTTTGAAAATGGTGCGGGAATATTGGAGAATTTTCAAAATGGTTTTTAAAATGTATAGTTTAATTTTTGGGTGTTTTCAAAACCTTCCTTGTTTTTCTTTATAAAGCTTGAAATAAGCTTGGAGACTTTGTCCCATATCGAAAAGAGAGGAAAACATGAAGCACTTAATAAAGTGCTACATGGAATATTCCTTTGAATATGAAATTGTGGGGTAAAAGCTAGTGTGCATGCATCGACACCGCAAGGATGGTGCTTCGCACCATCCACACACGTGCATGTGACATGGGTAGTGGGTTGTGTGGCGTTTGATGGCGCACTTTACACTTAGCACAGGCGCCATGAGGGCACTTTTCTATTTGCATCAGACAGGGTGGAGTGATGACGTGGATCCAACGTGACATGGATGACGTGGAATACAGTCACCTTCACGTGGCAGTGACGTGGCGTCTATTGGCGATGAGTCAACCAACCGATTGGACGGTTGTGTGTCCGATCTGGAGTGGTTTGATCATAGCCATTGATTGGAGATACGCGTGATCGTACGAATGAGATGGCACCCGATCATGATCGAGTGTGATTAGTTAAGGCATTTATTTGGTGTAAGAATGATCTGCACCGTAGATCATCGATCTAACGATCAGATCTGATCGGATGCAATCAAGGGACATGACCGATAGATCAAGGCCTATAAATAGGCTATAAATTCAGTCATTTTAATCCATCCAAAAATTCAGAAGGCATTCTTGCAATTCTCTCTCTCTCTCTTGATTTAGATTTTTCGATCAAGAGTTTCTTAAGCAAATTTCTGCTTTTCTTACTGGTAATCAAGTTGTGCAGATTTTATTATCAGTGTATTGGTTTTCTTGATTATATCAAAAGTATTCTGATCTACTGTTGTCAGTGCAGATGTCGATAAACTTGATCTTTAGATCAAATTTCACTGTATCCTGGAGGTAAATTTGTTGTAACCTCTGCACACCTTTTGATGGGTGCAAATATTGTCTTTAGGAAAGCAACTTAGTAACGTGACTTGAAGTACCAAATTTTTGTTTTACATAGACAAAATCATCGCCAAGTTTTGAAGACCCGAAAACCACCAACTGAGGAATTCAAGACGAATTGTTCCAACATATTTTCCACCTTTTTCACTTCTAATTCTTGACTCAAACATCAGTCTAAGGGTCAAAACCATGCTCAGTACTTGAGTTTGAGCTCCAGCCTAAGCGTCAATTTTTTATTTATTTGTCTTTTTTGATGATGTGGTTGAAACCTTGGTCTCCGTTCAATTGTAGTCGAAACTCTACACTATCTCAAAAATTTGTAAGAAGATCAAAGGGTTAACTTAATAGATGATACACTCTCTATCAAGTGTGACGTACAAATTCTAGTCTTTATGACAGTGATATGCTACTTTCCCTTATTGAAAAAATAAAATAAAATAAATTATAGGCATCAATTCATTGTGATTCAATCACTCATAGTGATTGATTTACAACTTCAAATGTTTTCTTCTCATGTGATAAACTTAGGTTTCAATCCAATAGATGACTTATTTTTTTGGGTATGTTTATTTAGAAGGACTAGATAAGGGGATAAAATGGGTTTCAATTTCGAGACACAACGCATTACACAATTGATAATTAATCAATCAAGGCACATTTATTGAAAAATTCAAGTGCAAAAATCAAATTGAAAATATTATTTTGAAATCAATAATTCAAAAAATAAAAAAATATTATTTTTAGTTTCTACACACAACCAGGTGCTGTGGTAGTTATTTACCTGGTTTGTGAAAGGATCGTATTAATCATTTTCTGGCAAGGATCTTCAACAATTATTTTCTAAAAAAACTCTCCCCACCATTCTCTAACGACTCTTCTCTTTATCAGATTCCGACCACTACCTTGGCAACTCTTTCCATCATCACATTATCGTCACCATTGTTACCATAATCATACCGCCAGTACTAACAAATTGTTGAAAAATAATGATTTTTCGGTAATTTTAATGCAAAATTAAAATGGATTCCAACCATCGGTTGAGGTGGATCCAAGTAGGTCTAGTTTCTTTGTAATAAGACTTTTACACCACAAAAGAATCATAAAAAATATTAAGATTTGAATGAGAAATTGTTTCACAAAATTAGCTTCATCAATGTGGTATTGGGGAAGGTGTGTAACCACTTATCCTACATTGATTATAGAGTAAAGTATTGATGGGTATTTAAATCACTAATTTTGCCTAATGGTTAAATTTTTCAAAGAAAGGGAGTTATGGATGCTTCAAGAATGGGCTTGGGCTAAGACTATGGTTCAAATTGATTATGCAAAAAATGTCACACGTGTGCGCCCAGACCAGACCTGGTTCGTGGTCCGAGATTATGGTCGAAGTTGATTATGCAAAAAATGGCACACACGCGTGCCGCCGGCCTAGATCGGACCGGATTTGGGTCCATAGATTTTGAGGCTTGGGACTTGTTGGACTAGATAAGATATGGGCTTGGGCTAGGCTGGTGGCTCACTCATCTTATTATTTTTCTAACTAGGTAACATAGTGGTGGTTGCTGCAGACATACACACATGTGTATATAGAGTTTGTGACCTCTATACTTATGGACACACGTGTATATAGAGTTTGTAACCTCTGTACTTATGCTAGTTTTATTCCATCAGTTTTGTAGATTTAATTTTGTATTTGGTACTAGTTTTCATGGCTAGAGGCTCCTCTTCTCTTCCCCCTTTGTGTTTAAATAGAGACCACCCTCTCTTGGATTTTTGTCCAGAAAATTCTATTTTCTTCCTTCTTTGTGTATAAATAGAGACCACCCTCTCTTAGATTTTTCTCTAGAAAATTCTCTTGTTATCCTGTCAGTTTGCCTATAATTTTCTTCCTAGTGTGAGAGAATTCTGCCAGTTGTTTTGCTCGTCGAAACTATTTAGAAGGTACTCCTGCAGTAGTTGGTTCCAGCCGTCGTATCCTGGGAACAGACGTCGACGTTCCTGCAGCACCCATCAGGGAGGTTGCAAATCTGTCACGACCCAAACCCGTCCCTATAGGTTTAGCGTCGTCACCGGCCAGTAATCCTTGGATTACCGAAGGCCTCTTACTATTAGACTTGTAATTAGGGGCCGCAGAAGTAAATACATAAAAGAAATATACTTAGTCCATCGAGCTATGCACACATACATGGGAGTGGAAATCTTAAACTTTATAAACATAGTAGTGACGTTAGGTTTTATAGTATTTACATGTCACCTCATGTACATATAAAAGAAAAACTTGTTCATAGAGCAAAAGAAACAATCTTATGCATTCATATTAACACAGTCACAAGACATGATTTGATCTGGAACCTCCCCGTGAGGCGTAAAAGGTGGCTGACAAACACAAAAATTCTCCAGACATCATCTTAAGTCTGATTTTGAGCCCGCTCACCTACATACATAATAAATAACTAGTGAGCAGAGGCCCAATGAATAATAACAAAGTAAAGGGATAAATGAATGATGTTCCATAACTATGTCTGAAACCAGAGTTCACATTCGTATTCACATTCTGAACATGTATACAAAAATCAGAGATTCATACTTAATCATACAAAAAAAAAAAAAAAAAAAAAAAAAAACAGGGATTCATGCTTGATCTTGCATGGTGCATCTATTAGCACTGACAGAACACATACAGAGAATCTTAAATCTTACTTGTCAGTTCTATAGAAGAACCTCCGGCCGAGTAAGGATAACTTGTCAGTTTCATAAGGAAACCTCCGGACTGGGAACTTGTGAATTTATCAGTTCCACCTAGGAACCTCTAGCCAGGTACAGATAGCTTATCAGTTCCATAAGGAACCTCCGGTACCAGGAACTTGTATAATACTTGAATCATAACATAATGTCACTTGTATCATACTTGAATCATAGCATAATATCACTTGTAATATACTTGAATCATAGCATAATGTCATAAATGCTTGTTATTGTTGGACAATCATTTATAGTATAAAACATGACATTTCATTCAACAGATCTTATTTCATATATCGAAAATCATTTAACTTGAACATAGCTTTACCAAGTTATTACTCACAGATAACAGATGCTGTAAGTAGATAATTCAACTTCCTTGTGGCGCATGACCTATACAGTTACAGAACGAACGTATACTAAATTACACACCCGGAAATGATAACTTAGTCCCTTCTTGTTTTGGTGTGTGTCTACTTCATTAACCTCATTATGGTGTCTTAATCATGGCCTAGGAATGTCGAGGATGAAATGAGGATGCAAAATTGCACTTGAAAACATTTTTCAAAACTTGCTGAAAACAGGGTCCACGCTCGAACGTGGCTTTCCTCGCTCGAACGGACATGCAAAATGTGAGGGCCCGCTCAAAAGTAACTTCTTTCGCTCGAGCGGTCTGTAAATTTTAAAAAAGTACAGGTTGCTTGTTTTTCACGCTCGACGGACGCTCGATCTCCGCTCGAGCGTGAGACTCAGACCCTCACTCGAGCGTGACTTTTGTCGCTTGAGCGTGCTGCAAAACACAAGAACTTCTGAGGGCTTGCATTTCATGCTCGAGCCAACCCTCGGTCGCTCTAGCGGAAGTGTGAGACACAGAGTGGTGGATCGAGTGTAGGTTCCTACGCTCGAGTGTAGATGCAAATTCTGGAATTTCCAGATTTGATCCCAAAGCTTAAAACTCAAACTTAAAGCTTCAAACTTTGATTTTTCTGAGCCAAAACTTGAGGAAATACATGAAAACTCTTAAAACAACATGAACTAAGGATCATTTCAAGAAATCATGGCCCAATAGTTTGCTAATTGTGCCAAAATTCAACTTAAAATGTAAGAACATGCTCTAAACATGACATGCATGTAATCACTTGAGTTCTTAACCTCCAACACAAGATTAAATGAGACAAATGGATGGAAAATAAGATGAATTCTCAAAGCTAAGGTAGAATGATAACATGCATGGAAGAATTCTTTGAAATCGCCTCACAATGTGGAGAGATGAACATGCATGCATGACATGGTCCTTCTACTACCTTATTTAACTCAAGTCTTGCTTAACTCAACATAATCCTCATGAATTCATGTTCTAAACATTATAATTATATAATCTAGGTGTTGAATTCATACATCAACCTCTCAAGTAAGATCTAGATGATGAGCACACTAAGATTTCAAGCTAACTTTTCCCAATTCCATCCATTCTTGTTGATCCCAATTCTCTATCTCTCTCTTGGCCCCTCTCTCTCTCATATGTTTGTGTGTGTAGTAGCTCAAGTATGTTTTAAACTTGAAGAAAGGAGTACAGTGGAGGCTTATATGACGCCTTATATAGGCTTCACTTGAAGATAATTTAATTAAAGCCTCGTTTGGGAACAGGTTAATTTAGTAACTTTTTGGCTATTTGGTTAAAATATGAGCTAAAAAAAACTAGTATGTTTGGGATGACTTTTTGACTTTTTACGAAAAGATATGCAAAAAGTAGAGAGAAAAGTGAATTTTTGACTTTTTGATACGAGTTGTTGGCTTTTTGATTTTTTTAGTGACTTTTTGACTTTTTGGCTAAAAGGGCCACTTGCCAAATGAGGTCTAAATAAGTGGGCATTAAATTAATCTAATTTATCTGTTCCGAATCGAACTTCAATTGAACCTACTATAAAATTCTAAAAATTCTAATTAATACATAAATCAAGTCAATTTCTGATTCGAATGCCGATGAGGCCTTCAATTCGCAAACCGAAACAAAAACATGAACAAATCTTTTTACGTTAAACAGATATAAACACAAAATAATACAATGCACATGTAATTAACTCAAGATTTCTTCTTAATTACTTGTTAGGCACACTTAAGCATGAATTAGCGCTAATCTTGGGTCGGGGTTGTTACAAAATCTGTTTTAAAAAAACTTTGTATACCACAGGCTTCTATTTACTTCCTTTATAATTTTTTTTTTTTTCATTTTTAGAATTTGTTGTCTTATATTTTTGTTCTTCAAGTTGTAACATCCAATTTGAATTAGTTCTATTATTTCTGCTTTGTAATTTGATTTATAAATCCGAATCTATTTAATTTTCTATTAAATACTCAATTTTATACAACACAAACTACAAAAATCAATCCAAAGGTTACGATTGATTTTTATTGTTAACTTAGTTGGTTCCCTACTTCGAAATTTTACTAACATTTCACTGTCAACTACTTCGAAATTTTACATCCACTGTTATAAGAAACAACAAACACATTCAAATAATTTTATCATTTTGTACACCTTAATATGGAATTTTTAATTATTGTTCCTCAATTTTGCGTTTCTATCTTTTAATTTTGAAATTTTTATATGAAAAGACAGTAAGTTTCATTGTCCACAGAATAAACTTTCATTGTTCGAAACAACAAACAATGCATATGAAATGCACTCTTAATAGGTGCACACCGTACGGTTTTTCTATAGTTGTATATCACAGAAAATCTTAGTACACATACTTTGTGTGGCTTAGGTATAAATTTATAAACAAAAGTCAAATGTTCAGATATAAATTTTTCAACAAAAAATAAATTGTTTGGATATGCACTCCATTTAACTAGTTATGTCCAAATAACTATTTTTTGTTTAGAAATTTATATCCGCACATTTGACTTTGTTTGAAAGTTTATATTCAAATTACATAAATGATGTGCATTAAGATTTCTAGTAGTGTACAAATAAAATTACTCAACTTTTTTTTGTTTTTTTGTGTGGACCGCACCTATTAATAATTTTAGGGATAATTACTATCAAGTTTTATAGACTGAATAATTACTAGCAAGTTCTATAGACTTATTTACTAATAAGTCTTGATTGAAATTAAAAATTTATTAAAGAGATAAAAAATTGAGACATTTTAATTTTATTTGTGAGTTTTGATTTATTTTTATTTAACTTAAGTTAGTTTGTATTAAAATATGATGGGGGAAATATAAGTAGTTAAATTATACTTTTTTAAAATATTTTTGTGATGATAAATTTATCATAAAAAGTTAAAGCACCACTTATTAATAGGCAAGTCTAATCATAAAACCAGGGGCTTAAATAAAAAAAATTTAAATTTACCTAAAATTTGGAAGATTCTCATATATCCTTTAAAAAAAAAAAAAAAAACCACTGCATTAAGAAAGGGAATAGAAAAATAAAAGTAAAAAATACAATAAACTGAAAAGTATCGGAAAAGAAAAGTATAAATCATAAAATAGACTGAAAAGAATATTACAAAAAAAAAACTCTAGGTTATACTTCATTATTTTGGATTATAATTCATGATAACATTCTACTACTACACTAGTACTGTTTACAAGGGGAGCTTTTCGAAATTCATTGCTTTGAATTACTGACAACATTACTGAAGCTTCAAAAAAAATAAATAAATAAATAAAACAGTTTTTTTTTTGTCCAATCACAACGCGCCACCTCATTGGGAGTCGACCCCCAGTGGGGTCCGAAGCATTTTTCCACTACATAATTCGTAACAGCAGGAGTTGTTCGAAATTCATGGCTTTGGATTACAATTTATTGACATCAAGAGACTTGTTCAAAATGAATAAAAATTCTTTCTTTTTCTTCAATCAAAGTCACATAAATATAAATATTTTAGGGTGATTTCAGTATAATATTTTATATTTCATATTGTGAAATGCGTTTTTAGCTTCCTTCCAAATAAAATTTTCAAAAAGAAAGACGCAACCTATTCAACAATAGGATATCAAATTATTTTAATGTAAACATTCCACTTTAGAAAAAAGAGAACAGAGAGGCATATAATAGTTTTACTCACAAAAATATTTCCTTCAAGGTTTAGTCACACAAATCACCAAGTAACAAATGCATGACTAAAAACATTTCTAACATTTAGTCATTTATTTCATTAAATTTGAATAAAATTTTAAGTAAAAACTCTATTTGATATTACACGCTTCAATAGAAAATTTTGATATTTCATCAAATAATCAAACTTTGATATTTCATCAAATAATCAATTGACCAGACAAATGACCGGACGGTCGACTAATAAGTGTAAATTGCAAAGAAGTAAATGTTTGGAAGATAACCGGCCGATGGTCCAATGTTCTTACACTAGTGGCTATCTTCAGTAATTTGATGAAAAGTTTCAAACATCCTCAATTTAATCAAAAGTTTTAAAGATATTAAACTGATGACAAAGTTAGAGCAACATTTTGATCAGCTTTTCATCAAATTTAAGTTTGGTGAAAGAAACCTTGGAAATAGTCTAACAAGTGTAAAATGTCATCAACGTGTTGTTCTAAAACCCCTATTGACAGTAATTAAAAACATTTATTGGCCCTATTTGGTACAGCTTAATTTCAGCTTATTTCAGCTTTCAGCTTAATTTAAGCTATTTTGATGTGTTTGGTTTAGCTTATAGCTTATAGCTTATAGCTTTGTGGAAGTCAGAAAACAGCTTATTCTTTGAGTGGGGCAGGAGATGCTTTAAGAATAAGCTGAAAATCAGCTTAAGCTGAAAGTTATAAGCTATAAGCTGTTTAGGCATAAGCTATAAGCACTTTCCCACAGCTCTACCAAACGGGGCCATTAAATTTCACCGAAATGATAGGGGCAAAGAATCCAAAAACACAGCACCTTCAAAGTACGGACACTTAATTCAAAATTTCCATACATGCGTCTACAGCATCAAAGATAAATTATCAAATTAACCGTGCTCATAAGCATATGTAAATTTTTTCCAACTTGGCTATCAAATACATTACAAGCTAAAATCATGCCAGAAAATCGTAAGAGGATAAACTTGATCCTATTCTCAAGAGCTAAATATACCTGATTAATAAATATAGAAGAGATCAAAACTTGATGTTTGAGTAGAGAATAAAAAAAACCTTTTTCTTTCCCTCGAAGCACAAAAAATGTAAACCTTTCCTCAACACTTGCTTAATAGCAAAGCTTCAGATCATCTGTGATCACGTCAAAGAAGGGTAAGTTTGGTGGTGTCACTTCTTGATAACGGTGGTTTTACACTACGCATTTCCAAGAGTATTGAGTCATTTCACTTCTTAAAACTGTCACTACGTTAAGTTAAGACCAAACATGCCCATCATCAGACTTCTTTTGTTTCTTCTTTTTTCTCCTTCCATCTTTAGTCTCTGTCCTTGCTTCGACATGTCGTGAATGCCGGGTCCGTATTTCGAGCAACTTTACTTTTGCATCTTGAAAGAGTGCATCTGACTTTAAAGCCATCAATTGCTGAGATATCAGACAAAAGTACTGGGTCTTAGATTTCTCCCAATTGATACAAACAATTGCCCAAAATATAACTGATAAAACAATTGCGAAAAATATAACTGATAAATATGCACACCTTGATATGATCCATTGCTGCAAGGTTGAAACCAATAGTGTCTTTGCATTCCTGAAGCAAATTCATACATATAGTAAGCCAAAGAATTGAAGATTTTCACTTTTACTTTTACTGCAGCAAATGTTACCAAACTGTGTGAAACTAATATAAGTCAAGAGTAAGGTTCAAAATCTTCTCAAACAGTCAATCGGGGTGTCCATCAAATAGCCACTTAAAGTCCTTTTTATCTTAACATTTTTAATAATGAGATTAACCAACAAAACAAGAACAAAGCAGTACAGGGAAGTTCGATGCAAACATGTAGAGGACATTAGACAACAAAATAGGACAAAACATATCGACATAATGAAGCCAACAATCAATAATTCAAAGCTCTTCGAAAAATGAACTGCAACTACTATTTCATTGAGGGATGACTGATAAACTATTCTATTTCAAAATGATTAAATATAAATTTTTACAGGGCTACTGTAAAAGCACTGGCTACTTCCAGAAGAGGTGATCCTTTGGACGGTTGCACAGGCTTGTGTGCCATAGGGAACAACCAACTTGAATTGCAACATTACTACAAGACATGCAATACAGTATTATGTGAACATATGAACTTTCACTGCATGCCGTAATTTGGAGAAAATATTTAAAAATGCTACATTTGATATGTTTTAAGTTTGCTACATTTGACATATTATTGAATTGATCAGATTTTGTCCTATTAGTCTTTATCCCTATATTCATTGCATTTGAATGAGCAAGACACTGAAACTTTGCAATTGTGAATTGGCCTTTTTATGATGAGGACCTACCTCAACTCAAAGACTAGGGATCCAATTGAAAAACAAGAAAATAAACTGAAGTAAGACACTTCTTCGGGTTTTGGATGGGGAAGGGCCAAGAGGTTCCGCCATTGGGCTATGGGCCAGACTACCAGAAAAGGTGAGAAGTTTCTTTTTTTCCTTTCTATTTTTTTCCAAAGCTAATATTGGTTAGAGCATTTGTTAAATGGACTCTTCTAAATTTGTGATATTCCCATGTCACACACTCTACACTAGAGTAAAAGTACGGGATAGAAGTCCAACAAGCTTAGCTGGACAAGCCTAAGTAATCAATTTCATTATATAACAATGCACAACTCTCATTTTATCCACACAAAAATAAATAAATAAATAAATGTTAGTTTATATACACCATTTCACCCAAAAAAGAAATATTTGAGAATTATGAAATCTAACCATGTCCATGGACATAAGAATTAGATAAATCCGACACTTAGACACATACTCACACCAAACATCACACCCAAATCCATGCAACATAAGATAGAGCTAGAACATTCACCAAATATCCATACATACATGCACGTGAATAATGCCTTCACATTAAAACAAATTAATGAGCTGACCCATAGGATTACCTTGACTCTTGCCTGAAGAACATCTTTGAGAACAGTCAAAACAGGTCTAGCAGCCACAGTAGTAGTCAGCTGGTTATGATGCAACTGCAGTAGCACTGTAGTAACCCTACAGACAAGTTCCACCTGCACGTGTAATGCAAGGAACAAGATCGTACTGACAATTGACAACAAATTTCAATATTTCATTAAGTTCTCAAGAAATAATAGCCTTGATGCACTTACTTGTCACCTGTACCCATTTGCATCGGCTAATAAATAGATGATGAAATGTTGATGGGATATGGACAACCAGTAAGAAAGTTAAAAAAATTATATGGTATATGATGAGTTGATGTTTAAATGAGAGCTTATTTCTGTAACAAACACTAGCAAAAGAGATGCATGCATTCGTATTCATGCCACTACTTTCTACGTCTACAAGTGCACATAGTCTAACCTTATCTGGGATGAAGGCCCAATCCTTCAAGTAAGACAAAAGCTTCAAAGCATCCGAGAATGGCAATGCCTGCAAGGTAAACATTCCTTGTTTAGAAAGCAAGCCCATCCATATCCACAATCCAAAATGGAATCAAGGAATTACTAACCCTTTCAGGTTTTATCAAAGGATGTTATCTAGAATTCTGCTGTAAAGAAACTGGCTAATAGTAAGCCTACTTAACAGGGTCAATTTAAAAATTTTGCACAGCTGTTGAATTTGAGGAAAAAAGCAGTGAAATGGACTACATTTTTTCAATTTCAATTAGCAACATAATTAGATTAACCAAAACAAAAAGATTTTAACAAAAGAGCTCCCACTCTCTAACAATGTGAATAAATAAGAACGACTAAAGTGAGGGAAACAATTCAAATATCAATTTTGAGAAAGATCCAGATTGAGATTGCAACAGTGATAAGGAACAGATGTATCTCCAATGCAGGGGTTTACTTATCAATCCTTAAAAGCAATGCACCAAACTTGTTCAAATTGCCCAGATCAAGATGAGTCAATAACATCTCAATTAATCTGTCCAACCAGGACAAGTTAGTTTAGAATGTAGAATGTCAAAGCAAATCAATTTTGAAAGTTCATGCAGAGTCAACATTCGTCGTGAAATTCTCTTCAATACCTAATTGCAAACATAATTCTACCCAATACAAAAAAATGTCTTCCTCACTATGTGACTTCAACACCACTACACCACATACTTACCAGTAATGTTTGCTCCATATCATTCGTATGAACATTTGAAAGTGCACGAAGAATGAAGTCAGATGGAGAGAACCCAAGCATAAGAATATTTGGTTGAAAACCTGCAACTTTTCCTCTCGACTTCTCCTCCTGAAAATTGCATACATATTAACACACTATTTTTTTTTTTTTTAAAGTATCACTTTAATAAGAATAGCTAAGGTAAAATTCCAAGTCTCATTTTCCATGTTAGTTGCCTATTTCAAAGTTCCAAATCAAAAGCAATCCTTAAAACTCTGAACAACACACTAGTTTAATTACTATTCACCATAGTCATGTCAAGTCTTCAATATCTTCTGTCTCGTGACAATTGTACCTCTTCTTACAAGTCAAATGAGGTAGAACATGTTAAAATTTACCATCACCTACCACACACTTACCATCACCTACCACACACTCACCTACTACACTCACCTACCACCACCATCCACTACACCTACATCTATATAAGGAACCATTTGTAATAGACAGAATAACAAACAATCAAAATATCAATCAATAATATACATCAATTTATCTTACAGAACATTTGAGGTAACAAGATAGTGCAAGGTGCCCATGGTCACAAAGTCTCTACAAGTATAAAATGTAAAACCAAACAGGATCAGTTGTGAGATCAAGAAGCAGCTTATTGATTGTTGGCATAATAGTCTGTTCAGAGTATTCTAAATGTTTAGGAAGATATCCGATAGTTTAAGCCGCTTCATAATAAAGAAGTCACCCTTCTAGCACCCACTAATTAACCAGCAGTGTTAGCTGTTTTCTGTTTATTACCAAGAAGTTTAATTAACATTTACAATATCTTCTGGATCAATGCAACTACAATGTGTCATATAGTTTACCAAAAGCCTTGATATTCACACCACTGGATTTTTGTCAAGAAGGGTATACAAAACAACATCTAAAATAATTTCTCTTGCTTTCTTCTTGAAATAAAATTTTATTCATTGGTTTATCTCTCCTGCCTCCTACTGAGCTACTACTAAGAGGATCTAGCCAGGTGAATCCCTAACAAATAGGAAAGCAGTACAAACTTGTCAGGCGCGAAGCACAAAACCTTTAGACAATGGACACATAAAATTTAAGAGAGAATTTTTGGCATGCCTAATAAGACCTGACATTCCTATGCCAATTATAGATTAAATAGATATGCAAAACCACCCTACAAGTATTTTATGATCATAGTCATAGATATATCAAATTAGTTAATACAAAATGACAATGGAGAAACAATTCCGCACCTCATGCTCAGTAATACGCTTCAATTCTGCCTCTGCCATGTCTAAAGCTTCAATAATTGAGTCAGTTGCAGTTAGGGTTTCCTTGGTTTTCTTCCCAGCTAAGGCCACAGCTCCTTCCTCTGGAATTTCTTCTTTATGTGCATACCTGTTTTCAAATGTGTTGTCAAGGTCAGACTCGAACATCTCTTCCAACCTTTTTTCTTTCTCTTCCTGCAAATTCACAATAGCACATTATTTTTGGGAGGATTATAATGATAATGTAGCTCCAAATTTCAACTTAATTAAGAAAACCAACATGAGAACTAACTATATGAGAAATAAGTTGACCATAGGTCCATAGCATTTTGGTTCAATTAATTTAGCATCATAGCAGAAACAAGAAAGCAATACCTCAATGAAAAATGGTTCTTCAGTGCGATCCCAGCGCCGTATTGATCGGTCATGAGATCCTGTGACAACAAAATCACCACGGCTGCTGACTGAAAGACACCAAATTTCAGCATGATGACCTTCAAGAGTTAACAGCAACTCAAACTTGTCAGCATCCCAGTACTTCACAAGGCGATCTTTCCCGACACTAAACAGGTAATGGGTGTTGTGCACAAATTCCACTGCCATAACACTGCCCAGAAGAAAGCCCATGAGTATAACTTATTAAAACTTTCTCAACACTATCCATTACAAAAATATGATAGTTATTTATTTTTTAAGTTAAGCACCTATCAGCATGAGCAAAAATGGATTTATGACAGTCTCCAAAATCCAAACCCCAAATCTTCAAATTTTTGTCTGCTGAGCCAGTGGCCATCAAATCTCCATCTGATGAAATATCCATACACAGCACAGGCAGCTTGTGACCATATAATGAAAGAAAAAATTTGAGTGAATCCATAAAGAAGACCTGAAATGGTTTCATATAAATGCATATATTAGACACAATTGAAAGCCTTCAAAATCATATTGACAGGCTAGTAAATCGCAACTGACACCAATTCAGATTTGTGACAGAAGCTACAAGAAAAAGGAGCTAAAACATCAAGAAAGATAGCAAATCATTGCTCCATGACCCAAATTTAAGTCACAGAATCCTAGAATCTGAGTTTCTTCATTGTTAGCAGAAATATACAACTTACATTAATCAAGGTTATCCAGTAACCTTAAATCAATCAGCTAATTCCAGTGAATCATCCCAACAGCATGGATCCAAAAACAAACAGGAACTACCATTCAAAAAATATGCATTTAATTACAGCACTATGCTATTATCCCTCACCATTAAATTATACTTTCTTTTCTATATTCACTGTAGCCCTGTCATTTAATTATCTAAACATGATTCAAATGTTGTGGTACATTCAGTTCAACTGCAGGAAGATGTTTAGTGCTAATCCACCTCAATGTGCACTCTTCCATTTCAATGTGCAAACATGGATTTTAGTAACTCACTTTGGATCAGGATGTCTTACTATCCTGCAGTCTAGAATTGAAAAATAAAAAGAATCAAGATCTCAGGAAAAAAAATTCCATCTTTACCAATGGAATTGTTATGAGATCACTAAGATCTGGAATCCTAAAGTATTTGTGCTTCCATAGAATCCTACACTTCAGTATTTACTTAGTACTTTTTATGTGCCTTCTCAAAAGTTTGGACCTTTTGCCTATTCTATGTTATAAAACAAAGCTAATGACCTAAAAAAGTGCCCTAAATAAATGTAGTGCTCCCAGAAGAAAATCTGGGAACTCTAAATTTTACTGTTCAACTCAAATATTCAACAACTCTAATCATGAAACTTCAATCCACGAGTTAATAGAGTAGCTGAAACTGATGGTTACAGTACTACTATGCTACACACATGAAATTAGACAAAGAGAAGACTTCATACAGATCATATTCTAAAGAATTTTAAATATGTTGTGGTACATTCAGTTCAACTGCAGGAAGATGTTTAGTGCTAATCCACCTTAATGTGCACTCTTCCATTTCAATGTGCAAACATGGATTTTAGTAACTCACTTTGGATCAGGATGTCTTACTATCCTGCAGTCTAGAATTGAAAAATAAAAAGAATCAAGATCTCAGGAAAAAAAATTCCATCTTTACCAATGGAATTGTTATGAGATCACTAAGATCTGGAATCCTAAAGTATTTGTGCTTCCATAGAATCCTACACTTCAGTATTTACTTAGGGTTGGTTTGGGGTGTCCTAAAAAATTGCACTTTTTGTCTTTTTACGAAAAGATGTGTAGAAAAGTAGAGAGGTGATGTGATGGAAAAAAGATAAAAAGATGGAAAAAAGATGTAGATCCCAAACTAGGCCTTAGTACTTTTTATGTGCCTTCTCAAAAAGTTGGACCTTTTGCCTATTCTATGTTATAAAACAAAGCTAATGACCTAAAAAAGTGCCCTAAATAAATGTAGTGCTCCCAGAAGAAAATCTGGGAACTCTAAATTTTACTGTTCAACTCAAATATTCAACAACTCTAATCATGAAACTTCAATCCACGAGTTAATAGAGTAGCTAAAACTGATGGTTACAGTACTACTATGCTACACACATGAAATTAGACAGAGAAGACTTCATACAGATCATATTCTAAAGAATTTTAAATTAACAAAGGAAATAGTACCTCATTTATCTATTGCTAAACAATGTAAATAAAATAATAATAGAAACAAAGATAACCAGCAGAAATGAAAGAATAAAGATATAACATTCAGCAGAAATGAAAAAACTCAACAGAGTATTCTAATCAGAAAACATTTAGAGAAGTTAATCTCACCTTCACAGTACAATCTAACAGAGCAACAGCAATATATTTTGAATCAGGGCTAACAGCAACCACTAGAACGTCGTCATTCATTTTCATATTCCGTGCATGAGAGACTGTTAGAAGCTTAGAAACCTGTAACCAGACCAAACCAACTTATCATTACCAAAATAACAAATGTGAAACTTTCACTATTTAGCAATCTAAAGACGTCAAAAACATTAATCAGATTCGAACAGCCATAATAGCCCAACACCTATTGTGCTAGGAAGATATATAGAAAGAGGGGGAGAAGCAGACTAAAGAGATATGCAAACTTAACATAAATGCATCCAGTTGATGCCTATACTGTCTATTCAAAAGCAAAACTATAAAAATATTCCAACTATGTTGAATACTTGAAGGAACTCAATTATTTGAAGAAGCAAGACAGGAGTCAAATCGATATTATCCATAAATTTCAGTGAACTTAGCTCAAAAGCAATCTGCAGATGCAGGGTTTAAAAAAGTATGTCTACATTAGTCCCTATTAGATGGGGGTTTGGGAGGGGTAAATTAGGTACAGACCTAATCTTTGGCATAATTTGCAGCCAGTGTATACTAACAAAGTTTATTTTGATCCCAAAGTACAATGTACAAGAACAATTAGTTCATGGTATAATATGGTGATAGAAGTTTCCTATACAACAAGGCTTCTCAAGGTGAGAGAACTCTACCAAAAACAGTAATTTGAAAAGAAAAGTGCTCAACAGAACAAATAGAAAGCTCATGTACAATTAATACTCTCCACGAATATTAGGAAACAGAGCTAGAAAAGTAAAACTTGTCCAAGAAACAGCATATTTTTCAAAAAAAAAAAAAGTGAAGTCATCATCATTCCATGGTATGATGAATAGTTCAAGTCTTTAACAACACACAAACAGGCAGACAGAAAGAGTATAAAGAACACACTTCACCAGGTTTTTGCGAAGTTTGGTACTCCCAGAACTTGACATCATGATCAGTACTCCCAGTTACAAAACCATTTCCATCTGGAACAGCCACAATTGATTGGACGGAGCCACCATGAGCTTCCACTACTTCCACACAAGTACCACTACCAACATCAATAATTTCTAGAGTCCCAGCTTTTGTACCAACAACTGCATACTTGTTACCAGGAACAAATAAACCACACAGCCCATACCCTGAATCAATAGTTCGGAGACAAGAACCAGTACTTGGATTCCATATCTTCACTGCACTATGGCTAGTTGACATTAAAAGAGTATTATCTGAACTAAGCGTAACACTTCTGACATCAGAACGATGTCCCTGGAGTTCAATAGCAGTGGTTTTTGTGGTTGAACTACTTTCAATGGAATAAAATTCCAATAAATTATTGTTCAAAGACAATGCTAAAGTGGAAATTGAGTTCTTGGGAGTGATAGGACTAAAAGTAATAGAACATATCTTCTTGCTAGCTCGTATAATCTGATGAAGCTTAAAAACATCAGGGACTGTAACAACAGGATTGTTTCCTTGTTCTCCTGCTCCATGATGTGCATCTCCATTTTCTGTTACATCAACTGCCCCTTTTGCAGATTTCTTCTCCTTCTTCCTGTTAACTCTCCTTTTTGCTTTACGCTTTGACTCAGCCTCATCCAATACTCGGAGTATCTCTACTGTCTTCCCTGCAACTTGACAAGCCAGGAGATTTCCAGACGTATTGAACCTCACAGTGGCAACTCTATCCTTGCTCTGTCGCTGAATTTCACCAAACTGCGTCAGGACTTCCCATTTGTTTTGAGTGGACGTATCTGTATTGTTCGCAGCTTCTGTTCCACTTATATTAGATACGGATTTTCCATCTACCAGCTCATGCTTTACTGTATAAAACCTAAGCTGCGGGTCTGCTGACCCACTGACCAGATATCTCTCCTCAGGATCGGCGTCTACAGACCAAATTTCACTGTGATGGCCACTAATGATTTGCATACAATGCTGGGTTTCAAGATCCCAAACCCTCAAGAATTTATCCTTGGAGGAACTTACAAGTTTTTTACCAGAATCCAAGAAAACAACATCAGTTACCTACAACAAACAATCCAAAAAATAATAATAATAAATAAATAAATAATATGTTGGAGATTAAAGGTGGTGGTACACTAATCTGGCTCAGATTAAAATTGCAGGCTTTAGTAAAAATTTCGAATACAAACCTGATCACGATGCCCTCTAAGGCGAAAAAGCCCAGACTCACCAACCACATCCCACAGAATGACATCATTGTCTTTGCTTCCAGATGCAAGCAAAGATCCAAGCTTGTTGTATCGAAGGGCAGTCACTGCCCCTTTATGTCCATTCAATGTGATTTCGCACGTTCCTTTCTCAAAATGCCAAATTCTTATACTGCCATCAGCATACCCACTTGCTATCTACAATATTAAAAGAGCAATGATTCATAGCTCTAAATTTGGAGCTCTAACAATGGGATAACATTCTCATTTCTCATACTGCTGTTCGAATTCTTAATTTGCATTCGAGAGAAAAAAAAAAAGGGTAAAACATTTACAAAACAAAGTATATAGATGTGTATATATATGTCCATTTGCATGCACAGATTTTTTTTTTCTCACGATCTTTAATTATTACACCATTTGTTTGCAAATTGACTATTCCTCACCTTTCAACTCCCATTTACTAGCTGGAAAAAAAAAAATGTAGGACAATTGCAACAAAAAATAAAACCATTAAACCTCAAGTTTCTACATTACATGAGAACCAAAGAAAATACATTTAATCCGAAACCAGTCAAATGAGCCAAGATGCAGCATTACTCTATTTCCTTCCATTTTCTCAAAAATAATAAGGGTGTGCACGGCAATCCCAAGCCAAAACATTACAGTATTTCATTCTTCCCGTTTCCTCAGCAAGAAAATTAAGTTTATGAATAATTGTATGTTGGCAAGTGTCTTTATTTCAAACACACAAAATTTATGTGATACAAATGGAAGTGAAGCAGAAGAGAAGGAAACTATACCCAGTTAAATAGAGATTGAATCTTTCAGAAGAGTTTGTCAGGAAGTTATATTAGGTTATGAAGTTTATAAAGAAGAGGTAAAAAGGGGTGTAATCTGATGTATTTTATTTGGTAATCACTTTTTTCTTTTTCTTTGAATCAGAAGTTCCATGGCAGAGTTTTGATTTTTTTTCACAATTGGCTTCATTTGGCAAAAAACCTTGTAAAAGCCAGCTTTTTTTTAATTTCGTTTTTCTGTACTTTTTTATTTTATTTTAACTTTTTAGTCAATTTTTATTTATAGGTCCATATTGACTAGACAATTCTGAAAATTTTAAAATTTTGAACCAATTTCGCAAACAATTCACAAAAATAAGTCAAATTTTATTTTATTTTATTTTTTTAAAAAAAAACTTATAAAACTAAGGAAAAATTAGTGATACCTTCACAAAATATTTACAAATTCATGAAAAAGTTTATAACTTTAAACATGCACTGAATTGCAAATTCCCCAAAAATTTAATTTTTTTGGGAGATTCTCCAAAAGGAAAGAAAGAGGTGTGTAATCTTTTTTTGTTTTTTTTGGTAATCACTTGTTTCAATAAATGAGAAGTTTCATGGCAGAGTTGTGAAACTCTGATTTTCTTCTGAATTCTGTTTTCTGCAAATTATAGTTCTTTTACTGTGTTCTTCTTCGAGCTCACATCATATATGTATGTGAGTGCAGACAAATAGAGCATGAGAGAGAGAGAAAGATTACCAGAGAGGAGGGAGAGGAAGCGATGGAGGTGACGGCGAGGGGGGCTCGAGAGGGAGTGAAAGGGGCTAGGGTTTTGGTGCAGACACCTTGGCGGACGTGCCAGACGCCGACCTTCTCGAGGGCGGCGGAGAGGAGGTGCTTGCCGGAGCTGTCGTAGGCGATGTTCGAATCCACGGAGGCGATCACTCCGAACGCCGCCGCAGCTTCGTACCGAAGGTAGGACTTCACCATTCTCTCTCTCTGTGCTGAAGCTCTTGCTGCTTCGCTTTTGCATAAATGATAAACCTCTCTGATTGTGGTGTAGGGTTTTATGGATCTGGTCCCACTTAAGTTTATTGACCAATCAAAATAAAAAGTGAAGCCATGTCATTCTATGGTGTACGAAAAGTTATTAGTTAGTTTTGAACACCGCCGCATGTTATTCGAATGATATTATGGCTAGTGCACAGGGTTGGACTCAAAAGTTTATGTTGAGTGATTTGAAAATAATAGAAGATATGGTAAATTATGATTGGTGCAGTCACATGATGCCTTAAGTCTAAATAATAATTTGAATAAATTTTATTTTATGGGAGGCTTTTTTATAAGTTCTATTTTAGATATTTATATTAGGTTAAGTCCTATGTGATTTCTTATAGAGTTTTAAGTCTTATTTAGATAAGAATGTATTTTACAAGATCTTATGAGTTGTAAATAAATGGTATTAATATACTATTATACACTATAATGGCAAAACCATATATAAGAAATTGAATTTAAAAATCAAAAATCTAGCAAGTTTGCGAAACGTAACGTGACACGTTACGTTACGTATATGTAGGTGTCACGTTACGTTTATGTAGGTGTCACGTTACGTTTATGTTTATGTAATGTCCCACCTGATATGGTCACGTTACGTTACGTTTATGTAAGTGTCACGTTACGTTTCGCAAACTTAATCTATGGTAACATTTAATATCCAAATACAAAATTCCTTAGATATTTAAATGGCAATATGGGATTTCTGATGATGTTATTCACCGGCAACATATGGTTAAATGGTGGGATAATTTCACAATTTCCCGTATTGTTGAAATTGTTCAAACTGAGTTCTCGATTAATATTCATGCTCATACACCTGCCATGGTTAAAGCTCAGCAGATCTCAACTGCTCTAGTCACTCAAGGAAGCCCACTTCAATGAGGGAAGCAGTGCATGAAGAAGATGAATAGATGAATAACACAATAAGAAGCACAAATAAATGTTTAATACTAATAACAAAATAACTTTTAATAACAAAGTAACTTACAATTGTTTAATGGAAGTAACTGTAGAGAGTTGCTCCAAAATACATGACTTAAAAATCAGATTTTGACTAACAGAGATAGGTGTTGGTTCTTACTCAAAGTTTCCAATTTTTCTAATCTCTGCCTACAACTGACTAAAACATTACAATTTATAGGAAAAGAAATTAACTATGCAACATGTGACTTGGGGTTGATCATGAGAGCAGCTGGCAGCACATGAGCAAAAGCAGGCTGTCTGATGCTTTTGGCTGATTGACTGAAAGTTGATGTAGCTTTTGATTGACGTTGATTAGTGAATAGTGAACAGTAAAATTGACTTTTACTATTCATTTACTTTCGGTGGAGGTAAGCATGTGACTAGGGAATCAATATAAATACAAATCGACAGCTTTTCTAAAAAAAGTATTGATTGAAGCAGATTTATGTTTATATGGAATCCAATGCAGAGCTGACTAGGCATATGGGTCCTGAGCATCTTGAAACTCGGGTCCATATGGGTTTTGAGTAATTGAACCTTCAGAAGAATTTGAACTGTCTGAACCTTCTTCTGAATTATCTTGATCAGATTCTGACTAGGCCTGGGCCATGAGGAGACGAGCCATTTGGAGCAGCTCATCTTTGGATGACTTGGACTTGGGCCTATCCTTGGACTTGACTATGGGTTGAGCCTGAGATGACTGCGCTTTATTCTTGGACTTTGATTTAGTAGTTTTGGGCTTTGTTGATTTTGTTGACTTGGGCTTTGAAGAACTTGAAAATGGGCTTCCAAGGTTGACTGGAGGAAGTTGGCTTGCTTGTGTTAATAGAGCAATTAGGATCTGCTGAGCTTTAACCATGGCAGGTGTAGGAGCATGAATATTAATCAGAAATTCAGTTTGAACAATTTCAACAATGCGTTGAACCTTGAAATTATCCCACCATTTAACCATATGTTGTCGGAAAAAAATGTCATCAGAAATACCATATTGCCATTTGAATATCCAAGGGATTTTATATTTGGATATAAAAATAAGCAATGGAGGAAATTTCCTTTACTGTGGTGTGAATGAGAAAACAGTAGAAAAATAGTTGATTTGGTCAATCAAAATAGAAGGGAAGATATCTAAAATGGCATCATAATAAGTCCACCATCTCAGAAACCAAAGTAGGTAATTCGGACTTGAACTTTTGATCAAATTGGAGAAACCAGGAGTGACTATTTGATTCATTTTGGTACAAAAGAACTTTGAACCAAGCATCCATGTAATCATAGTAACTATATTGAATCGGATGATCAGGTAAATCACGGAGTTGGTAAGGAGAACCCCATTCAGAAAGGGAAACAATATTGTGAATATATAATGAATGGTAAACAACTTTACTAGTGTAAGTTCGATCATAAATAGGTTTAATCACAATAGACTGATGGTTGAATAGGATATTTTTGTAGAAGGTAAGGGTTTTATCTGGATGGAGAGGAAAAAAATGCCATCCAGGAGGAAAATAAGATTTAACCAGGTTATGAACAGAATGATTCTGTGGGTGACTAGGTTCTTTGAAAAAAAGGTTAGTAGTGGTAGATTTAACATAATCAGATCGAGCGGATTTAATAGGGTTAGGAGGATATGGAGTGACTGCTTGGCTAGATGAAACAAAAGGATCAGTAGTCAAAGCAGATGTGTAACTAGGTTTAGGAATGTTACCAAGAATTTGGTAACGGTTAACTAGTTCAACAGGATGGTATTTGGTGACTAACTCCAAAGGAGGAGGAACAAAAGGTTGACTAGATGGAACCAGGGCTTTGGAAGGAGGCCTGGGGCGAGACATTCGTTTAATAGAAATAAAGATTAGCAACCACTAAATAGATCTAAGTAAGCTTGATGATAATCCAAACAGTTGTAATAATCAGCAAGTAAATGGCGATGAGCCTGAATTTGGTGATAATTAATATACTGAACACGGGGTGTAGTTTTTCTGGCTAATTTTAGTCGAGCAATTCAGTAAGCAGTTAGGTGAATAAGATCACGGTAGTGGGTAATTTGGGTTTTATGGTAAGCAATATATGGAGTGGTCATCCCTATCCCCCCTATAAAAATTCTCGGGTAAGAAAATCAAGAATAGAATTTTGACAACCAGGAATATATTCAATATCAAAATCAAAAATACTTAATATAGATTGCCAACAGGTAAAAATTTGCTTACTAGCAAGATTTTGAACATCTTTTTGTAAAACATATGTAGCAGATTTGCAATCAACACGAAATAAAAACTTTTGATTTAATATATCATCTTGAAATTTACTAATACATAAAACAGTAGATAAAATTTCTTTTTTAATAGTACTATAATTTAATTGTGTTTTATTTCAGACACCAGAATGATAGTGAACAATTTGTTTAGATGACTGAGGAGTGACTTTCTGAAGAAGAATGCCACCATAACCAATATCAGAAGCATCAGTTTGAATAATCTTGAATGAATTTTCAGTAGGAATACCAAGACAAGGAAGAGACTTAACATATTGTTTGACTTGTTTGACAATAGCAGTATGAGTAGAAAACCAAGGAGGAGGATTATCCTTTAACCGATCAAACAAAGGTTGACAAATTTTCCTAAGGTCTTTGTAGAATTCAGCAATGTAATTAAGTGAACCTAAGAACCGTTGTAACTGGGTTTTATCCAAAATTTCATCAGAGAACTTAGATGCAAACTCAATGTTGCGACTAATAGGTAGAATGGTATTTTGGTGAATATCATAACCTAAAAATCGGACTTTAGTTTGAAATAAGTTAATCTTAGGAGCAGAAACGACTAGACCATGACTTTTAATAGTATAAAAGAAAGCATTAAGGTGTTTCCAATGTTTACTAATTGATTTAGAAAAAATAAGTATGTCATCAATATAAACTATGGAAAAATGACTAAAAGGGTTGAATATATCATTCATGACATTTTGAAATTCACTAGGAGCCTTTTTTAATCCAAATGGCATGACATTCCATTCATAGTGACCATAAGGTGTAGTAAAAGCAGTTTTATATCTATCATTAGGATGAATTTGAATTTACCAAAATCCACTTTTTAAATCAAATTTACTAAAAATAACAGCTTGACTAAGTCTTTTGATTAAGTTTTTTTTATTAGGAATATGATATCTAATCTATTCTAAAACTTTATTTAATGGTTTATAATTGATGACTAAGCAAAAGACACCTTTTTCTAATTCAACATTTTTATTAATATAAAAAGTAGGGCAAGACCAGAGTGATTTATTAGGACTAATGATTCTATTTTTTAATAATTCATTAATTTCTTTTTTACACATTTCAACTAATACATGATTCATTTGAATAGGTCGAGATTTAGTAGGAATTTGTCGTTCATTAAAATTCTTAATGTAGGGTAAAGTCACTACATATTTTTTCCTATGCCAAAGGCAGTTGGTAAAGAAGAACAAACAATTATTTCTAGTTTTAATTTGAATTCTTCAATTTGAGATATAATTACTGGGTCAGTTAATTGTTGATCAATTCTTTTATAATTGACTTCTTCTTTGAAATATCTTAAATGATGAGTTAATCGATTAATAGTTTGAGAAATAGAACAATTTTTTAATTGATTTAATTCTAAAATTTCAGGAGGAGATAAAAATTTAAAAATAACTGTTTGACTAAAAGCTTGAGTAGTAATGCCTTCACTAGATGTTATAAAGGGATATAATAAAAATATAAATAGTGCCTAAAATAATTTTATCAGACATATTTTTAACTAAAACAAATGAGGTTTTAAAACAAACATTATTTTAACAAATATGAGCTTTAGGTAATTTATATTTAATATGCATTTTACTACCATTAGCAGAAGTTAATTTTTCACGACATTTTTCATAATATTTAGTAGGAAGTAAACCTTCTTAAATACAATTAAGATCAGCACCAGTATCAATTAAAGTAATAAGATTTAATTCAAAATCATCAATAACTAATGTAACTTTTGAATACCATTTTTTAATATGGATTTTATTGATCAGATTTAATCTTTTATCTTCATGATTATGAGATTAATGTGATTGATCATCAAACAAAAGATTATCAGGGTTAGTATGTTCAGAATCAGATTCAGATTCAGATTCATTGGGAGATTCAACATTATTGTTTTGGAAATTTTCTAAACTTTTATTAAGTTTTAATGTAATAATTTCATCTTCTAAGATTTTATCTTTGCTTTGTAATCTTTAATAGTTTGTTTAATCTGATTGATTTCATATTGTAAATCTTGTAGTGTAACTTCTTTTTGTTTATTTTTAAATCTTTCTAAGGTTTTCGATAAACTAATAATAGGTTTATCAAACTTAGGTTTCTTATCATGATTGGTTAATAAAGATTTTAATTTATCAGTATATTTTTGTTTTAATTCTGGATTTTCTAAACAACTAATTAATTCAATAAGAGTAGTTTCTTCTTGATTCTGTTTAGTAAGAACAGTGAGTTGTTTAACTAGTTTACAACAAACATCATTACATCCTAATTCAATATTATTATCAGAATCTTCACTAGGTGATTGGTAATTAGATGAAGTACGAAGATTATCAGAAGAGGAATTACTAATAGATTGGTTTAATTGGAAGATTTCATATAATTGATTTTTTGATTCATCATTAATTTGTAATTGATTAACTTTATATTTTAATTTTTGTTTTTCTTTACATTTATTCGAATAATGACCTTTTTTACCACAATTATAGCAAGTAATATCTTTATTAGATTTAGATTTTGGATGTGATTTCTTATAATATTTCTTTTTGGGTTTAGTATAGAATTTATCAGTTGATTTGGAAGGTGAATAGTTCTTTTTATATTTATTAGAATATTTATAAGAAGATTTGTGTTTAGTGTATTTATGTTTTTTACGGCGAGAGGGTGCTACAGGAGGCAAACTATATTGTTCACAGAAATTACCTAATTCATATTTAGCCTTATGTTTATCTTTAGCAGCTTTTTGACTAAGTTTAAGATCAATACACATTCTTAATCCTTCTTTTTGGAGAATACTAATGATATCACCATAAGTTAAATTATCATATTTAATAATGCCAGTAGGTTGACTAAGTACATCTTTAATTTTATGAGCAAAAAGACTAAGTAATCCATTAATAAATTTTTCTTTCCAAAAAGATTTAGTACAATCTTCTCTTAACATAACTCTAGAGGTAAATACATCTTTATATCATCTAAAATCACTTAATGTAGGACACGTAAGGTTACTAAGTTGATCATGTATGTGAGAATATATATTAGTAGGGGTACCTATGAAATGTCGAACTATGGTATAGATTAATGTGTTAATACCATCAGGTTTATAATAGCCAATAGTTTCATCAAAGATAGGTAAATCATGTTCATCTTTTTGACTAGCATGTAAAATAGATTCTCTTTGATTTTCATTAAGGTATTTTTCCCACCAAGATTTAAGCATACCGGTGAAACCAGAGGTGATTAAAGAAACAATTTTAGGTTGAGTATAATTAGGGTAATTGCTAAGATAACTATTTGTAACCATAGATAAATGATTTAATTTTTGAAGTATTTGATCTCACTAAGGCCATCAATATTCCATTAGTATAATTTTTTAGCAGATATAGAAAATTGATTAGAAAGATTAGTTTCTTCATATTGGAGATCAGGTGGAGTAGGGCGTGAATACCAATTTTTGGTAAGAGTAGTAGGATTAGGTTTAGGATAATGAATTTAACGAAGATTGGAAGATTGAAATTGTTAAGCTAATTGATTGATTTCATGATTAGTTGTATTGGTTTCATATTGAGTAGAGACAGACTCATGTGTAGGATGTTGATTTAATACAGTAAGACCTTTTTCAGTAGAAGGAGAAGCTTTCTCAGAAGTAGTTAATTAGTAAATAATTGTTCGATAGCATTAACAGTAGAATGATCTTGGGTAACTAAACTATTTCTTTTGGAATGATTACTAGGTAAATTAAGCAAAGGTTGATCTAAAGTTTGTTTAGTAGAAGTATGGTTAGCTGAGTAATCATCTAAATTGATTTCTATTTTATCTAATTGTTGTAGACACCCCATTTTTGACCGTCCTCAAGACTTGGACGTCATCGTTTGAACACTCGATGATTATCCATGCTCGTGTTCGTTTTGAGTTCCTGGAGGTCTCGACTACGTGCCTTGCCTTAGAACCTCTCAACTTGTCTATTTTGTGCTTGGTTATGGACCAAGGACTTGTGGTTTTGTTTCTGAGGGAAGAGGGTGGCTTGTTGGCTAGCCCTGCAATCCATCGGCCAAGCCTTGTGCTTATCGGCCATGTTTTCTTGTCATCAGCCATTGGTGATGGTCGATCGGCACTCTTTTTGGACGATCGGCCATATCTTTTTGGCCGAGGCCTTTTTATTTGCTTTTGTAGATATTTTTGTGCCAGCTGTGACAGCTGGTGAGCACAGATTTCATCATGTATACATTTGTATGGAGGGATTAAATCAAATCCTTAGCTTGTCCAACAAGCTTAGGATTTGATTTTCTATAAGAAGGGAGACCCCTCTCCCTTTCCAGAGGTTCTGAAAAGTTGATATACAAAACATATATCTCTCTCTCTAGATTTGTGCTTGTTTGTGCTCAAAAGTGCATTTTCTTCACACTTTTGCACACAAACACCTAGTAAAACACCATACTCTTGTTCCTGAGGTACTTGAGGGTTTTGTTTGAACTCAGAGCTTGGTTTTTAGCTCAGAAGGCTACTGGAGTTGTTGTTCTACAAGGGTGAGCTTCTAAACTCTTAAACCCTTGTTTTTTTATTAAGCTTTTGGCCCTATTTGCATGATGTTGTAGGCCTAACTTTCTACTACAAAAAGTTCTGATTTTTAGTGCTTAACATGTTTGTTTAAGGCTTCTTTGGTGTTGGGGGTGATCTACTCCCTTGCATGCCTTGTAAAGCTTGTGTTTTGAGGTCTTAAATAGGAGGGGGGTCATCCCCTCTCCTTGTATCTTGGTTACTTGCCTTGTATGCCTCATGTTTGAACATGTTTGTTAAGCCTGTTTTAGCTCCATCTCAACTTGTTTTTGGTGTTGTTTTAGCATGCCATGACTCTGTTTTGGGTTGGCTTGATAGCCCCTTGCATGCTCCTCGCACTTGTAGTGCAATTCCATTCATTGGCCTAATGTGTATCATGCTTTAGACCATCATTCTAGTATGATTTTGGCTTAACTTCAGTAAGCTTTTATCCATGTTTTAGCATGCTCTAGCTCTGTTTTAAGTGTTTTGGGTCATGCGTGCATCGCTTTGTATAGCCACGGTTCAATCTAGCTCACTAGCTATGAGTTTCCAAGTCACTAACATGCATTGCTTAGGCTACTTTCATGATTTGGTATCATTTCATATGTGATTTCAGTGCATGTTTCATGATCATGCACTCACATTTGTCACTCTTTCCATGCTTTGGAAGGTTGGTTCTTTATGCCTTAAACATGAGTCATTGTGTATACCATCATGCCTAAGCTTGCGAGCTATCATTTCAGTGTGTTTTGGGGGTTATTTTCCCATGATATAACTCTGATTTTTGTTGGCGAAGCCATCTCATGCTTGGCTTTGGTAAGTGTAGTGTAATCTTCCATTTTGGCCTTGCATATTCCATGTTTCATGTCCTTCATGCTAACATGTTTTAGCTTTAGTCCATGCTTGTTTTAGTATCATTTTGGGTTGTATTGGCCATATGCTTCATGTATTGCATAGCTATAGTGCAAGTGCCTATGCTAGTTTCAAGCTTTGAGTCTTCTAGCATGCTATGCTTATGTTGTTTGAATGATTTGGCATCATTTCACATGGTATTTCAGAGCATTTAGTGTTGTCACACTTCTATGTTTGTCACTCCTTGCTCATGTTCGAGAGCTGTGATCTTATGTCTAGTTGATGAGCTATTGCATGTGCATGCATTGTCTTGCATTTCATGCCATCATTTTATCATTTTGGCCACTGTTTTGGGCATGATTGAGGTTTGTCTATATTCGGTTTAAGTCCATTGAGCATGTGGTTTGCACGTTGTTGCATACTTGTTACATTGCATGTTGTTGCATGCTTGTCGCATTGCCTGATTTTTGCATGCTTGTTGCATTGCATTATGTATGCATGCATTGCATTGCATTGTGTTTGGATAGGGTGTCAATCCAAACACAGGGAATGAGGGATGTTTCATACTTGAAGTGATGAAACGTGCCTCATTTCTCGGTCGCCGACCCTCTTGATCATGCATGATAGAGGTTAAGGCATTTATGTGTTATTTGTGCATTCATTGACGTTGATTTGTGTAACTCGTCCTCTTTGGCCATCATGCATTGAGATGCATGATTGGTGGCTCGAGAGTCGACTACTACACTCCTTTGAGCTTTAGACACGATAAGGAGTGTGGTGGCACACACATTTTCTTGCGAAATACATTGCCATGCCTCTGTTAGTGCTCTGTTGCAGCAAAAAGGAGAATTTGTAGGAAGCAGTGGCCGATCAACCACTTAGTCTGCCAATCGGCTATCAAAATTGGCCGATAGCCATTTCCTTTAGCCGATGGCCATTCCTCTTAGCCGACCACCCCTCAGCATGTTCATAAGGTGGGTCAGAAGTACCTTGGAAGTTGGCACAATTTTCAGAAATACAGAAGAGTGCAAACAGAGGCAACATGAGGCACGGTAGTGGATTACCGAGCGAGGCCGACCGAGCATACATCTCTTCATTGCCCGCGAGGCCATTTCAGTACTCATGATTAATTTGTGTAAATTATTCATTCGATTGGTTTTGTAATATTCAACTAGCTTAGTATAGCTATTTGTTTCAATTCGGTTGTGTAATAATTAATTAGCTAAGTTAGTTAATTAGTTTGGTTTGTAATAATTAGTTTAATTAGCATAACTAGTTAGCTTATTATTCGGACCCTCCGTCGAGAGGGCACAGCTATTGTAATAAGCGTGCGTGTGTGTGATGCATATCTTCCAACCCCCATTTCTTTCTCCATTTTATTTACCAGCTTTCGATGGTTAATTTTAGGGCATATTTCGATTAGCATCCTTATGCTTGCATGCGTGCATCCATTCATCTGTCTTGTATGCACCTGGCTCGGCGCATCATTCAAACTGCATTGTATTTCAATACACTTTCTTGAATACGTGTTTCAAAGCATGTTATTGAGTGTTGTATTCACATGCCATCTTAGATAGCCGAGCCTATTTAGCTGCATTTTGCATGTGTTGCATTAGGCATTGTTGACATAGCTAGGATCATGCATGATTTCTAACATAGCTTCTGTTTTGGCTCGGAGTACACTGTGAGTGTTTATGCTTTAGCATCTTGCATGTGTGTAAGTGTTGCCATGATAGCATGCTTGCCATGAGGCTAACTGCTTAACTAATATAACTGCATGAATGCATGTGAATGAAGGCTTCATTGCTTGAATTGGGACAATTCATCAAAATGCGAGTTTTAAGCCCACTTGAAGTGGCAAATCATGTTATTTTCTAAGCCCACTTGAGGGTGGCAAAATCCGCGTCTTAGCCTACTTGCGAGTAGCACCTTCAAACCATTTTCGAAAAACAAACATGAGATGTTTTGTTTCAACTTGAGTGATTCAATCTATATTTGTATGTTGTGCGCATCACGTAGTATGATTAGTTAATTAACCAAAATAAGAACACATGTGTTTTCAAAAATGACATATCATGTTAGTAAAGGTCGATCCTTTGATTGGGCGAGCGGGGGTGCTCATTTCATGACCTTCCCCCCCTCGTACCCAAGTTCCTAAGCCGAGGCAACTTTGGTGATGATAGACACGTGGCCTTAGGCACGAGTCAGGGTTTCCTAAATTTTCCAAAATAAAATATTTAGGTGGCGATTCTAAAATCTGGCAAAGCAATCCATGTTTGGCACTTCTTTATTAAAATCAATTTTTCAAAACAATTTGCCGAATTTGGACTCTTTGGTGATTTATCGGTCTCACATTGCACTTTGTGAGATTAGATTCAGAACTGTGACACGAGTCCAAACTGTAGTAGCTAAGAACAATGATTCGCGCCTTCGCGCGTGAAGCGGGAGTTCTCCGGGCGGTCCACAATTTCTGGCGACTCTGCTGGGGATTTGAAGAATTTGACTCGAACTCATGACATGTTGTTTTGACTACACTTATGTGTTTCTTTGCATTGCATTTGCATCGGTGCGCTTAAGTCACAGTGTTTGCCGTCTGCTATTCTTGAATGGTTTGCCGGAGGTTGCGTGCCATAAGGCTGACCGGTTACAGGCTCTACCATGATGGGAACACAAACCTCGGTTGTTACCGGGGCACCCTTTTTGACTATTCGACCTAGTGTATATCGGAATCCGTAGTGACCATTCCAAGCTAGGACAAGTTGCTTACCCGATTGTAGGTTGTTTGAAACCACTGTGTGTGTAGTGAAACCCTCGCTCCTAACAAAATAAGACAGGGAAACCCTACCCCAACATAGGGGTGTTTTGGTTCTCACTTGCTTGTTATGTGCTTTTAGAGTGCGTCTCTACAGGAATGCATGTATCAGTTTGCAAGTCTTGGTATCAGGCCTGAAGGCATCAGTATTTGGGAATCAGTTTTACTCGAGGGTATCAGATCTGGGGCAGTGATTTGGGAACA
This sequence comes from Camellia sinensis, assembly GCF_004153795.1. Lineage (NCBI taxonomy): Eukaryota > Viridiplantae > Streptophyta > Magnoliopsida > Ericales > Theaceae > Camellia > Camellia sinensis. The sequence continues at coordinate 295,418 of NW_021025359.1, read as the reverse complement.
GTGATCAGTGTTTGAGAACAGTGTGTTCAGCTTACAAATGCCAACTGTGTGTTGTCTTTATTTTAAGCCATTTTGCTGTCTGTTTTTCTGGTTATTTGTTTTCTTATTATACTTTATTTATTTTTTTGCAAGGTAGTTTAGCACCATTGCTTCCGACCAGGCAGATATTCCCCAAGCACTCTGGGTTAAAGGTCAAAGACTTCATCGATCCAAGGATCTGATAGACGGACAACCAGTGTTCCTTTCTTTATCCCCAGTTACTAGACAGAGGTCAGTAAGGCGCAGTGCATCAGTACAGCGGTTATCGGATCAGTGGTCCTTATCCACCCCACCAGTGAATAGTCGGGTTGAGGTTTTCGTTCCTACTGTAGAGATAGATATACCGGTTGTTCAGTTAAATCAGCACAATATGGCATCTATGAAGGACATGATGCGTTAGCTCCAGGAGAGTATGTAAGCCATGCAGCAGGATGCTGCCCGCCAAGTAGAGTTTGCCGCACGCCAGGCCGAGGTTATAACCCAATAAGCAGAGCTGATTGCCAGACTTCAGCAACAGCAACAACCACAGCAAGCCGGAGCATCTGTTTCGTACTTACCTCCTCCTCGCACCAAGAGTTCCAACACTCGGGGAGACTACAAACGTCCAAGAAAATACGGACGTTCCAACGGGGCCGGCTCTGCCCCCAATCCTACCCCAGCTGTCCAAAGCGGCCACCAATCTAGTGGATACACCATTTGAGTTCGAGGTGGATCCAACGGCGTTGAAAGTGAGCAAGCTAGAAAAGCTGTTCAAGAAAGCTCAAGGCGTGAAATCCATTCTAGATATAGAGGATGGATACACCTACTCGGTCGTGACTTTGCCAGACCGGTTTAAAATGCCGTGCATAGACCGCTTTGACGGGTCTGGAGATCTTATGGTACACTTACGGCTGTTCTCGGATATCCTAAGGTCGATGGGCCTCTCTAGATTGTAGAAGCTTTCCCTTTTTGGCCGAACCCTGTCGGGTGTTGCGGCTATTTGGTATGCAAAGCTAGAGGACTTTGTCAAGAGAAGCTGGGAGGAGATGGCTGAGGCCTTTATAGCTCAATACTTCTACAACACGTAGATTGAGGTCACAACTCGTGATCTCGAGACAACTAGACAAGAGCCAAAGCAAAGCTTCTCCGACTTCATAACCCGTTGGAGAGCCAAAGACTCAATGATGACCATCAGGCCGGTTGACAAAGATTAGATACGGATGGTTGTGCGCAACCTCCAGCCCAAGCTTATGCAAAAGATGATCGTCCTCCCCCTTCCTACCTTTGCAGATCTACATGAGATTGGGGTGCAGATCGAGGATGCCATGAAGCAGGGTCTGATTGACCATGAGAGAGAGCAGCCCAAGAGGGCATTCAACTACAGTACAAATGCAGGCACAAGCAGTGCTGCAGCTGCCAGGACTTTAGATGTGGGCATGGTCACCACCACCACCCCAAAAACCCTTACAGCTACACCATTCACCGGTGCATCCGAAAGTAGCTCACAAACAACCAAATTTCCACCCCAAGGCCAGAGAACCTTTACCCCGCTGTATATGTCTCTGTCCAAAGCTTTGGGGGTTTTGATCAAGAAAGGGCACTTAAAGCCCCTAGAGCTACAACCATTACCAAATAATCTCTCACCAACCCACTCCCGCCACATAACCAAGCTCCACCTCCCAAACGCATCAACCTAATCCAAACTGGGATTGCGTCATATGACCCTAGTATATATATCACCCCTTCCCACCTACCCAAGCCAAAGGTGTTCATTCTTAACAGCACTGACTTGTACATGTTGGACACCTTCCAAATCCAACCTGAACCGGTGGTGGTGACTATCGAAGATAGAATCGGGTCGACTGTGGGGGCAGATAGGAATGATGACTCAGAGCCTGAGGGGTCTGTGAGCTTTGAGTACAACCCAAGTGGTTATATCACATTAGCAGGTCAGGCTAGGCCGAGAGTGGGGTTGTCGGTTGGGGCAGAGATCTGTGTAGTTTGGGAGGATGGACCTAATCAGGGGCTAGATGACCTAGCAGAACTGGAGGAGGATATCACGAATCTGCAATTCTTCAATGAACAGGATCCGGGGGACGTGACTGTCAACTGGTTTGATTTGGATGGGTTGGCAGAAGCTATCGGGTGGCTCAGCGATGAGCCAGATATGTTGAGTAGCCTCACCCAGAACAGGGATCGCCAGAGACGGGGACTTCAGCAGTGGCCGGAATGGCCGGGAATCAGGAGACACCGCCAGAGAGCACTGGTGTAAAGAATTTTTCTCAAAATACAAGCAGTTTAAGTACAGAAGATACTAAACAGCAGGCTGCACTGAAGCAGTTTGAGCAGGAAAAGACCGAAGATCTTGAGAGAGCCAGAAAGACTAAAGCCCCTGCGGGGACGAAACGTGCTGTGCGCACAGAAGTAGTTATAACGGAACCGGACAGGTATCTGTCAGTTGCCGATGGCATGTGGTGGGAAGATGACGACTTATGTCTTGCCCACACCAACGAAGATTGGGGACAAAACCAACCGGATGATACCTGGTATGTTGAGGAGGTTGACCACATGACCAGGAGTGGGCGGTATTTCAAGCCCCCACACTTGGATCAACCAGAGGCGTCCGAAAAGGACAAAGAAGCAGAGAAGCAGAAAGAAAAACTACTCGAGGAGGAGGTTGTGCTGAAACAGCTTAAGAAAATCCAAGCAGACATCTCCATCTAGGGACTGCTTATGGCCTCAAGAATTCACAAGCAGGCTGTCCTTTCTGCCATGGACAAGGCCAAACTTTCAATAGATACCACTCTTGAACAGTTGGTAAGGTTAGTTTTTCCGGGAGAAGCTTCCTCGACGTTGACCTTCACCGACAAGGAGCTGCCGCCTGAGGGCTCGAATCATAACAAACCTTTCTACATCTCTGTGAAGTGTAGAGCAAAATGGATACTGGTGGTTTTTGTCGACACAGGATCTGTTATCAACGTGTGTCCATCGAGGACGGCATATGTTATCGGGTTGAAGCCCACTGATTTTGTGCCAACTGCCCAGATGATAAGGGTATATGACAATACCAGCAGAGAGGTGATGGGGATTGTGCAGATTCGGACCCAGGTTGGTCTAAGACAACAGGATATTGACTTTCATGTCTTGGATGTTCCCGCAGCCTTCAATCTACTTCTAGGGTGGCCGTGGCTGTACTAGGTGAAGGCGGTTTCTTCCACCCTACACCAGATGTTGAAGTACTTTCACGGGAAGGGAGTGGCTATAGTTTTTGGGAATTCGTCAATTCATCCGCCGCCATAGGTTTTTACACCAGTTCTGGAAATTGAACATGGCACGGAGGATGTGTTCTTATCAGGATTTACCTTAGCTGAGGCCCGGGTACAAAACTTACTAGCTGTTGAGGAGGGGTTATACGTCAGCGCACAGTCCGTGTACCTCATGAACAAGCTCCAGCACATCCCCGGGATAAGATTAGGGCGAAGTATCCAGAAAGACGTCGCAGCATCGGCCGAAGTACCGCATAACCCATATACTTTTGGTTTAGGTTATCTGCCTACCAAAGAGGATTGGGCCACGAAAGGAAAAGAGATGGCCGGAAGAGCCAGAGCTAAGCAGGCCGGGAAGCATTATGAGTTAATGCACCAACCTATCCAGGGTACCCTGAACGGACGCTTTGTCTAGGAGGGAGAAGACTTCCCGTTCTGCGGTTTCTCAGAGCCATGGTTAAATGCAGAGAGGTGGCGCTTGCCAGGGTTCGAGATTTTCTTTGACTTGCAATTGTCCAGGGATGATGTTGCCAAAGAGCATACAGACCCACCAGCTGAGGCTGAACAGTGCAAGGAGGAGGTTTCCGAGAGCTCAGAGATTGAAATGGGGGTAGCACTGGCTTGTCTAGCTTGTCTACTCTCAGATCCTCAGATCGTACAGGAGTGCTTGGGGAATAACTTCTCAGTTTCCATGATCAAGAATAAAGTGACTTTGAGCCCATCTTCAAACATTCTGGATACATCTATCGCACCCCCCATTGTCTGGCAATACAAGAAGGGCTTTTTATCAAGCAGCACCGGGTCAGGTAGTGAACCGAAATCTGATTCCACCGAGTCTGTGGAGTCAGAATCAGGTTCCAGCTCATCTGAGTCTGAGTCCGGTATTCTTGGGGGTGACAACCCAGATGCCACAGCCTTGTCTAGGTTGTCTTTTTCCTTTTCCTTTGAGTCTATTGTAACAGAGGAATCAGGCGATTTGCAAGTGATTAATGAGAATGGTATGGCTGTGGCTTCCGAGTGCTTTTCTGTGCCTTTAATTTATCGTATTAATCAGGATTTTCAAAATTTTGATGGAAACGACGAGGAAGAAATTTCTTCGGTTTTGCAATATTTGCTTGATCAAGAGCAGGAGAGGTTTGTTAAACCCTTGGTTAATGAAATCACCACAATTAATGTTGGTATTGAGAAGGACCCGCGGCTGGTCTAGATCGGGTCCACGTTGTCTTCGGAGGAGCGCGAACGCTTAGTTGCTTTATTAAAAGATTTCAAAGACGTTTTCGCGTGGTCCTACAAAGACATGCCTGGAATCGATCCTGAGATTGTACAGCACTGGATCCCTCTTAACCTAGAGGTCAGACCTGTTAAGCAGAAACTCCGAAGGATCCTCTCGGACTGGGCTTTTAAGATAAAAAAAGAGGTCACCAAGCAAATTGACGCAGGGTTCCTCCTGGTATCTGAATACCCAACTTGGTTGGCCAATATAGTTCTAGTGCCGAAGAAGGACGGCAGAATCCGGGTATATGTGGACTTCAGGGATTTGAATAAAGCCAGTCCGAAGGACGACTTTCCTCTACCGCATATCGATGAATTAGTGAACTTCACTGCTGGGCATGCGCTGCTCTCGTTCATGGATAGGTTTTCAGGCTACAATCAGATTTTGATGGCACCCGAAGATCGGAAGAAGACTGTTTTCACCACCCTGTGGGGAACCTATTGTTATAGGGTGATGCCGTTCGGGCTGAAGAATACTGGGGTTACATATCAACGGGCTGCGACCACAATTTTGCACGACATGATCCATAAAGAGGTTGAGGTGTACGTGGACGACATGATTGTCAAGTCCAAGGAAAGAGAGGGCCACTACACTGTCTTGCAGAAATTCTTCCAACGGATAAGAGAGTATTGCTTGTGGCTGAATCCTCAGAAATGTACATTTGGTGTTACAGCAGGGAAAATACTGGGGTTCTTGATCACACAAAGAGGCATCAAAGTCGACCCTTCCAAAATCAAGGCCATCTTAGAAATGCCACCACCAAGGACTGAAAAGGAGGTGCGAGGCTTTCTGGGTAAAATGCAATTCATAAGATGGTTTATCACAAAATTAACCTTGACTTGTGAACCACTGTTTGGTCTCCTGAAGAAAGGAAAGAAATTCCAATAGGACGGCTGATGCCAAGCTGCATTTGAACAGATCAAGCAATATTTACAGAACCCACTTGTGTTGTCACTGCCTGAGCCGGGAAAACCGTTGATTCTGTACCTATCAGTGATTGAAACGACAATGGGTTGCATGCTTGCACAAGAGTCTGAGGACAAAGTAGAGAAGGCTATCTACTACTTAAGCAAGAAAATGCTGGATTACGAGACCCGCTACACTCCGCTGGAGAAGGCTTGTCTGGCCTTGGTATGGGCTACCAGGAAGTTGAGGCACTACCTGTTAGCTCACTCTGTAATACTGGTTTCGAGATTAGATCCCATCAAATATCTTTTCGAGAAATCGGCACTTACGGGTAGGCTAGCCCGTCCGTTGTTTCTGCTTTCCAAATTTGATTTGAAGTATATGATGCGCAAGTCAGTGAAAAGGAGAGTAGTAGCGGAGTTTCTAGCCGATCACCCAGTTGAAGGGGATGAAGCACTTGAGTACTTATTCCCAGACGAGGCCATTTTGCACGTCGAAGAAGAGACTGGGACGATAGACTTTAACGGAGCATCAAACCAATACGGATATGGGATAGGGGTGTTGCTGATAGCACCCGACAATTCCCGTATACCTCTAGCATTCAAACTCCGGTTCAAAGTATCGAATAATGAAACAGAGTATGAGGCATGTATTGCTGGACTAGAAGTCACCCTTAAACTAGGGGCAAAACGGTTGGATGTCATCAGGGACTCGAACCTTGTTGTATCTCAAGCTAAAGGAGATTGGAAAGTTAAAGAAGAAAAGATGAGAATCTATCACCAGACCTTGGACGTTCTGATTCCTCGGTTTGAGAAACTGAACTTCGTTCATCTGTTAAGAGAGAACAACAGGTTCGCTGATTTATTAGCAACTCTATTTTCTATGATAGACATCCCTTTCAGAGTCTGGATGCGTCCGATCATCATTGAACAGAAATTCGTGCCGACCTACGAGCTGATTGCTGCCATGATGAGATACAAGATGAGAATCCTTGATATTACGATGTCTAGAACTTCTTGGAAAAAGAGGCGTATCCACCAGAGGCAAATGCCAAAGATAAGAGGACAATTCGAAGAATGGCTACTCAGTTCATCATCTACGGAGGTAAACTGTACAAGAGGGGTCATCTCGGGATGCATAAACTGTGTGTTGATCCTGAAGAATCCAAGCGCCTGATGGAGGCCATCCATGGAGGAAAGTGCGGAGCGCACATGAACAGGGTGACGCTAGCCCGGAAGATCCTTAGACAGGGTTATTACTGGTCAACTATGGATGAGGATTGTATTGGCTTTGTCCGGCAATGCCACAAATGTCAGATCCATGCAAACCGCATGAACATTCCGCTGTCGAAGCTGTACAACATGACTTCGCTATGACCGTTTTCAATTTGGGGAATTAACGTAATTGAGGCAGTTACTCCGAAGGGGTCCAACGGGCATGAGTATATTCTGGTAACGATAGACTACTTCACGAAGTGGGTTGAGGCCCAATCTTACGCGGTGTTGAAGGCATCGCATGTTGCTAAGTTCATCAGGAACAACATTAGCTGTCGCTATGGGGTCCCGAATGAGATTATTTCGGATAATGGTTCCCACTTCAAGAAGGAGGTGATCGACTTGTTAGAGCAGTACAACGTGGCTTTTCATAAGTCATTTACATATCGACCGCAAACCAATGGAGCAGTTGAGGCGGCCAACAAGAACATTAAGCACATTCTGCAGAAGATGGTGGAAACGTACAGGGATTGGCCAGATAAGCTGCCATTTGCTCTCTGGGGCTACTGGACTTCAATTCGAACTTCTACTGGGGCAACTTCGTATTCCTTGGTTTATGGGATGGAGGCTATTTTGCCTATCGAAGTTGAGGTTTCGTCATTACGGGTATTGGCTGAGTGTCAGATAGTTGAGGCAGATTGGCAGCAAAGCAGGTTCGAAGAACTCATACTCTTTGATGAAAGAAGGTTGAAAGCACTGTATCACGTCCAGGGTTATCAACAAAGAATTGTCAGGGCTTTTAACAAGAAGGTTAAGTCTAGGAATTTGAAAGAGGGGGATCTTGTGCTCAAAGACAACCGAGCTCCCATCCATGACCCTAGGGGCAAGTTCAGACCTAATTAGACTGGTCCCTACATCATCAAGTCTATCTGGTCAGATGGAGTTGTTGTTCTGATGGACCTAGATAGCCTAGAGTTCTCCCAACTGATCAACATGGACAAATTGAAGAAATACTATCCTTGAGTGGCTCGCTAGGTCGAAAACCCGAAAAGGCGACTTAGGCAAAAGTTAGAGCATAAAAAATTTGAAATAATAAAAACTGAGCTCGCAAGGTTGAAAACCTAGAAAGGGCAGCCTTGGCAAAAGTTAGAGCGCAAAAGGAAAGTGTTAATACACGAGTGAACTTGAACCAAACTATGTAAGGCTTGATTCCCATTTGTGGGATACGTAGGCAACTTTATTCTAAAGTTCAGCCGTAAACACTTCCAAATCAACATTGTCCATGTGATCATGTTAGTCATCTTTGTCTATTATGCATTTAAGAGCTCGGTTGTGATCTTTAATACAATGCTATTCAGACTAGGGGCAACTTTCCAGTTGTTGGGATCTGGGGTTGTACATCTCAGTGATAGATCTCAGGCGTGTCCAGTTTTGATCCATATCGAAAATGGTTTTGGAAAGTTTAAATAAAAGTTGATTTTGCTCAAATTAATCTTTTTACAACTTAGACCATTTTTGGACCACAACGGAAAATTTTCAGTACCCACAACCTTCAATTTCACTTCCTACTTTTGAATACAAATTGAAGTTGCTTTTTATTACATTCATAAAGAAAACTTGAAAGTACTGATTAAAGCAAATAAATTTGGGGCATAGTCAGGTGTTCCTGTATCCCTTCTGAGAACTTGTGAAAGCCTCTGATGCCAAAGTAGGCCTAACCTGCGCTTCTTCATCAAGCCAAGCTATGCACTCATCAGAAACGGTGCAACTGAAAGTGGGAGCAGGGGCCAGAAGCTCTCTCGTCCTCCATGCTGTGGCATACCGAGCTAGCTGTGCGCCTCGGACCGAAAATGCAGCAGGGTACTCTATCCCCTCTTCCGGGCAAGTCTGATCATGTCCGAACTGGCGTCGGAATCGGAATGGGAAATAAAAGACACAGTGTGTCAGGCCGATCAACTGAATCCCCGGCTGGCGAGACATGCTATAACTCATCGCTGGCAATTGAGCCAAGGGCAGCGCCAAGCAATGTCAGCCGTGGACCTAGTGCACATCCATTCGCATCACCATCCCTCATCAGGGGCATCGACTAGACGTAGCCGGAAGAAATAGCCGTGAGCTGAATATGCTGGGCATGAGTCCACAACCTTCAACTTATCCATCAACCATATCTGCGGAGGGATGAAAAATGAGAGATTAAAGAATAGAGAGGTGTACGTGAAGAGAAAAGTGAGAAAAGGGTTTTAAGAGAAAAACAGAGCCTGAGGGCCAAGTGATGTGAGAAATATATGTGAGATAGGGTGGGAAACATTACCTGCAGCAGTAGTGGACTCCCTGCGAATCTAGTCGTTTCTCGGCGACGGAAAGTATCCAAACCCATCAGTGTCTCAGCTAGTGACATGGCAATGCAGCTCTTGCCCTCTTTCAAGCCTTGGGCAACCTTAATCAAATGGATGCTACACCCTCCAGAGCCTGAGGCAAGCAAGAAATGAGACAGTATGCACAAGTAAAGGGCACGTCGTCGAAAACCCTGCCAGTGATGATCACTGCGATCATCGGCATCAGAAAATCGATGAATAAAGCTGGGAATGTCCAACTCCCCGTCGCGGATCAAAGACCGAGCGTCATGCAAAGTGAGCCCGCACATCCGTCCTAAGGCTTAGATGTGGCCGAAGCAGAATTATGGCAAAACCTCTTCCTCGCGCTCAGACTCCATCAAAGCTTGGAAGTCTTCGAAAGTGGGACGCATCTCTTGTCTGCCAAAGCTAAAAACATGCGTAATCGGATTCCAACAGCTTGCCGTGGCATGAAGGAATGAAAAACGCAGCGGGGTGCAGCTCAACGTGAATAGTGCATTTATTCTGAACCCCCGGAAATTCAGCTTTTCCGAGTCATCCAAGTTAGCAATCCAATTTGTGAGATTTTGGACAAGAAATGCCTCCATTTGGTGTAAAAACTGAGTTGAAATGGAGAAACTACGAAGCTGAGGCTTTTGTAGAAGATAAGGTGTTGAGTGGAAGACAGGTAGCAGCATTTTTGAGGTTCTTGCCATTTTTGGCTGATCGGCCAGTAATGATGGCCGACCGACCATCTTTTTGGCCGATCGGTTAGTTTTTGTGGCCAATGGTCATTTCTTGTGGCCAATGGCCCCCCACCTTCGCCGATGGCCTATCTTCTTGTTCTCTGAGCTGTCCATGTGTTGGAGGTGTTGAGAACTTGTAACTTGTTCCACTTCGAATGCCTTTCGGTGATGATTTTGCAAAGTCGCGCCTGTGTTACTTTAATTTGTTTATCGAGTTGTTGTATTTTTATTTATCGAGTTGTATTTTGTGTTAATTGTTAAGTTCTTGTCTTGCTTATCGAGTTGTATTTGCGTTTGATTTGTATGTCAAGTTCTTTGTTTTGCTTATCGAGTTGTTTTGTTGTCAGTTGGTTCACTACCTGATCAATGCAATTCAATTGTTTAGTTTTCAAAACAAAGTTCAATCTCATTTACATTGTTATGTGATGCGATGCGATGCGATGCGATGCTTAGAATGTACAAATGTAATACTTTTTCAATAAAAGAGCTGTTTCATTCCATCATGTTTTCTTTTGCAAAAGTACATAGTTTTGAAGAACATAAATTTGCCTGACGCAGTACAATGTGCAAAAACTACTAGTAAAAAGAAAAATAAAGCAAAAAAGAGCAGCATCTGGATCGGCCCCAGTCGCCTCAAGTACGGGAGTCCCTCATCGTCCTCTTTCTAGACGAAGGTCCAGGATCGTCGCCGTCGGCTCCACTGCCAGAGTCTGAGCTCGAGCTATCTCCAGCCTCATCTTGAGACGAATCTGCCTCCTCATCAGACTCATCGTCATCTGGGGCAGGTGCCCGTGAGCTACTCTCGGAGTGAGTACGCCCGGCTCTGCTTTGGCTGCGTGCTGAAATCCCTCGTCATGATCTCTCTGCTATTCGGGCAGGCGCTAAAGGTCCCGCTGAGGCACCCGTTGTGGCCAATATCTAGAATGGGGCCTCAAAAGAACAAATTGGCAAATGCATCAGTTATGCTATGCTAAGCCGAGTATGGTATCGAATACAGTGTATGATTACAGCGTATGAATGCTGTGAGCAGCGTATGAACGCCGTGAGCGGTGTATGATTGCAGTATATGAAGGTCGTGGTCAATGTATGACATGCAGTATATCAGTGCCATGAGTGGTATGTGAGTACAGTGTATCAAGTGCCGTATTGATAATGTAATGCATCAGATCAGTATGGAACAGACTATGTAAGGTTTTGGGACCGAGGTTGAAAGAACTTACCGGGATACCGTAAATACTCAGCAGGTCTATACTCCTCTGCAGCATCCCCATCACTGAGGCCGATAGCTCCAGAGCCTGCCCAGTATACTCGATGGAAGCCTGCAAAAGTGTTGAAGTAATTAGTATTCTGCGGGATATCAAATGAAATGAAATGACTGTATAGAATACAAAGTATAGCACATACCGGGGTCGAGCCTCGAACTCCGACGAGCTCATGATCAGCTGGGAGAGGAGCGATCGGAATCTGGTAACTCTCTCCAGCCTGCCCACGACATGTCACAGTGGTGGGCAAGTCTGGCCACTCTGCTCTCCGTCCTCTCCGGGAACCACTCTTGTCACGGGCCTGAGTCGCCCTCGATGCTCCTGCTCCTCCTACTGGGGCAGCAGGTCTCTCTCTCTCAACTTGGCGAGCACTAGCTAGAGGCCGCATGAGATGTGTCTCAATAAAGACGGTGTAGTTGCCCTCATCTCTGAAAAAGTCTGCATCCTAGCTAATCGTGAAATCCTCTATTTCCTGCGGGGTGTACATCTCTGTCTGTCTCATGTACGTAGGGGGTGGCATTGAAACCACTGGCTCGCGTAAACCAAGGATCTGACGCAGGAAGCGCTCACCCAAGTACCATGCCCGACAGACCGGACCCCCCAGTAAGACCTGGAACCGGGCGGTCTCCCGAGCACCCGTGTGCTAGTCTCTCACTGCATCGGGCAATACTGCCCAGGGCAGCCAGGTGATCTGCAAATGACAAGATATACAGTTTGTTATCTACTATCGAAAGTACAATGTAGAGCAAAACTCAAATGAACTGTAAGCTTTGAAATACCTCTGCTGCGGCTATAGTGTCGAAGTATTTGCGGAAGAACAAGAAAGACTCCCGTGGCCTCCGCTCGCACCTCACGTCATATTTGTGAGAATAGGGAACAATGAGGGGCATCTCCACCTCCGGCTCTAGAGCAAGCCTTGGCAAGTAGGCATACACCCACAACTACAGAATGTAACAGGGTAATAATGAGTATGTTTATCAGTAAAGCGGTATGCAGATAAAGCAGAAATCAGAGAAGGGTGTGCAGTGTATTGTGCAGTGTGTGCAGTGTACAGCGAGTGTAAAGTAATGTATTGTGCAATGTGTGCAGTGTACAGCCAGTGTAAAGTAGATTACGTGTATACAGTGTGTGTTGTGTATAGGTAGTGTAAAGTAGAACTGTAAAACAGAAGGGAAAGATGTACCTTCCAGGCTTTCCAATAGCCTCCTAGCAGGTGTCCGCTCCGGCGAGATGAGGAGCTCATGTATCCGTACAGCGTGGCCGGGCCTGCGCCACCCCAGTTATAGCGCCGAATCTGGGTCACGTCCACCAGTGCGCTCAACAGATAGAGTCCAACTGTGTTCACTCGGTCGGCGAAGAGAGTAGTGCCCAACATGACCATAAGAAACCCTCGGGCATACTGCTCGATCTCCGCGTGGGTCGTCTGCGTCTGTTCCAGAAACTAGTCCTCGAACCATGAATATCTCTTGAACCCTGGCCGGGAGAGAGGTGGGCGAGCGCCGAGTAAGAACATCTGGGCAGTATCCCACTCGCCCATATCAATGTCGAAAGGGATTGGATCACTCCCTACTCCGATGCTAGTGAGCATGGAGAAGTCAAAGGGAGTCATCGTCATCTCCCCTACAGTAGAAAGATGGAAGGAATCAGTGGTGTCCCACCACCTCTCCACTAGCGCGCCTAGAAGGGGCCTACTCGTAGTGAGGCATGAGAGTCCCATGCAGAAAATGCCGAAGCCGGCCCCGTCAACGATATGGCGAACCTCGTCGGGTAGCTCCATATACTAACCCCGGGCAATGGTGTTCCCATACCCTCGAAAGGCATGGGAATCCCCCTGTGTTCAAGACAAACGGATGCGAAGCAGTGTCAAAAATACAGTATTTGAATGTGCTCAGGGTGAACTAAGCATGTGATGTATAAGTGTGTTCGTGATGATCAGATAATGAGCAGTATCAACTATCCAAGTTATACGACCTACATTGCAGGAAGTAGAAGGAAAGAGTATACCTCAGCGGCGCCAAAGGATAAGTGCGACTCCGGCTCGCGTAGCAGGAGATCCTCCAAAGCACCTTTTGTGAAGCTCCTAAACTGGCGAATGCTGTCTGGAGGCAACACGTATCGCGGGCTGGTAGGTCGCCGGGTCAAAAGGTCGAACACTGAGAGGTAAGAGCTCGACCTCAGGATCCATCTCCATCCCTGGAGAAGCCCCACCCCGTGGAATGTCATCCGCCATCTCACAAAGAGTAAAAAAATGGTCGGGGGTATGAAAAATGGGCAAGATTGCCAAAAGTCAACCAAAAGGCAACCCCGAGGGGTGAAAATTGAAGAAAAGGTCAAAGTACGGAAGGAGGCACGGAAACCAAGGCTAACTCGGGGGAAACAAACCCCAAGTGATGGAAATCAAGAAAGGAACACCAAACTCACGTTTCAATCGGTTCAAAATGTTGAGAATAACGAAGGTTTTGCGAATCGAACGTTGTAGGAGGCTTGAAAATGGGGGAAAAGTTCGGATTGAAGCATGGAAAACAACCTAGAGAGAGAGGAAAATGAATTTCAGCTAGGGAGAAGTAAGGAAATAGCGTTTGGAACCCTATACTTAAAAACCCGAGGCAAATGGACAAAATTGCCCCAAATCTGCCACTTTTGGCCAATCGGCCAAATTGTTGGCCGATAAGCTCTTTTGATGGCCGATGCCCCCCCTTGTGGCCAATGGACCTGTAATGCCCTTGTTTGGGGTAGTTCTGTTGTTTGGTACCCTCATCTCTCAAGAAAGTGCAAGAAAATACAATTTTGAAGCTTAAGCGACCTTCGTGGTGACCTCGAACCGTGTCTTCCGTGTGCGGCACTCCATACGCGTGAGGTGTATCCTTTTTCATATCCTTTTGTATATTGCAAGATTCAAAAATTTCTTTGAATATGTTTCATTATAGTGTTTTGTCATATTTGTAAGGTGCGCATTTGTTATACGCCTTTGCACTCTTACATTGAGCATGCCTCATCTCGTCTTGAAGTTGCATCTCAACATTGTGGGCAAACATGCCTTTACCATGCTTACATTAAATATGTGCATCTCTATCTTATTGCATTGTCATGCACACCTTACTTGCATTGTCGCGCACACTTGTTGCATTGTCATGCACACCTTACTTGCGTTATCGCGCACACTTGTTACATTATCATACACACCTTACTTGCGATGTCGCGCACACTTTGTTACATTGTCATGCACACCTTACTTGCGTTGTCGCGCACACTTGTTGCATTGTCATGCACTTTTCACTTGCATTGTGTATGCATGCGTTTATTTCATGTTCGAATTGTATCTTGACGTGACGTTGAACATGTGTTGCTACTATATTGTACCTGTTGAGTTTCTTTCTTATGCAGGCACGATATTGTATGTACGGTTCATTTAAGGCTAGTGTAACCAGACGATATTGTATGTACGGTTTATTCAGAGGAATTCCGAGTAAGACCTTTCCTGTCCTTTGAGTTCGTTTTGTTTCGATTAGGAACACCCGGGTGCGCTCGGTGTTTATGCTATACCCTTGTTAAAAGCATTGGGACTCACTCCGATGTTTATGCAACTCCTCAGTGCTAGCATTGCTTTCTTCTTTCCTCTCTTGCGTATGATACGTTGAAGGATGCTCTCTTTTCTCTCTTGCGTGTGATACGCTGAGGGATGCTTCTTTCCTCTCTTGCGTGTGATACGCTGAGAGATACTTCTTTCCTCTCTTGCGTGTGATACGTTGAGGGATGCTCATTTTCCTCGCTTGCGTGTGATACGCTGAGGATGCTTCTTTCCTCTCTTGCGTGTAATACGTTGAGGGATGCTCTCTTTCCTCTCTTGCGTGTGATACGCTGAGAAGTGCTTCTTTCCTCTCTTGCGTGTGATATGCGGAGGGATGCTCTCTTTCCTCTTTTATGTGCAATACGCTGAGGGATGCTTATTTTCCTCTCTCGCGTGTGATACGCTAAGAGGTGTACCTTTCCTTCTCTTGCGTGTGATATACAGAGAAGTGTTTCTTTTTCCTCTCCTGCGTGTGATACGCTAAGAGATGTTGTGTTTGAGACTTCGGGTATTCTCGGTAGTCACTTTTAGCCTTCTCCGCGTGAGACGCAGTGAGAATTGCATAATTTTCTTACATCCTTTCTGTTAGAATGTGTAGGACTATTTTTTCTTACTCGCTTGCTTAAACTGTTGTATTTATTTTGCATAAATGCTTCATCACTGCTCTCTTTGCATGATCATAAGTTATGTTCGGCATTGTGCATGTCATTTGCATCTTGCCCTTGTCTGCGGGCGCATCTCTTTGTAATCTTGTATGTTTGTCTTCGGCCTCGTTAAAAATGGGTCGTCTCTAGGCTTTGACATTCACTTCCGTCATCTTATGACTTTCGAGTTCTGTCAGAGAGGGGCAACTGTAGACACCCCATTTTTGACCGTCCTCAAGACTTGGACGTCATCGTTTGAACACTCGATGATCATCTATGCTTGTGTTCGTTTTGAGTTCCTAGAGGTCTCGGCTGCGCGCCTTACCTTAGAACCTCTCAACTTATCTGTTTTGTGCTTGGTTGTGGACCAAGGACTTGTGGTTTTGTTTATGAGGGAAGAGGGTGGCTTGTTGGCCAGCCCTACAACCCATCGGCCAAGCCTTGTGCTTATCGGCCATGTTTTCTTGTCATCGGCCATCGGTGATGGTCGATCGGCACTCTTTTTGGACGATTGGCCATATCTTTTGGCCGAGGCCTTTTTATTTTCTTTTGCAGATATTTTTGTGCCAGCTGTGACAGTTGGTGAGCACAGATTTCATCCTTCATACATGTGTATGGAGGGATTGAATCAAACCCTTAGCTTGTCCAACAAGCTTAGGATTTGATTTTCTATAAGAAGGGAGACCCCTCTCCCTTTCCAGAGGTTCTGAAACATATATCTCTCTATATATATTTCCTCTCTCTCTCTCTCTCTATATATATATATATATATATATATTTGTGCTTGTTTGTGCTCAAAAGTGCATTTTCTTCACACTTTTGGACACAAACACCTAGTGAAACACCATACTCTTGTTGCTGAGGTACTTGAGGATTTTGTTTCAACTCAAAGTTTGGTTTTTAGCTCAGAAGGCTGCTGGAGTTGTTGCTCTAAAGTTGTTCTACAAGGGTGAGCTTCTAACCACTTAAACCTTTGTTTTTGATTAAGCTTTTGGCCCTATTTGCATGTTGTTTTAGGCCTAACTTTCTACTACAAAAAGTTCTGATTTTTAGTGCTTAACATGTTTGTTTAAGGCTTCTTTGGTGTTGGGGGTGATCTACTCCCTTGCATGTCTTGTTTGGCTTTGTTTTGCACCACCACTTTAGGCCTTTGAGATCACTTTCTCTTGGCCTTTTAACCACTAAAATCCAGTGGATTTTCAATAGTAAAGCTTGTGTTTTGAGGTCCCAAATAGGAGGGGGGTCATCCCCTCTCCTTGTATCTTGGTTACTTACCTTGTATGCCTCATGTTTGAGCATGTTTGTTAAGCTTGTTTTAGCTCCATCTCAGCTTGTTTTTGGTGTTGTTTTAGCATGCCATGACTCTGTTTTGGGTTGGCTTGATAGCCGCTTGCATGCTCCTTGCACTTGTAGTGCATTTCCATTCACTAGCCTAATGTGTATCATGCTTTGGACCATCATTCTAGCATAATTTTGGCTTAACTTCAGCAAACTTTTGTCCATATTTTAGCATGCTCTAGCTCTATTTTAAGTGTTTTGGGTCATGCATGCATTGCTTTGTATAGCCATGGTTCATTCTAGCTCATTAGCTTTGTGTATTGAGTCCACTAGCATACATTGCTTGGGCTACTTTCATGATTTAGTATCATTTCATATGTGATTTCAGTGTATGTTTCATGATCATGCACTCACATTTGTCACTCTTATGCCTTCATGCCTAAGCTTGCGAGCTATCATTTCAGTGTGTTTTTGGGGTTATTTTGCCATGATATAACTCTGATTTTTGTTGGCGAAGCCATCTCATGCTTGGCTTTGGTAGGTGTAATGTAATCCTCCCTTTTGGCCTTGCATATTCCATACTTCATGCCCTTCATGCTAACATGTTTTAGCTTTAGTCCATGCATGTTTTAACATCATTTTAGCATGCTCTAGGACTGTTTTGGGTTGTATTGGCCATATGGTTCATGTTTTGCATAGCTATAGTGCAAGTGCCTATGCTAGTTTCAAACTTTGAGCCTGCTATCATGCTATGCTTATGTTGTTTGAATGATTTGGCATAATTTCACATGGTATTTCAGAGCATTTAGTGTTGTCACACTTCCATGTTTGTCACTCCTTGCTCATGTTCGAGAGTTGTGATCTTATGCCTAGTTAATGAGCTATTGAATGTGTATGCATTGTCTTGCATTTCATGCCATCATTTCAGCATTTTGGCCACTGTTTTGGGCATGATTGAGGTCTGTCCATATTGGGTTTAAGTTCATTGAGCATGTGGTTTGCATGTTGTTGCATACTTGTTATATTGCATGTTGTTGCATGCTTGTCGCATTGCCTGATTTTTGCATGCTTATTGCATTGCATTGTGTGTGCATGCCTTGCATTGCATTGTGTTTGGATAGGGTGTCAATCCAAACACGGGGAACGAGGGATGTTTCATATTTGAAGTGATGAAACGTGCCTCATTTCTCGGTCGCCGACCCTCTTGATCATGCAAGATAGAGGTTAAGGAATTTATGTGTTATTTGTGCATTCATTGACATTGATTTGTGCAACTCGGCCTCTTTGGCCATCATGCATTGAGATGCGTGATTGGTGGCTCAAGAGTCGAGTACTACACTCCTTTGAGCTTTAGACATGGTAAGGAGTGTGGTGGCACACACATTTTCTTGCGAAATACACTACCATGCCTCTGTTAGTGCTCTGTTGCAGCAAAAAGGAGAATTTGCAGGAAGCAGTGGCCGATCGACCACTTAGTCTGCCGATCGGCTATCAAAATTGGCCGATAGCCATTTCCTTTAGCCGATGGCCTTTCCTCTTGGCCGACCACCCCTCAGCACGTTCATAAGGTGGGTCAGAAGTATCTTGGAAGTTGGCACAATTTTCAGAAATACAGAAGAGTGCAAACAGAGGCAACACGAGGCACGGTAATGGATTTTCGAGCGAAGCCGACCGAGCATACATCTCTTCATCGCCCGCGAGGCCATTTCAGTACTCATGATTAATTTGTGTAAATTATTCATTCGATTGGTTTTGTAATATTCAACTAGCTTAGTATAGCTATTTGGTTCAATTCGGTTGTGTAATAATTAATTAGCTAAGTTAGTTAATTAGTTTGGTTTGTAATAATTAGTTTAATTAGCATAACTAGTTAGCTTATTATTCGGACCCTCCGTCGAGAGGGCACAGCTATTGTAATAAGCGTGCGTGTGTGTGATGCATATCTTCCAACCCCCATTTCTTTCTCCATTTTATTTACCAGCTTTCGATGGTTAATTTTAGGGCATATTTCGATTAGCATCCTTATGCTTGCATGCGTGCATCCATTCATCTGTCTTGTATGCACCTGGCTCGGCGCATCATTCAAACTGCATTGTATTTCAATACACTTTCTTGAATACGTGTTTCAAAGCATGTTATTGAGTGTTGCATTCATATGCCATCTTAGATAGCCGAGCCTATTTAGCTGCATTTTGCATGTGTTGCATTAGGCATTGTTGACATAGCTAGGATCATGCATGATTTCTAACATAGCTTCTGCTTTAGCTCGGAGTACACTGTGAGTGTTTACGCTTTAGCATCTTGCATGTGTGTAAGTGTTGCCATGATAGCATGCTTGCCATGAGGCTAACTGCTTAACTAATATAACTGCATGAATGCCTGTGGATGAAGGCTTCATTGCTTGAATTGGGACAATTCATCAAAATGCGAGTTTTAAGCCCACTTGAAGTGGCAAATCATGTTGTTTTCTAAGCCCACTTGAGGGTGGCAAAATCTACATCTTAGCCTACTTGCGAGTAACACCTTTAAATCATTTTCAAAAAACAAACATGAGATGTTTTGTTCCAACTTGAGTGATTTAGTCTATACTTGTATGCTGTGCGCGTCACGTAGTAAGATTAGTTAATTAACCAGAATAAGAACGCATGTGTTTTCAAAAATGACATATCATGTTAATAAAGGCCGATCCTTTGATCGGGCGAGCCGGGGTGCTCATTTCATGACCTTTCCCCCTCGTAACCAAGTTCCCGAGGCGAGGCAACTTTGGTGATGACGGACATGTGGCCTTAGGCACGAGTCAGGGTTTCCTAAATTTCCCCAAATAAAATATTTAGGTGGTGACTCTGAAATCTAGCAAAGCAGTCCATGTTTGGCACTTCTTTATTAAAATCAATTTTCCAAAACAATTTGCCGGAGGTCTCACATTGCACTTTGTGAGATTAGATTCAGAACCGTGACACGAGTCCGAATTGTAGTAGCTAATGAACAAATGATTCGTGCCTTCACGCGTGGAGCGGGAGTTCTCCGGGCGGTGTACAATTTTGTACCAATTGTTTTTAAACATTGATTAGTATAATTATTTTGTTCAATAACTTTTTTAATTCAGGGTCAGTGCCAGGCAATTTAAAAGGAGAGGCTGGAACATCAGATCCTTGGTGTTCAATAATTATATTAGATAAAGAAGGATGACTAGAACTAACAGTTGTATTGGGAGAAGTTTTCCATTTATGTTTTGTGATTGTGTTTACTTTTTTGTAATAATTTTCTAAATATTCAAAGAAAGGAATTTCCATACTATATTCCATCATAAAAGCATACCATTTACGAGTAATTTTAGATTGTTGATTAGAATCATATTTAGCACGATAAGCATGTCGTTTAGTTCTATTTTCTTTATATTTAAATTCAATATTTAATTTATCAAAATCAGAAGTAAAGGGTTTACTAATCGTCATTAGTTGAGGATTGATTGGAGGAGTTACTTCGAAATCAGTTTGAGTAGGGGAATCTTGAGATTCATTGTCTTCTTAAGGTAAATGTGTATGAGTTGAATACACAGGTTTACTAATTTCACATACGTTGTGTTTATACATACCCAATTCGGAAGACCCCTAAAATCCAACACTGCCTAACCAAAGGACTTACCTAGGACTTGGGCGAAAGATGGGTGACTAGTAACAACGTGGAAAGACACAGATATAATTTTGACAGATTAAGATGACTGGAAACAAGTTAAGATAAGGAAAATAGAGTTGACTCAGAAGTAGCAATGCAGTAAGCAATAGATAGCAAAGCCAAGTCATGTTGCTATCTATTGCTTACTGCATCGCTGCTTCTGAGTCAACTCGCTTTTTCTCAGCTTAATCTGTTACCCAGTCATCTTAATCTGTCAAAATATTATATGTGTTTTTCCATTGTGTAACTAGCCACCCAACCTTCGTCTCAGTCCTTGGTAAGTCCTTTGGATAGGCAGTGTTGGAATTTAGGGGTCTTCCGAAACGGGTATGTGTGAAAACATAGTATGTGAAAACATGATAAATTTAGACAATGTATTAAGATTCCTGTAAAACAGTTTAATTAAAGGAAAAATGAGTCGATTATTTAGAAGTAACTCTTCAGTTAGTTCTAGGTCAACAACTTTGCCCTTCATACCTAATCAATGATTAGTAATTAATGAAGGAGATGTTGAAATACAAAATAATAAAATTGATTTAAGTTGGAATATCCCAAAATTGTCTGTTAAAGAAATTTATAAAACTACTTTTTTACAATCTACTTTTAATGTTAATCTGCATGTTAAAACATTAGAACAAGTTTATGTTTTAGAAAAGCCTAAAGAAACATGTCAATTATTTGATGCTAATACTATTAAACGTCATTTAAAAACTGGTCACAATTTTATTCATTTAGGATTAATTCAAGTTGGAATCAAACCATTAACTCCACAAGGTAAAAATATTTCTGTTTTATCATGTTTAAGAGATGCTCGTTTTATTGAGTATAATGATAGTTTAATGGGTATGATGGAAACTGGTCTCTACAAAGGACCCATTCATTTTAATTGTTTTCCTGATTTTACACTTAGTTTTAGAGATCCCCATATATTAGATGCATTAACTTTGAATATTCAATTAAATGATTCATTTATCAATATGAAAGAAAAAGTCCATAATATTGCCTTGATTTATCGTGTTCATTATAAATGCATTAAAACTAATTTAAGTGTTCAAGCTTTACATAAAAGTCCAAAAGATAAAACTTTACTTATTCAAGGTAGTAGTAATGATACTAATATAAATATTCCTCAAATGATTGAATGGAAAGATATTACTCTCCCTAATCAAAGGGTTATAGTCAATGAAAACTATAAACATAATAAAAAACAATCAACTAGTCAAGATATCCAAGATATTCAACAATTTACTGATGGTTCAGTTCGTATTAAATTTAATCGTAGTCTATCTTCTAGACCTATACCTACTTATACTGAAACTGAAGATGAAGATGAAATATTTAATACTTCTTTATTTTGGAAAAATAATCAAATTAATCTTGGACAAACTTCCCATAGTAAACTCAAAGGTATCGATAACTCCACAACTTCTCAAATTAGTAAACCTGTTTGTTCTACTTACACACATCTTCCTGACGATGACACTGAGTCTCAGGATTCTCTTACTCAAACTGATTTCGAAGTAATCCCTCCAATCAATCCTTGACTAATGACAATTAGTAAACCCTTTACTCCTGATCTTGATAAATTACATATTGAATTTAAATCTAAAGAAAATAGAACTAAACGACATGCTTATCGTGCTAAATATGATTCTAATCAACAATCTAAAATTACTCGTAAATAGTATGATTTTATGACTGAATATAGTATGAAAATTCCTTTATTTGAATATTTAGAAAATTTTTACAAAAAAGTAAACACAATCACAAAACATAAATGGAAAACTTCTCCCAATACTACTGTTAGTTCTAGTCATCCTCCTTTATCTAATATAATTATTGAACACCAAGGATCTGACGTCCCAGCCTCTCTTTTTAAGTTGCCTGGCACTAACCCTGAAATCAAAAAAGTTATTGAACAAAATAATTATACTAATCAATGTTTAACAACAATTGGTAAACAATTAGATAAAATAGAAACTAATTTAGATGATTATTCGGTTAACAATACATCTACTAAACAAACTTTAGATCAGCCTTTGCTTAATTTACCTAGTAATCGTTCCAAAAGAACTAGTTTAGTTCCCCAAGATAATTCTACTGTTAAAGCTATCGAACAATTATTTACTAAGTTAACTACTTCTGAGAAAGCTTCTCCTTCTACTGAAAAAGGTCTTATTGTATTAAATCAACATCCTACACATGAATCTGTTTGTACTCAATCTGAAACCGATACAACTAATCATGAAATCAATCAATTAGCTCAACCATTTCAATCTTCCTATCTTCGTAAAATTCATTATCCTAAACCTAATCCTACTACTCTTACCAAAAATTGGTATTCACGCCCTACTCCACCTGATCTCCAATATGAAGAAACAAATCTTTCTAATCAATTCTCTGTGTCAGCTAAAAAATTATACGAATTGAATATTGATGGTCTTAGTCAAGATCAAATTCTTCAAAAATTAAATCATTTATCTATGGTTGCAAATAGTTATCTTAGTAACTACCTTGATTATACTCAACCTAAAATTGTTTCCTTAATCACCTCTGGTTTCACCGGTATACTCAAATCTTGATGGGAAAAATACCTTAATAAAGATCAAAGAGAAGCTATTTTACATGCTAGTCAAAAACATGAACATGATTTGCCTATCTTTGATGAATCTATTGGCTATTATAAACCTGATGGTATTAACACATTAATCTATACCATAGTCCGACATTTCATAGATACCCCTACTAATATATATTCTCGCATACATGATCAATTTAGTAACCTTATGTGTCCTACTTTAAGTGATTTTAGATGGTATAAAGATGTATTCACCTCTCGCGTCATGTTACGTGAAGATTGTACTAAATCTTTTTGAAAAGAAAAATTTATTAACGGCTTACCTAGTCTTTTTGCTCACAAAATTAGAGATGTCCTTAGTCAACCTACTGGTGTTATCGAATATGATAATTTAACTTATGGTGATATAATTAGCATTATTCAAAAAGAAGGATTAAGAATGTGTATTGATCTTAAACTTAGTCAAAAAGCTGCAAAAGATAAACATAAGGCTAAATATGAATTAGGTAATTTCTGCGAACAATATGGTTTACCTCCTGTTGCCCCTTCTCGCCGTAAAAAACATAAATACATTAAACATAAGTCATCTTACAAATATTCTACTAAACATAAAAAGAATTATTCACCTTCCAAATCAAATGATAAATTCTATACAAAACCCAAAAAGAAATATTACAAGAAATCACATCCAAAATCTAAATCTAATAAAGATATTACTTGCTATAACTGTAGTTAAAAAGGTCATTATTCTAATAAATGTAAAGAAAAATAAAAATTAAAAGATAAAGTCAATCAACTACAAATTAATGATGAATCTAGAAATCAATTATATGAAATCTTTCAATTAAACCAATATGTTAGTAATTCCTCTTCTGATAATCCAAATACTCCATCTGATTCTGATTACTATTCTCCTAGTGATACTTCTGATAATAATATTGAATTAGGATGTGATGATGTTTGTTGTAAACCAGTTAAACAAATCACTGTTTTTACTAAACAAAATCAAGATGAAACTGCTCTTATTGAATTAATTACTCGTTTAGAAGATCCAGAATTAAAACAAAAATATACTGATAAATTAAAATCTTTATTAACCAATCATGATGAGAAACCTAAGTTTGATAAACCTATTATTAGTCTATCCAAAACTTTAGAAAGATTTAAAAATAAACAAAAAGAAGTTACACTGCAGGATTTACAACATGAAATTAATCAGATTAAACAAACTATTAAAGATTTACAAAGTAAAAATAAAATCTTAGAAGATGAAATTATTACATTAAAATTTAATCAAAGTTTAGAAAATTTCCAAAACAATAATGTTGAATCTCCCAATGAATCTGAATCTGATTCTGAACATACTAATCCTGATAATCTTTTATTTGATAATCGATCACATCAATCTCATACTCATGAAGATAAAAGACTAAATCTGATCAATAAAATTCATATTCAAAAATGGTATTCAAAAATTAAACTTGTTATTGATGATTTTGAATTAAATATTATTGCTCTCATTGATACTGGTGTTGATCTTAATTATATTCAAGAAGGATTACTTCCTACTAAATATTATGAAAAATGCCATAAAAAATTAACTTCTGCTAATGGTAGTAAAATGCATATTAAATATAAATTACCTAAAGCTCATATTTGTCAAAATAATGTTTGTTTTAAAATCTCATTTGTTTTAGTTAAAAATATGACTGATAAAATTATTTTAGGCACACCATTTATATTTTTATTATATCTCTTTACAACATCTAGTGAAGTTATTACTACTCAAGTTTTTGGTCAAACACTTACTTTTAAATTTTTATCTCCTCCTAAAATTTTAGAATTAAATCAACTAAAAGATTGTTCTATTTCTCAAACTATTATTCGATTAACTCATCAGTTACATTTTCTCAAAGAAGAAGTCAATTATAAACGCATTGAACAACAATTAACTGATCCTGTTATTATATCTCAAATTGAAGAATTTAAATTAAAACTAGAAACAACTGTTTGTTCTACTTTACCTACTGCATTTTGGCATACGAAAAAGCATGTAGTCACAGTACCATATATTAAGAATTTCAATGAACGACAAATTCTTACTAAATCTTGACCTATTCAAATGAATCATGAATTACTTGAAATGTGTAAAAAAGAAATTAATGAACTATTAAAAAATAGAATAATTAGTCCAAGTAAATCACCATGGTCTTGTCCTGCTTTTCATGTTAATAAAAATGCTGAATTAGAACGAGATTGTAGATGTCCCCAAACGCCCCGGGAGGGTGAGTCCCGTTCTGTTCATATTGGGCTCACTACAGTTCGGACTCTCAAGTTGTCACGGTTCTTAATCTGAACCAAAGAGGCCAAATCCGGCAAATCGTTTTGAGAAAAACAAATTTTTAGAAAAGAAGTGCCAAACATGGACTGCTTTGCCAGATACAGAGTCGCCGCCTAAATATTTTATTTTGGGAAATTTAGGAAACCCTGACTCGGTGCCAAAGGCCACGTGTCCGTCATCACCAAAGTTGCCTCGGCTCGGCAACTTAGGTACGATTGGGGAAGGTCAGCTATGAGCACCCCCTCTCGCCCGATCAAAGATCGGCCTCTACTAACCGTGATATCTTGTTTTGAAAGCATTATGTGTTCCTATTCCGGTTATTAGCCTAGAATTACTATGTTATGAGCATAGAAAACAAGTATAGACCAAATCGCCTAAATTGGAACAAAACATTTCATATTTGTTTTGAAAATGGTTTGCTACTCGCGAGTAGGCTAAAATGCAGATTTTGCCACCCTCAAGTAGGCTTTAGAAAAGATGGTTTTGCCACTATCTAGTGGGCTTACAACTCACAGTTTTAGTGCATTATTCCAATTTAGGTAATTCAACCTCCATCCACAGGCATTCAGGTAGTTATATCACATAAGCAGCTAGCCTCATGGTAATTATGCTATCATGGCAACATTCACACACATGTGGCATGCTAAAGCATAAAAGCTTACTTAGTACTCCAAGCTAAAACAGAAACCAGTTAGTAATCATGTGCATGATCCTAGTTCATGTTAAGATGGCTAATGCAACACATGAAAAATACAACTAAGATAGGCTCGGCTAATCTACAATGACATGTGAGATACTACAACTAACACGTATTCAATTTGGAATTGAAGTACAAATGCAGTTAGAATGATGCGCCGAGCCTGGTGCATGCAAACGATATGGAATGGATGCAAACAATGCTATCATACGTTATGCTAATTGAAACATGCTCTAGACTAACCATTGAAAGCTATAAATAAAAAGGAAGAAAGACGTGTGGTTGGAAGACATGCACACACTTACGCACACTTATTACACAACTGCCCTCGCTTGGAGGGTCCGAATAAATATTACAGTCCGAATCAATAAATACTAAATTAATTATTACAGAATTTCTAATTAATTAAAAAAATTAAATGCAGAAAGAAGGTGGCCACAGCCCTGCCTTGGGATGCCGTGATAGATGCATGTTTGACTCGTCTCGCCCGAAAACTCGCTGCATAGCATTGTTGCCTGTTTATACTGTATTGCCCCTCTAAAAATTCTAAAAGTCTCCAGAACTGCTTTGAATCATTCCCTGAGTATTCTGGATGCCACCGGCCAAAGAAAAGGGTCACCGGCCATGAGAAATGAATTATCGGCCACTGTTTGACCACCGGCTGGACCGTGATGGCCGGTCGGCACTGTATATGGCCGGCGGCCAGAAATTCCTGCAGAATCCTGCAGTTGACAGCAGCAGAGGGCAAGCAGTGTATGGCATGGAATTTTTAAGCAAATGTGAGCATGGCCACACTCCCTATCATGCAATGAACTCAAGGGAGCGTGGTCCTCGACCCTTGGGCCATCAATTGTGCATTTCGATGCATGATGGCCTAAGAGGCCAAGTTTGCAACTTAATGTAAATGCATGCAACACACAAATGAATGCTAACACCCTTTCATATTGAGGTCAAGGGCATCGGCAACCGAGGGTTGAGACGTGTTTCGTCACTTTGGGTACGAACATACCTCTCCCCTCATGCTTGGTTTGACACCCCAAACCAAACAATGCAATGCATGTATGCAATGTACAATGCAAAGTAATGCAACTCATGCAATACCATGCGAGCGAGCTAATCAAATGCAACAAGACATTAGCTAACCATGCAAGCTAGACTAATGCAATGTGGGCATATCAAGTATACAACAAGACTATGTGATGCAACTTAACTAAACAAGGCGCGAACATGCAAACAAGATATAATGCAAGCATGCTCCTAATGTAATGCAACATACATCATGCCAAGTATGCAACTAGGTACAAAAGTGGTCTTAAACTGAAATGGAAGGCCTCAGCCATGCCCCAAAACAGTGGCCAAAAGGGCCCAAAATGGTACCAATTATGCATGTAAGCATGCACATGCCAAGGCCTATCATTTGAACATGAAAGGGAACAACTCTAGGGATACTTAAGGGTAATATACTTGGACTTTAAACACTCACATTAAACTCCGAAAAGCATGCAAAAGATGACACCAATACATGCTAGGGAATGGATGCAACATAGATGGCATTCAAGACTACAAATGAGAGCATTGCTCAACACCTACCCCGGGCAAATATGGCATGGATCTTTCAATACAAAACAGAGTTTTAGCATGCAAAATGGACCTCCAAAACCCACCGATATAGCAACTAAGGGACACAAACCAAGGGGCATGCACAATGCTCATTTCGAGGCACAAGAGAACAACTCTTCAAAGTATGAAAGAGATGATGAATGCAGGCATACTAGCATGGATTATGGACTTTAAACATGATCTCCAATGATGCCAAATCACGAGAATAAACTAAGCTAAGCATGTTAGAGACCCACATACACAAGGCTCACGATCCAAAACGCAAAGAGGTTACCCTAAACATGGCAAATATGACTAAAATAGTAGCAAATAGGCCTTAAGCATGGCAAAACAGTGTTAAGAACTTCATGAAGTTAAGCTAATATATGCAAGCATCATGGTCCATTGGCAAGGTGCATTTCTAGGCAACATGGAGGAATGCAAAGCAAGTATAATATGCATGGAAGGGGCCACTAATCCGACCAAAAACAGAGGCATAATATGACCCAACAATACCCAAAAACCCCTGAAATGAAGCCAAGAACAACTAATCATGCATGCTACCCTTATGAGCCAAAAACACGAACAAATGGGACACAAAGGGAGAGGGGTGTCCCTCCCCTATGCAAGACCTCAAACCCCCTTCTTCACCACAGAAAATCCACTGGATTTCAGTGGTGAGAAGGTCAACACACAATAGTAACCAAAGCTTAGCAAAGAGAGCACCAAAAGGGCCAAACAAGGCCTAAGAGGGGGAGGTCGACCCCCAACACCAAAACAACCTTAATGAAGTATCTTAAGCATGCAAATATAAGATTTTTTTCAGTTATACACAAAATCTAAAACAGCAAGCAAGATAGGTAAAAGACTAGTGCAAGATTGGGGAATATAAAGTAAAAGTGTTACCCTTGGAGAATCCTTGAAGAACAGCAAATGCAACCCTCTTCTTCTGATCGAAACCAGTCCAAAACCTCAAGAACAAACCCTCAATGCCTCCCAAAGTCAAAGTAAGGGGTAAGAGTGTGTGTCTTAGTGCAATACTATGAACTAAACACACCTTTAGGCTATAAAACACACACAAAATAAAGAGAGAGAGGGAGATATAGAGAGGGAAAGTGTATATCAGATATATATCTATATCTTGCTCTGGTTTTTTGCTCAACCAAGACAAAGGAAGGGGGAGGCTCCTTATATAGACAAGGGAAAAGGTTAAGCTTCCAAGGGAAGCTAACAAAGGGGTCAAGGCTTCCTAAAGAAGCCAAGGCAAAGGGGCCAAGGCTTCCTTAGGAAGCTGGGACAGGTGTCCAAGCTTCTTGAGGAAGCTAAGACAAAGGTCCAAGCTTCCTCAAGAAGTTAGACCAAAAAGGTACAAAAGGGGCAAAACAGCCACACTCGTGCATGAGGAGAAGGGTCCGTGCATTCCAGCTGGCACAACTGGCTTGAGCAAGTCGAGAGATCCTGAGGCAAGGCGTATAGCTGAGACCTCCGGGAACTCAAAACCAACACAAGCATGGATGATTACCGAGTGTTCAAACAGTGTCGTCCAAGTCTTGAGGACGGTCAAAAATGGGGTGCCTACAGTTGCCCCTCTTTGACAGAACTCGAAAGTCATAACAATGACGAGAGTGAGTGTCAAAGTCCACAGACGACCCATTTTTGACAAGGCCGAAGACTTAGACAAACATACAAGCTACAGATAAGATATGCGCCCGAAGGCGGGGGCAAAATGCAACTGACAATGCAAGAAGCCGAACATAACTTATGATCATGCAAAGAAAGCTGTAACGAAGCATAACATGCAACAGTTTTAAGCAATCAACACAAATCCAACTACATTACAATGCAGAAAGGATGTAAGAGAATCATTTAATTCTCGCTACATTTCACGCGGAGAATACAATACCTGTGCGGTTCGTCTGGTTGCACCAGCTTCAAATGAACCGTACATACAATATCGTGCCTGAAAGAGAAAACTTAACAGGTACAATATTGTTAGTAGTATGCAATCAATGCAATTGAAAGTGCGTGACAACGTAAGTCAAGTAGGACGCATAACAATGCAATTTGGGGCAAGCATAACAATGCTATGAAGGCACAAACACATGTAAGTAAAGAACACATGACAATGTGTGTGATGGGGAACTTGAACACATGTGGGTAAAGCAATACGTGACAACGCATGCAATGTGTATAGAAAGGAACTTGAACACATGTAAGTAAAGCATAACGCGACAACGCATGCAATGGGTATAGAAAGAAACTTGAACACATGTAAGTAAAGCATAACGCGACAACGCATGCAATGCGTATAGAAAGAAACTTGAACACATGTAAGTAAAGTATAACGCGACAACGCATGAAATGTGTATAGAAAGAAACTTGAACACATGTAAGTAAAGCATAACGCGACAACGCATGCAATGTGTATAGAAAGAAACTTGAACACATGTAAGTAAAGCATAACGCGACAACGCATGCAATGTGTATAGAAAGAAACATGAACACATTTTCAGCATAAGTATAGTGAAGGCATGCTACTCAGATTTGTTGAGATGCAACCAAATCAAGACGAGGCATTTGTTGAAAGCAAGATGCGTAACGAGCATGGGGAAAGGATGCTCCTTGCATGCACCGAACATCGCACCTAGAAGACATGGCTCAAGGTTAACCACAAAGACCAGTTAACATTCCAAAGCGCACTTTCTTGCACTATCTCGAGTAATGAAGGCGCCAAACCCTATAATTGACCTGAACAAGGGCGCAGGAGGTGCATCGATCGCGAGGAGAGGTTACCGGTATCAATCCCGATACTCTGCTGCCCTGCTCTCCCTTTGCTTTACTTTCTTTTTCTACTGTTAGTTTTTAGCACATCGCACTGCTCAGGCAGGTTTTACCTTTTTCAAAAAGGCATGATGGAAATGAAGCAGCTATTTTGTTCAAAAAAAATGAGTTACATTTGTTGTTCTATGCATTGCATCGCGCGGTATCACATAACAATGTGGATGAAATTGAAATTTGTTTGAAAATTAAGCACTTGCATCGTAATAATCAGGTAGTGAACCGACTTACAACTCGATAAAAAAAACAAAGAAACTCGATAAGTTAACTGAGCGTGAGTACAACTTGGTAAGCAAAAACGAAGACTTAAAGAGAGTGAAATACAACTCGATAAACAAATGTACAACAACTCAATAAGCAAATGGGCGTGACTCCGCAAAAATCATCACCGGAGGGCATTGGAAATGGTGGTATTCCGCAAATCCTCAGCATGTTCAACATGTAAAACAGCTCAGGGAGCAAGAAGGAATACCACCAACCTCAGGGGAAAACGATTGGCCTCAACAAGTAGCCATCGGCCAGAATCTTCGATAATCGGCCAAAAGTTGTGGTCGGTCGGCACTATACTTGGCCGGCCAGCCATAAATGGCAGAAACCAGCAGAATGCTGACATCTGTCCTCTACTCAACCTTATCCCCTACAAAAGGCTTCAGCTTCATAGTTTTTCTCAATTCCATACTGATTTGCTTCAAATGGAAAAGTTTCTTGCCCAAAATCTCATAGCTTGGATTGCCAACTTGGACGGCTCGGAAAAGTTGAACTTCCGGGGTTTCGGTATGAATGCACTATTCACGTTGAGTCACACTCCGCTACACTTTCCGTTTCTCCACGCCGCGGTAAGGTTTTGGAATCCGGTAACACATGTCTTTAGCTTTGGCGGGCAAGAGGTGTGGCCTACCTTCGAAGACTTCCAAGCTTTGATGGAATCCGAGCGTGATGAGGAAATCTTGCCTCAGCTTCGCTTTGGCCACGCCCAAGCCTTAGGACGAATGTGTGGACTTACTATGCATGACGCTCGATCTTTGATTTGTGACGGAATGTTGGATGTTCCGAGTTTGATTTGTCGGTTTTCTGATGCCGGCGACTGCAGTGACCATCATTGGCAAGGCTTTCGGCGACATGCCCTCTGTTTGTGCATGTTATCTCATTTCTTGTTTGTCTCGGGCTCCGAAGGGTCTAGCGTCCGGTTGATTGAGGTTGCCCAAGGCTTAAAGGAGGGCAAGGGCTGCATTGCCATGACTCTGGCTGAGACGTTGATGGGCTTGGATGCCTTTTATCGCCAAGAGACAACCAGATTTGCGGGGAGTCCACTACTGCTGCAGGTAATGTTTCCCACCCGATCTCACATATGTATTGCTCACACCACTCGGCCCTTAAGCTCGATTTTTCTCACAAAATCCTTTTTTTACTTTTCTCACATCGTACATCTCTCTATTCTTTATTCTCTCATTTTTCATCCCTTCCCAGGTGTGGTTGATGGATAAGTTGCAAGTTGTGGACTCTTGCCCGGCCTACTCAGCTCGCGGCTACTTCTTCCGACGCCGTCTGGTCGATGCCCTTGATGAAGGCTGGTGGTTCGACTGGATGTGCAGTTTGTCTGTAGATCGCATTGCTTGGCGATGCCCTTGGCTTAACCTATCGGCGATGGGCTACAGCATGTCTCAGCAGACTGGGATTCAGTTGATTGGCTTAACCCACTGTGTGTTCTACTTCCCGTTCTGGTTCCAGCGTCAGTTTGGCCATGATCAGACTTGTCCGCCAGAGGGGATAGAGTATCCTGTTGCGTTCCCGGTTCGAGGTGCACAGCTTGCTCGGCATGTCGCAGCATGGGGGGCTAGGGAACTCCTGGCCCCGCTCCCACTTTTAGTTGTACTTTGTCTGATGAGTGCATAGATTAGCTTAATGAAGAGGCACAGATTGGGCCTAGCTTGGCATCAGAGGCTTCGACCAGCTCTGGGAGGGGGCGTAGGAGCACCTGACTTGTCTATGCCCCGGATTTATTGCTTTATCAGAACTTTCAAGTTTTCTTTATGAATGTAATAAAAAGCAACTTTAATTTGTATGCAAGAGCAGGAGAACTCTGTATTGAAATCAATGAAATTGAAGGTTATGGATATGAAAATTTTCCGCTTTGGTCCAAAAATGGTCTTAGTTGTAAAAAGATTAATTTGAACAAAGTCAACTTTTATCAAAACTGTTCAAAACCATTTTTGATATGGATCAGAACTGGACACGCCTGAAATCTGTCACTGAGATACACAACCCTGGATCCCTGCAACTGGAAAGTTGCCCCTAGTCTGAATAACACCGCAGCACTGCACAGCAACGGAAAGTTGCCCCTAGTCTGAAGAGCACTACACCGGAGATCATAACCGAACTCTTGAATGCTGAATAGACAAAGATGGCCGAGATGATCAAATGGACAAAGTTGATCAGGGAAAAGTTTATGACTGAACTTCAGGATGAAGTTGCCTACGTATCCCAAAGATGGGAATCAAGCCTTACGTAGTTTAGGCTTAGGTTCACTCAAGTATTTTCACTCTCCTTTTACGCTCTAACTTTTGCCAAGGCCTCCCTTTGCGGGTTTTCAACCTTGCGAGCTCAGTTTTTATATTTTTCAATTTTTCAATGCTCTAACTTTTGCCTAGGTCGCCCTTTCGGGTTTTCGGCCTAGCGAGCCTCTTAGGGGTAATATTTCTTCAACTTGTCCATGTTGATCGGTTGGGAGAACTCTAGGCCATCTAGGTCCATTAGAACCACAGCTCCACCTGACCAGATAGCTTTGATAATGTAGGAACCAGTCCAATTAGGTCTGAACTTGCCCCTAGGGTCGTGGATGGGAGCTCAATTGTCCTTGAGCACCAAATCTCCTTCTTTTAGATTCCTGGACTTAACTTTCTTGTTAAAAGCCTTGGCAATTCTACGCTGATAGCCTTGAACGTGGTACAGTGCTTTCAGTCTGCGCTCGTCAAAAAGCATGAGTTCTTCAAATCTACTCTGTTGTCAATCTGCTTCGGCTATCTGACACTCGGCTAGTACTCGCAATGACGGAACCTTAATCTCAATAGGTAGAACGGCCTCCATCCCATAAACTAATGAATACAGAGTCGCCCCAGTAGAAGTTCTAATTGAAGTCCGGTACCCCCACAGAGCAAACGACAGCTTGTCTAGCCAATCTCGGTAGGTTTCTACCATCTTCTGCAATATGTGTTTGATATTCTTGTTGGCGGCCTCAACCGCTCCATTGGTTTGCGGCTGATATGTAGACGACTTATGAAAAGCCACGTTGTATTTTTCTAACAAGTCAATCACTTCCTTCTTGAAGTGGGAACTATTATCTAAAATGACCTCGTTCGAGACCCCGTAGCGGCAAATGATGTTGTTCCTGATGAACTTTGCAACGTGCGACGCCTTCAACACCGCATAAGACTGGGCCTCAACCCACTTCGTGAAATAATCTATCGCGACCAGGATGAACTCATGCCCATTCGATCCTTTTGGAGTAACAGCCCCGATCACGTCGATTCCCCAAACTGAAAATGGCCATGGCGAAGTCATATTATACAGTTTCGACGGCGGAATATTCATGCTGTTTGCGTGGATCTGACACTGGTGGCATCGCCGAACAAAGCTGATACAATCCTCCTCCATGGTGGACCAGTAGTAACCTTGTCTGAGGATCTTCCGCGCTAGCATTACCCCGTTCATATGTGCTCCACATTCTCCTCCATGGATGGCCTCCATTAGGCGCTTCGATTCTTCAGCTTCTACACATAGCTTATCCATTCCTAGATGACCTCTCTTATACAGCTTACCCCCACAGATGATGAACTGAATGGCCATTCTTCTGATTGCCCTCTTATATTTGGCATTTGCCCCTAGTGGATACGCCTCATTCTCCAAGAAGTTCCAAATATCGTAATACCAGGGGTTTTCGTCGTGAACCTCATCTATAGCAGCAATCGACTCGTAGGCTGGCGTAAATTTCTGGTCAATAATGACTAGACGCATCCGGTCTCTAAACGGGATGTCTATCACGGAAGATAGAGTTGCTAGTGTATCTGCGAACCTGTTGTTCTCTCTTAATAGATGAGCGAAGTTTAGCTTCTCTAACCGAGGAATTAACAAGTCCAAGGTTTGGTGATACATTATCATCTTTTCTTCTTTGAGTTTCCAATCTCCTTTTGCTTAAGACACAATAAGGTTCGAGTCCCCGATGATGTCCAACCGTTTTGCCCCTAGCTCCAAGGCTGCTTCTAGACCAGCAATGCATGCCTCATATTCTGCTTCGTTGTTCGAGACTTTGAACCGGAGTTTGAAGGCTAGAGGGATACCGAAATTGTCGGGTGCTATCAGCAACACCCCTATTCCATACCCGTACTGATTTGACGCTCCGTCAAAGTACATCGTCCAAAACTCGTCGTCGATATGCAAAATGGCCTCCTCTGGGAATAAGTATTCAACTGCTTCACCTCCTTCCACTGGATGATCGGCTAAGAATTCTGCTACTGCTCTTCCCTTGATTGACTTGCACGTCACATACTTCAGATCGAATTCGGAAAGCAACAGCAACCAACGAGCTAGCTTACCCGTAAGTGCCGGTTTCTCGAAAAGATATTTGATGGGATCCAGTCGTGAAACCAACATTACGGAGTGAGCTAACAGGTAGTGCCACAGCTTCCTGGTAGCCCATACCAAGGCTAAGCAAGCCTTTTCCAACGGTGTGTAATGGGTCTCATACTCTAGCATCTTCTTGCTGAGGTAATAGATGGCTCCCTCCACCTTGTCTTCTGATTCTTGTGCGAGCATGTTGCCCATTGTAGTGTCAGTCACTGAAAGGTACAATATCAACGGTCTCTCCGGCTCTGGCGGTGACAACACGGGTGGGTTCTGTAAGTATTCTTTGATCTGTTCAAAAGCAGCTTGGCATCGGCCATTCCACTGGAACTTCGTTCCTTTCTTCAGGAGACCAAAAAGTGGTTCACAAGTCAAGGTTAATTTTGAGATAAACCGTTTTATGAATTGCATTTTACCCAGAAAGCCTCGCACCTCCTTTTCAGTCCTTGGTGGTGGCATTTCTAAGATGGCCTTGATTTTGGAAGGGTCGACTTCAATGCCCCTTTGTGTAATCAAGAATGCCAGCATCTTTCTCGCTGTAACACCAAACGTACACTTCTGAGGATTCAGTCGCAACCGAAATTCTCTGATCCTTTGAAAGAACTTTTGCAAGGCGGTGTAGTGGCCCTCTCTTTCTTTGGATTTGACAATCATGTCGTCCACGTACACCTCAACCTCTTTGTGGATCATGTCATGCAATATTGTGGTCGCGGCCCGTTGATATGTAGCTCCAGCATTCTTCAACCCAAACGGCATTACTCCGTAGCAGTATGTCCGCCACGGGGTGGTGAATGCAGTTTTTCTCGGTCTTCAGGTGCTATCACTATCTGATTATAGCCTGAAAAGCCATCCATAAATGAGAGCATAGCATGCCCCGCTGTGAAATCCACTAACTCATCAATATGCGGCAAGGGAAAGTCGTCCTTTAGACTAGCTCTGTTCAAGTCCCTGAAATCCACACATACCTTGATCCTGTCATCCTTCTTCGGCACCGGAACAATGTTGGCCAACCAAGTCAGGTATTCAGATACCAGCAAGAACCCTGCGTCGATTTGCTTGGTGACCTCTTCCTTAGTCTTGATGGCCCAGTCAGGGCGAATTCTTTTGAGTTTTTGCTTGATGGGTCGGGCCTCGGGGTCAAGAGGGATCCGGTGCTGTACAATCTCAGGATCGATTTCAGGCATATCTTCGTAGGACCACACGAAAACATCTTTGAAATCTTTTAATAAAGCGACTAAGCGCTCGCGTTCCTCCGAAGACAACGTGGACCCGATCTGGACCAGCCGCGGGTCCTTCTCAGTACCAATATTCACAGTAGTGATTTTATCAACTAAAGGCTTAACAAATCTTTCCTGCTCTTGATCAATTAATCGTTGCAAAACCGGAGGAATTTCTTCCTCGTCGTTTTTGTCAAAATTTTGAAAGTCCTGATTCAAGCAATAAACCAAAGGCACAGAAAAGTACTCAGAAACCACATCCACATCATTCTCATTAAGTGCTTCTGAACCATCCGATTCTTCTATTACAACAGACTCAAAAGAGAAAGAAAAAGACGACCTGGACAGGACTGTGGCATCCGGGTTATCACCCCCAGGAATACCGGACTCAGACTCAGTTAAGCTGGAACCTGATTCCGACTCACAAGACTCGGTGGAATCAGATTTCGGCTCACTACCTGACCCGGCGCTGCTTGACAAAAATCCCTCTTCATACTGCCAAATGAGAGAAGGTGCGATAGATGCATCCAAAATAGTTGCTGGTAGGCCCGCAACCATTCCATTCCCAATCATGCATACCAAGAAGTTATCCCCCAAGCACTTCTGCTCGATCGGAGGATCTAAAAGTAGACATGCCAGTGCTACCCCCATTTCATTCTTAGCGTCCTCAGACTGCACTTTCTTACTCTGCTCAGCCTCAACCAATGGGTCCGTCTGCTCTTCGGCAACGTCATCTCCGGATAACTGTAGATCAAAGAAGATCTCAAACCCCGGCACGCGCTTCCTCTCCGCATTCAGCCACAGCTCTGGGAAGCCATAAAACGGAAAGTCCTCCCCCTCCCGAACAAAGCGTTCGTTTAGGGTACCCTGAATGGGCCGGTGCATTAAGTCAAAAGGCTTCCCCGCCTTCTTCGCTCTGGCTCTCTCAGCCATCTCCTTACCCTTCCTTATCCAATCCTCTTTGGTGGGCAGATAACCCAAACCAAAGGTATGTGGGTTGTGTGGCACCTCGGCCAACGCTGCGACGCCCTTCCGGCCGCTCTTTCCCAGTCCCATCCCGGGGATGTATTGAAGCTTGTTCATGAGGTATACTGATTGAGCACTAACATACACCCCCTCATTAACAGCTAAGATGTTCTGCACGACCCGGGCCTCAGCTAGGGTAAAATCGGATAAGAACACATCCTCCATACCGTGCTCAATTTCCAAAACTGGCGTAGGTACTTCCGACGGTGGATGGATCGATGAATTCCCAAAAATAATGGCTACTCCCTTTCCATGGGGGTATTTCACCATTTGATGCAAGGTAGAAGAAACTGCCTTCACTTGATGCAGCCATGGCCGCCCCAAGAGTAGATTGAAAGTGGCGGGAACCTCTAAGACGTGAAAGTCAATTTCATGCTGCCCCGGCCCAACCTTGGTCTGAATTTTCGCTGTTCCCATGACTTCTCTGCTTGTATTGTCATATGCCCGAATCACCTGGGCTGTTGGCACAAAGTCCGCGGTCTTCAAACCGATTGCATAGGCAGTCCTTGCTGGACACACATTGATAGCAGACCCTGTGTCGACAAGCACCACGGGTATCCACTTGTTCCTACACTCCACGGAGATGTAGAGTGGCTTGTTATGGTTCGCACCTTCAGGTGGCAGTTCTTTGTCAGAAAAGGTCAACATCGAGATAGCTTATCTCAGAAAAACCAAGCCCACCAGCTGTTCGGGCGTGGTGTCTATAGAGAGCTTGGCCTTGTCCATGGCCGATAAGACAGCTTGTCGATGCACTTGCGATACCATAAGCAGTCCCCAGATGGAGATGTCTGCTTGTATCTTCTTTAACTGCTTCAGTACAGCCTCTTCTTCGACTTGCTTCTCTTTCTGTCTCTCAACTTCCTTATCCTTCCTAGATGCCTCCGGCTGGTCTAGGTGCGGGGGCTTGAAATACCGCCCGCTTCTCGTCATATGATCGACCTCACCGATATACCAGGTATCATCTGGCTGATTACTCCCCCAATCCTTATCTGTGTGGGCAAGACATAGGTCATCGTCCTCCCACTACATTCCATCGACAGCCGACAGACACCTGTCCGGCTCCGGTATGACCATTCTCGTACTCACAGTACCCTCCATCCGTATGCTCGCAGCATTTTCTGTCTCTGTGCACACAGCAGTTTCAGTCCCTACGTGGGACTTAGCTTTCCTGATTCTCTCAGAATCCTTAAACCTTTCCTGTTCTAACTGCGTCAGTACAGCTGGCTGTTCATCAATTCCTGTATTCAAAATGCTCAAATCCTGAGCGAAATTCTTGACACCGGCGCTCTCCGGTGATTCATTTTGACTTCCGGCCCTTCCGGCCACAACTGATATTCTCACCCCTGCCGAGCCCTGTTCTGGTTGGAATTCTTCCACAACATTCGGTTGATCATCCAGCCACCCGGTAGCCTCTACCGATTCCTTATAATCAAACCAGTTGACTGTCGTGTCCCCTGGATCTTGGTCATTGAAAAACTGGAGGTTGGCAAAGTCCTTTCCCACAGCCGCCAAATCATCTGCCCCTTGCTCAAATCTATCCTCCTGGATCACACATAGCTCTGCCCTCTTTGGCAATTCTACACTTGGCCTAGCCCGGCCTGCTGATAGAATGTAATCACTCGGATTGTAGGCTTCCTCAGTGAGACTCCCAGACTGTTCAAACCTTGACTCAACAATCCCATCCTCTTCTGCAATCTCCCCTGCTCTGTCTTCGACAGTCACCACCATTGGTTCGGGTTGGGTTCTCGAGATGTCCAACATGCACAAGTCAGTGCAGTCGTGAAGGAACACCTCCAGCTTAGGTAGATGGGAAGGAGTGATGTAAATGCTAGGATCGTAAGACACGACCCCAGTCTGGATGAAGTTGATACGTTTGGGAGGTGGAGCTTGGTTGTGCAGAGGGAGAGGATTGGTTGTGACGTTGGGTTTTTTTGGAGGCAGGATAACCCCATTATCGATGAGATCTTGGATCTCATGACGTAATCGGTAGCATTGGTCAGTGTCATGACCGTGCTGTTGGTGAAATGCGTAATATTTGGCTGGGTTGTGGGTAGAGGGAAGTTTTTCCGATAATGGCCCTGGCTCTAGGGGTTTCAGGTGCCCTTTTTTGATTAAAACCCCTAAAGCCTTGGACAAAGACATGTATAGTGGGGCGAAGGCTCTTTGGCTTTTGGGTTGGTATTTGGCTATTTGTGTATTGCTTCCGGACGCGCCGGAGAATGGCGTAGTTGCCATGGTCCTTAGAGGGGGAAGGGGGATGGTGGTGACCATGCTCACTTCTGAGGTTCTTGCAGTTGTAACACCACTCGGGCCAGAATTGTTGTTGCGATTGAAAGTTTTTCTGGGTTGCTCTCAGTCGTTATCAATTAAGCCCTACTTCAAGGCATCTTCAATCTGTACTCCCATCTCATGCAGATCTAAAAAGGTAGGGAAGGGGAGCACGATCATCTTCTGCATCAACTTAGGCTGGAGATTGCGCACAATCATCCTAATCTGATCCTTGTCCATGGGCCTTAGGGTCATCATCGGGGCTTTGGCCCTCCATCTGGTCACGAACTCTGAAAAGCTTTCCTTAGGCTCCTGTCTTGTCGTCTCGAGATCACGAGTCGTAATCTCGATTTGCGTGTTATACGAATATTGTGCAATAAAGGCCTCGACCATCTCATCCCAGTTTCTCTTAACGTCATCTTCTAATTTGGCACACCAGATGGCCGCCACACCTGACAGGGTCCGGCCGAACAAAGATAACTTCTGTAGTCTGGTGAGGCCCATCGGCCTTAAGATATCGAAAAACAACCTCAGGTGCACCATGGGGTCCCCGGACCCACCGAATCGGTCAATGTGCTGCATCTTGAATTGGTCCAGCAGCGTCACGGCTGCGTCGGTATACCCGTCTTCAATATCAGGGATGGTCTTGACTCCTTGGGATTTCTTAAACATCTTTTCCAGCTTGCTCAGCTTTAATGCCATGGGATCCACTTCGAACTCGAAGGGAGAATCCGGTGCATTGATAGGTATGGGTGCCTTGGATAGTTGTGGTAAAATCGGGGACGGGGCTGGCCCTGTTGGGATGTCTGTATCTTCTTGGGCATTCTGAACATTTGGTGTCTCTTTGGGTATCGGAACCCTTGGTGAAGGAGGAACCTGGTGTGAACCAGATGCTCCGGTTTGCTGCTGTAACTGGGTAATTAACTCTGCCTGTTGGGCCATAACAACGGCTTGCTGTTTGGCGAATTCTGCTTGGCAGACAGCGTCCTCTTACATGGCTTTCATGCTTTCCTGGAGTTGGCGCACCATGTCTTCCATCCCTGACATACTACCCTGATTTATCTGAACTGTTGGTGTATCTGCCTCTGTAGTAGACTCGGGAGTTTCGACCTGACTGTTCACAGACCACTGTTCTGACAATCCTGGTACCGATACACTGTATCTTCTTGAACTCCGTCTGACAACCGAGGGTAAGGAGTAAAACACTGGTTGTCCGTCTACCAGATCCTCAGATCGATGGAGTCGGCGACCTCTAGTCCAAAGTGCTTGGGGGATATCTACTGGGTCAGAAGCAATCGTGCTAAACTACCTAGCAAGAAGATAAACAAAGCAACAAGGAAATAAATAACCTGACAAATGGGTAGCGTAACAGCGTAAAATAAATACACACAACACACAGTCGGGTATCACAACACACGGTTGATAAACTGAATACACTGCTCCTCAATACTGATTATTGTCCCCGAATCACTGTTCCCAAAATTGAACCTGATACCCGCAAATAATTGATTCTTAAACACTGAACCGGCGCCCGCAGGTCTGATGCCCAAACTTGCAAACTGATACACGCATTCCTGTAGAGACACACTCCTAAAGCACATAGCAAATAAGTGAGAGCCAAAACACCCCTATGCTGGGGGTAGGGTTTCCCTGTCCTATTTTGTCAGGAACTAGGGTTTCACTACGCACGCAGCGGTTTCAAACAACCTATCGGGTAAGCAACCTGTCCTAGTTTGGAATGGTCACTATGGATTCCGAATATGCACTAGGTCGAATGGTCAAAAAGGGTGCCCCGGTAAAATCGGGGTTTATGCTCCCATACTGGCCGAGCCCGTAACCAGTCAGCCTTATGGCATGCTTTGACAAAGCAGGCCTCCGGAAAACCGTTCAGGAATAGCAGATGGCAAACACGGTGTCCTAGGCGCACCAATGCACATGCAATGCAAATAAACACATAGTGTAGTCAAAACAAGATATCATGAGTTCGAGTCAAATTCTCCAAAATCTCCAGCGGAGTCGCCAGAAACTGTAGACGTCCCCGAACGCCCCGGGAGGGTGAGTCCCGTTCTGTTCATATTGGGCTCACTACAGTTCGGACTCTCGAATTGTCACGGTTCTTAATCTGAACCAAAGAGTCCAAATCCGGCAAATCGTTTTGAGAAAAACAGATTTTTAGAAAAGAAGTGCCAAACATGGACTGCTTTGCCAGATATAGAGTCGCCACCTAAATATTTTATTTTGGGAAATTTAGGAAACCCTGACTCGGTGCCAAAGGCCACGTGTCCGTCATCACCAAAGTTGCCTCGGCTCAGGAACTTGGGTACGATTGGGGAAGGTCAGCTATGAGCACCCCCTCTTGCCCGATCAAAGATCGGCCTCTACTAACCGTGATATCTTGTTTTGAAAGCATTATGTGTTCCTATTCCGGTTATTAGCCTAGAATTACTATGTTATGCGCACAGCAAACAAGTATAGACCTAATCGCTTAAATTGGAACAAAACATTTCATGTTTGTTTTGAAAATGGTTTGCTACTCGCGAGTAGGCTAAAATGCAGATTTTGCCACCCTCAAGTAGGCTTTAGAAAAGATGGTTTTGCCACTATCTAGTGGGCTTACAACTCACAGTTTTAGTGCATTATTCCAATTTAGGTAATTCAACCTCCATCCACACGCATTCAGGCAGTTATATCACATAAGCAGCTAGCCTCATGGTAATTATGCTATCATGGCAACATTCACACACATGTGGCATGCTAAAGCATAAAAGCTTACTTAGTACTCCAAGCTAAAACAGAAACCAGTTAGTAATCATGTGCATGATCCTAGTTCATGTTAAGATGACTAATGCAACACATGCAAAATGCAACTAAGATAGGCTCGGCTAATCTACAATGACATGTGAGATGCTACAACTAACACGTATTCAATTTGGAATTGAAGTACAAATACAGTTAGAATGATGCGCTGAGCCCGGTGCATACAAAACGAATGAATGGATGCAAACATGCTATCATACTGTATGCTAATTGAAACATGCTCTAGACTAACCATTGAAAGCTAGTAAATAAAAAGGAAGAAAGGCGTGGGGTTGGAAGACATGCACACACTCACGTACACTTATTACACAACTGCCCTCGCTCGGAGGGTCCAAATAAATATTACAGTCCGAATCAATAATACTAAATTAATTATTACAGAATTTCTAATTAATTAACAAATTAAATGCAGAAAGAAGGTGGCCATAGCCCTGCCTCGGGATGCGTGAATGATGCATGTTTGACTCGTCTCACCCGAAAACTCGCTGCCATAGCATTGTTGCCTCTGTTTACACTGTCCTGCCCCTCTGAAAATTCTGAAAGTCTCCAGAACTGCTTTGAATCATTCCCTGAGTATTCTGGGATGCCACCGGCCAAAGAAAAGGGTCACCGGCCATGAGAAATGAATTATCGGCCAACTGTTGTGACACCGGCTGGACCGTAATGGCTGGTCGGCACTGCATATGGCCGGTCGGCCAGAAAGTCCTGCAGAATCTTGCAGTTGATAGCAGCAGAGGGCAAGCAGTGTATGGCATGAAATTTTTAAGCAAATGTGAGCATGGCCACACTCCCTATCATGCAATG
Organism: Camellia sinensis; assembly: GCF_004153795.1. NCBI lineage: Eukaryota > Viridiplantae > Streptophyta > Magnoliopsida > Ericales > Theaceae > Camellia > Camellia sinensis. The sequence continues at coordinate 252,433 of NW_021025359.1, read as the reverse complement.
AACTCAAGGGAGCGTGGTCCTCGACCCTCAGGCCATCAATTGTGCATTTCGATGCATGATGGCCTAAGAGGCCAAGTTTGCAACTTAATGTAAATGCATGCAACACACAAATGAATGCTAACACCCTTTCATATTGAGGTCAAGGGCATCGACGACTGAGGGTTGAGACGTGTTTCGTCACTTTGGGTACGAACATACCTCTCCCCTCATGCTTGGTTTGACACCCCAAACCAAGCAATGCAATGCATGTATGCAATGTATAATGCAAAGTAATGCAACTCATGCAATGCCATGCGAGCGAGCTAATCAAATGCAACAAGACATTAGCTAACCATGCAAGCTAGACTAATGCAATGTGGGCATATCAAGTATACAACAAGACTATGTGATGCAACTTAACTAAACAAGGTGCGAACATACAAACAAGATATAATGCAAGCATGCTCCTAATGTAATGCAACATACATCATGCCAAGTATGCAACTAGGTACAAAAGTGGTCTTAAACTGAAATGGGAGGCCTCAGCCATGCCCCAAAACAGTGGCCAAAAGGGCCCAAAATGGTACCAATTATGCATGCAAGCATGCATACGCCAAGGCCTATCATTTGAACATGAAAGGGAACAACTCTAGGCATACTTAAGGGTAATATACTTGGACTTTAAACACTCACATTAAACTCCAAAAAGCATGCAAAAGATGACGCCAATACATGCTAGGGAATGGATTAACATAGATGGCATTCAAGACTACAAATGAGAGCATTGCTCAACACCTACCCCGGGCAAACATGGCATGGATCTTTCAATACAAAATAGAGTTTTAGCATGCAAAATGAACCTCCAAAACCCACTGATATAGCAGCTAAGGGACACAAACCAAGGGGCATGCACAATGCTCATTTCGAGGCACAAGAGAACAACTCTTCAAAGTATGAAAGAGATGATGAACGCAGGCATACTAGCATGGATTATGGACTTTAAACATGATCTCCAATGATGCCAAATCACGAGAATAAACTAAGCTAAGCATGTTAGAGACCCACATACACAAGGCTCACGATCCAAAACGCAAAGAGGCTACCGTAAACATGGCAAATATGACTAAAACAGTAGCAAATAGGCCTTAAGCATGGCAAAACAATGTTAAGAACTTCATGAAGTTAAGCTAATATATGCAAGCATCATGGTCTATTGGCAAGGTGCATTTTTACGCAACATGGAGGAATGCAAAGCAAGTATAATATGCATGGAAAGGGCCACTAATCCGACCAAATACGGAGGCATAATATGACCCAACAACACCCAAAAACCCTTGAAATGAAGCCAAGAACAACTAATCATGCATGCTACCCTAATGAGCCAAAAACACGAACAAATGGGACACAAAGGGAGAGGGGTGTCCCTCCCCTATGCAAGACCTCAAACCCCCTTCTTCACCACTGAAAATCCACTGGATTTCAGTGGTGAGAAGGTCAACACACAATAGTAACCAAAGCTTAGCAAAGAGAGCACCAAAAGGGCCAAACAAGGCCTAAGAGGGGGAGGTCGACCCCCAACACCAAAACAACCTTAATGAAGTATCTTAGGCATGCAAATATAAGACTTTTTTCAATTATACACAAAATCTAAAATAGTAAGCAAGATAGGTAAAAGACTAGTGCAAGATTGGGGAATATAAAGTAAAAGTGTTACCTTTGGAGAATCCTTGAAGAACAGCAAATGCAGCCCTCTTCTTCTGATCAAAACCAATCCAAAACCTCAAGAACAAACCCTCAATGCCTCCCAAAGTCGAAGTAAGGTGTAAGAGTGTGTGTCTTAGTGCAATACTATGAACTAAACACACCTTTAGGCTATAAAACACACACAAAATAAAGAGAGAGAGGGAGATATAGAGAGAGAAAGTGTATATCAGATATATATCTATATCTTGCTCTGGTTTTTTGCTCAACCAAGACAAAGGAAGGGGGAGGCTCCTTATATAGACAAGGGAAAAGGTTAAGCTTCCAAGGGAAGCTAACAAAGGGGTCAAGGCTTCCTAAAGAAGCCAAGGCAAAGGGGCCAAGGCATCCTTAGGAAGCTGGGACAGGTGTCCAGGCTTCTTGAGGAAGCTAAGACAAAGGTCCAAGCTTCCTCAAGAAGCTAGACCAAAAAGGTACAAAAGGGGAAAAACAGCCACACTCGTGCATGGGGAGAAGGGTCTGTGCATTCCAGCTGGCACAACTGGCTTGCACCATGCCTAAAAAAGGCAAAAATGTGGCACCGGCCATAAAAGGAGACCATCGGCCAAACAGATGGTCGGCCGACCACACCAAGTGCCGACCGGCCAATAGTATATTTCACCAATGGCCGGTTGCAATAGTACACAGCCGATGGCCTCAATCCAAGGCCGGTGGTTGTCAGGGGTAGCTAACAAGCTACTCTCTACCCTCAGGTACAAAACACACAAGTCCTTGGTGCAAAGCCAAGCACAAAACGAGCAAGTCGAGAGATCCTGAGGCAAGGCGCGTAGCCGAGACCTCCGGGAACTCAAAACAAACACGAGCATGGATGATCACCGAGTGTTCAAACGGTGACGTCCAAGTCTTGAGGACGGTCAAAAATGGGGTGTCTACAGAGGTGTTTCTCGATTAGTCATTAAATAAAGTTTTAGAATGGATTAGATATCCAATTCTTAATAAAAAAGATTTGATTAAAAGACTTAGTCAAGCTGTTATTTTTAGTAAATTTGATTTAAAAAGTGATTTTTGGCAAATACAAACTCATCCTAAAGATCGATATAAAATTGCTTTCACTACACCTTTTGGTCACTATGAATAAAATGTAATGCCATTTGGATTAAAAAATGCTCATAGTGAGTTTCAAAATATAATGAATGATATTTTCAACTCTTTTAGTCATTTTTCCATAGTTTATATTGATGACATATTAATTTTTTCTAAGTCAATTAGTGAGCACTGGAAACATTTAACTGCATTCTTTGATACTATTAAAAGTCATGGTCTAGTCATTTCTGCTCCTAAGATTAAATTGTTTCAAACTAAAGTCAGAATTTAGGTTATGATATTCACCAAAATACTATTTTGCCTATTAGTTGTTCCATTGAGTTTGTGTCTAAGTTTCCTGATGAAATCTTAGATAAAGCCCAGCTCCAACAGTTTTTAGGTTCACTTAATTACATTGTTGAATTTTACAAAGACGTTAGGAAAACTTGTTTGATAGGTTAAAGGATAATCCTCCTCATTGGTCTTCTATTCACACTGCTATTGTTAAACAAGTCAAACAATATGTCAAGTCTTTTCCTTGTCTAGGTATTCCTACTGAAAATTCATTCAAGATTATTCAAACTGATGCTTCTGATATTGGTTATGGTGGCATTCTTCTTTAGAAAGTCACTCCTCAGTCATCTGAACAAGTTGTTCGCTATCATTCTGGTGTCTGGAATAAAACACAATTAAATTATAATACAATTAAAAAAAATTTATCTACTATTTTATGTATTAGTAAATTTCAAGATGATATATTAGATCAAAAGTTTTTACTTCGTATTGATTGCAAATCTGCTAAATATGTTTTAGAAAAAGATGTTCAAAATCTTGCTAGTAAGCAAATTTTTGCCCGTTGGCAATCTATATTAAGTGTTTTTATTTTGATATTGAATATATACCTGGTTATCAAAATTCTATTCCTGATTTTCTTACTCGAGAATTTTTACGGGGGGATAGGGATGACCACTCCATTTATTGCTTACCATAAAACCCAAATTACCCATTACCGTGATCTTATTCACCAAACTGCCTACCGAATTGCTCGACTAAAATTAGCCAGAAAAACTACACCCCGTGCTCAGTATATTAATTATCACCAAATTCAGGCTCGTCGCCATTTACTTACTGATTATTACAACTGTTTGGATTATCATCAAGCTTACTTAGATCTACTTAGTGGTTGCTAATCTTTGTTTCTATTAAACAGATGTCTCGCCCCAGGCCTCCTTCCAATGCCCTGGTTCCATCTAGTCAACCTTTTGTTCCTCATCCATGGAATTAGTTACCCAATACCATCCTATTGAAATGGTTAACCGTTACCAAATTCTTGGTAACATTCGTAAACCTAGTTACACATCTACTTTGGCTACTGATCCTTTTGCTTCATCCAGCCGAGCAGTTACTCCATACCCTCCTAACCCTATCAAATCAGCCCGATCTGATTATGTTAAATCAACCACTACTAATCTCTTTTTCAAAGAATCTAGTCACCCAAAGAGTCATTCTGTTCATGACCTGGTTAAATCTTTCTTTCCTCCTGGATGGCATTTTGTCCCTCTCCATCCAGAAAAGATAATCACCTTTTACAAAGATATCATGTTCAACCATCAGTCCATTGTGATTAAACCTATTTATGATCATACTTACACTAGTAAAGTTGTATACCATTCACTCTATATTCACAACATTGTCTCCTTAGCTGAATGGGGTTCTCCTTTTCAACTTCGCGATTTACCTAATCACTCTCTTCAGTATAGTTATTATGACTATATTGATGCCTGGTTCAAAGTATTTTTATACCAAAATTAAACTTATAGTCACTCTTGGTTTCTCCAGCTTGATCAAAAGTTCAAATCAGAATTACCTACCTGGTTTCTGCGATGGTGGTCTCAGTACGGCGCCATTTCAAATATCTTTCCATCTATTCTGATTAAACAGATTAACTATTTCTCAACTGTTTTCTCATTCACTCCACAACAAAGGAAATTCCCTCAATTGCTTATTTTTATATCCAAATACAAAATCCCTTGGATATTCAAATGGCAATATGGCATTTCTGATGATGTTATTTACCGTCAACATATGGTTAAATGGTGGGATAACTTCAAGGTTCAACGCATTGTTGAAATTGTTCAAACTGAATTCCCAACTAACATTTATGCTCCTACACCTGCCATGGTTAAAGCTCAACGGATCCCAACTGCTTCAATCACTCAAGGAAGCCAACTTCCTACAGTCAACCTTGGAAACCCTTCTTCAAGTTCTTCCAAGCCCAAGTAATCAAAGCTCAAAACTGATAAATCCAAGTCCAAGGCTAAGTCCAATGCTTCTGCAGTACCGGCTCAGCCCAAGGATAAATCCAAGTCAACTCAGTTAAAGCCCAAGGTTAAACTTGGATCATCCAGTGATCAACTGCTTCGCATGGCCCGTCTCCTGATGAATTAGGCCCAGGCCTAATTAAAAGATAAACCTTCTGATGATGAGCCTTCTGTACCGACCCAAAAGTCCAGTTCAGAAGAAAGTTCAGACAGTTCAAACTCTTCTGAAGGTTCAACTACTAAAAACCCACATGGACCCGAGTTTCAAGATGCACAGGATCCATATACCTAGTTAACCCAGTCAACATTGGATTCTTTATATATGCATTATAGTTTCACTCTCTACTCATCCTTTGAGAAAAACTGCTATTTTGTCTATATACTAATTTCCATCATTCACATGCCACTGAAAGTAATGAATAGTAAAAAGTTACTGTTCACTTTCACTATTCACCTAATCAACAATTGTAACGCCCCGAAATAATTTGACATGAACTACCCACAAGTAATCAACATTTCCTCAATAATAACAATAATCTGCCCATCTTTACATAATTAAATAAGAGTCCTTACAAAGGTTTTACATGCGGGTATACATTCATCGATACAAAACATATGAATTTATAGCATGTAAAGCATCCATTCTTAAAACAATACAATGCCCTTAAGGGCTTATATAGCGATCCCGGGTTTGTCCCCTTTATGTACAGTGTTCCGGACTTAAGTTCCGAGGAGTTGGAGGTCGTATGTCTTATTGTCATCCTTTAATTCCGTATGTCTGAGTTTTAGGATGTGTTGGACGTGTTTCGAACAGATTAGTTGAGCCTTAGTCCCTTTCCTTGTTGCCCAGAGTTTTGGTAGTACGCTCGAGCGAGTACCTTTGCGCTCGAGCGGAGTTGGATTTTTAGTTGTACGCTCGAGCGGACCATATCACGCTCGAGCGGAGTTTTCGCACTTCCAGTATCTGTGCCTCTGCAAAACTTCCGCAGATGTGTTTTTCACGCTCGAGCGGGTTTCCTCACGCTCGAGCGGGTCACGCTCGAGCGGATGTATTTTGTTCTTGTGTCTTGGCGCTTGAGCGGGCCTTTTTGCGCTCGAGCGGTTCCAGTTTTTGTGTTTGACGCTCGAGCGTTCTATTCTCCGCTCGAGCGGATCATGCGTATATTAGTTGGCAGCAGTGCATTTTTGAATCACATTTCAACATCTTTTCTTTCTCTTACTTTTTCGAAAAAGCCATTTGAGAGCTTCTCTCACTAAAACTCAACTTCTCTCTAAGTATTGATCTAGTATGAGTGATTTCCTCACCTTGGCCTTTACAAAAGTTGTGTTGATCGTCGAGGGCTACGTTTTGATCCGAGCATATTGGGTTTTGGAGCACTTTGGGTTTCGTCATCTTCTCCCTTTGAGCTCCGAATTTGAGGTAGGGATATCCTACTCCTCCTTATGAGTTTTGTCTTTGAATTTTAGCATTTTGATATGTTGGGGGTTCAAACTGAAATGGAAATCAACAACAAAAGTTTCGAAAATGAAAGATTTCGAAAAAATTAGGGTTTAAGATACTTGAATCTTACTTATTTTCATCATTTTGGGTTGTTCGGATCTCAAAATATTTGATGATCTTTTTTGTTCTACTGAAATCTAAGATGAGATTGATGAAGTAAAACGAAATGTGACGCAAAATTGATGAATGTGAGAATAAAATCTGCGAGGGTGAGAAATGGCGGGATGAACTATGAGAATGAAATCGTGAATGTGCGATTTATGTTTTCTGTTTTTGATTTGGTAAGGGTAGTTTTGTCATTTAAACTTATGATGGGACTTATTGGTAAAAATTTTTTGAAGTAGGACTTAATATACCATTATTTCCTAAAATGGGACTTAGCTGTAAATCACCCTTTATTTTTTTTTTTAAATATGTATAAAAAAATAAGGGTGATTCTACTTACACCACTATTTAATCTCTTTACACCCTCCATCTCATAACACCACTAAAAAAAAATGTAATTCTCATTACACCCCCAATATATTACCAAAACTAAACCTAAATTAACTATTTCATCTCTTTACACCACTAATTTTGGTAACATGGTGCTAAACGATTTACATTATTTCGGTGTTATGCTGTCGGAAAAAATAGATCTCTCTAGCATTTTGTTGCTATACATTTACAGACACTTTCTTCCAAACAATGATTTTTTAATTTGTGGTGAGCCTGTTCGGTAATACAACGCTAATTAATTTGAATTACTTCAGTGCCATGTTACTGGACAATATTTTTTTCCCCAGCATTATG
>NW_021025359.1:219116-243775 GCF_004153795.1 Camellia sinensis | reverse complement strand
ATGGGACAGCAATTAATGAACACAATGGAAAGGTGGGCAACATCCTTTTTGGATCGAATGAATAACCACCAACCAACAAACACAAGACACACGGAGGAAGTTTTAAATGTCCCTCAGCAAAGATTGGCTAGAGATAAACAGCCTATGCAAGTTAATGGACATTCTAATGGTCAAACTAGTAATCAGAACTATGAAAGACCATCACCTCAGTGTTGGTATGAACCCATTTCGAGGCCTATAGCAAGCCAAAATGCCTCAGTACTTAACAATGAAGCCATGCAAGTTGGTGGATCTGGCCCAGTACAAGAAACTGGCATAAGAATGGGCACAAATCCTATGTTCGAAGCCATACCTGGCACTAGGGGGTACAATAATCCCTTATTCGAATTTATACCCAGGGGATTGGAAGGTTTTCCCACGAATGGGATGGACACAATACCTGCTCCAGTACCTTTCGCAGGTCCCTTCGCAGGACAGACTCAAAGGGGTTACCCACAGCCCCAACAGCAACCTACACCACAAGGACAACCAGTCCCAAATGTACCACCTTATGGACCAAGAGAACCACAAGCACAAGTTTGTCCACCAAACCCTGTGTTTGTTCCTCCAGTAGTGGTTTAGCTATCACAAAATATGGTCCCTAGGGACCAAATTATTGATATTGTTAGGGAGATGTATGGACTGATGGCTCGGGGGGTCCAGACTCCTGTGTACAGAAAACCATATCCAGACTGGGTAGGTAGGGTACATGAATACCCAAGGGGGTTCAGGATACCAGATTTTACCCTTTTCTATGGAAGTGGAAACCAATCAACAGTAGAGCATATTGTTAGGTTTGCTGCTCAATGCGGTGAATTTACTAATCATGACTATATGAAACTGAGATTATTCCCAAACTCTCTAACTGGGGAAGCATTTGTATGGTACATAAACCTTGCACCTGGCTCCATTCAAACTTGACAACAAATGGAAGAGGCATTTCATGCCTAATTCTTCCAATCGGAGCCAGAGGTGTCCATGGCAGATTTGGCAAGATTGAGTCAAAGGCCTGAAGAAAAGGCTACTCAGTTATTGCTAGATTTAAAAGGGCTCGAAATAAATGTAGAGTCATCCTGCCAGAGCCAGAATTTGTAAGATTGGTTCAAAATGGATTAAAGTTCAAGCTTCGAAAGAAGTTTGACTCAACTGAATTTAGAGATTTGATGGAACTAACCTATAAGGTGTCTAGGTATGAAGCATTACTAGAGGAGGAACAAGATCAAAATAATGCATCGTACAAGACATATTATAGAGATCCTAATTATGAGATCGATGCAGCAGAGATTGTAGGCAAAGAGCCTGTCATTTGTGAAGCATTAATTCATAATGATACAACAATTGACCAGCAGTTTAAAAAGGACTTTCACAGGAAGTACTCTTTCGATTTAACAAAAGCAGATGACATTTTTGATCATTTGCTTGCGGCCAATTTCCTTAAGTTACCAAAAGGAGTAAAACTGCCATCTCCAGATGAACTTAAGGGAAAAGTATATTGTAAATGGCATAACTCTTGGTCTCACTTGACTAAAAACTGCATTGTTTTTTGAGACAGGATCCAAGAAAAAATTCATAAAGGAAGTTTGAAATTCCCAACCAAAGCAGAAAAGGCCATGGGAATCGACAATCCATTTCCAGAAGTTGGAGAGATGGCAGCCAATGTCATTATGTCAGATTTCCAGAACTTGTCCTTGACAGAATTGGAAAAGGTCAATGTGCAGATGCATGTTGCCAAGTAGACAACCATCAAGAAGGACACTAGAAACCCACCAGGTATTGGACAAGGTTTCTCACACCAGAGGAAACACTCTGATGAAGAATCACTGGATGATGATTCCTTAGAGGCAGCAGTAATGCAAAGGATGTGTCCCAGGTGCAGACTGAGTTATAAGTGGTTGAAAGGGCTTCCAACAGATGGGAAGCAATATTACAGGGATGTGCAGAGACGTCCTAAACCAGCCAATGCTTATAACAAAAGGCCGTATCGGCTAGTATTAGGCAGCAGCCATTGGTAATTGAACCAGCAGTCGATAGAATGAATGCTAAAGGCAAGGGGCCCTTGCATGAGTCCAGGCCACCTAACTATTACAGAATGGAGAGCAGTCATTCTGAAAGAAGATTGGAGAGGAGTTCAGGTTATGGGATCAAAGCCAGACATTGGCCCCTTAGACCAACCTCACGCAGGGTAGAAAATGGCCACCTTCATCGAAGGCCTGAATCAGGCTCAAAACATGAAGTCAGGGCCAAGCAATTGCCTTCACAACCACCTTCGAAGATGGCTTCGAAGGTAGAAAAAAGCAGTTCAACATCTGAGCCAGTAAGTTCGTGGGTACCTAGAGTTCCAGATTGGTTTGTGATGCAAAACAAACCTAGGGAAGTGCCTACCCAGAGAGATGTTGGAAACCAAGGAAGAATGGTTAAGCCTCCTTTGGTGGCTCCGAACAATTGGGTATTGCTTAAACACCCAAAGACAAAGGAACCAAATATGGTCCCACTCATTTTGAGATCACAAAAGGAGAAAGATCCAGCGCAGATACACCCAGTACTAGCAAGATATGAAAGAAAATGGAGAGAACTCTTCACTGATCCAGACAGAAGGAAAGAAGGCTCCAAAGTCAGACCATACTCCAAAGCCAACTCTACAAAGCAAAGTAGGTTGCAGCAGAGAACAGTTGGCCAAGGTTCATTCTGAACTAAAAGCTAGAGAGAAGTCTAGTTTAGCAGGATTGGAGAAAGCTCTGATGGAGAGTGATAGTGAGACAGAAGAAGAAATTGGCATAAGCCAGAAGAAGGAAATGGTGGAGGAAGAAATGTTCGAAGCCTTCATGGCTGAGCAAACATTTCTGGTTGAAAAACCAATTGAAGAAAACCATTCGAAGGAACCCATTAGCAATGAAGTGCCAGAATGCAGCATGGAAGATGCTTCTGAGGTAACTGATCAAGGTGGTCAAGAGGGGAAACAAGCACAGCCAGCCATCCAGTTTGGCTTATTTCCTCCAGTATCAGTCAATATGGTACATATACTGCCTCATGAGTTCCAAGCTAGGGATGAGGACCAAGATGATCAAGAAATTGATCCAATTCTAGTCTCTAGTGAAGATTCACAAGTGAGTATGGTGCAGGATGACTCCGGAATGGCTACCCCAATGGAAACTGAATATGAGAGCGAAAAAGAGGTGAGCATCAACCTCTCATATCCTTTTGAATATCCCTTAAATTCTATGACACAACATGTCAAGCCTTTGTACATCAAGGCTTTCTTCAATGGGATACAATTGAACCGAGTCTTGATAGATAATGGGGCAGCAGTAAATTTACTACCGAAATCTTCTTTGAAGAAATTAGGGAAGAAGAACCCCAGGTTGATCCCAACCAGTACAACCATTGCTGGTTTTGCTGGAGACAAACAGATGGCTCAGGGAATTCTACCCATCAACTTGAGTGTAGGAACTAGGGACTGTATGACAGCTTTCTTTGTAATCGACAGTAATGTTAAATACAATGCTTTACTTGGGAGAGATTGGATTCACACTAACAAATGTGTGCCTTCCTCTTTGCATCAGAAAATTATGATGGCCTTAGGCAATGGAGAGACGGAGGAAATTGATGTAGATCCTCAACCTTTCATAGCTTGTGCAGACTACACAGAGGCCAAATTATATATTGAGGGAGTGACACTGCTCAGTATACTAAGGAAACCTGATGGCTCAACCGAAGTGACGGCTGATGAGGAAGTGACACACCTGAAACACTTAGTGCAGGAGAGTGCTAATGAAGAGGTTGTCGTTAAAGATGACAATGATGCCTGGTTGTAGGCAAAAAGATGAAGCACAGGAAGCCAAGTCTTTGGCTCTAATTCAATTTTCAACATTGGATGTAAAAGCAATAGTCCAGAAAGTACAGGAGCAAGAGAGAGAAGCCATGATAATTAGCTGCAAACAGGAGCAGCAACAGGTCAGAGTTTTGACCCTTGATAAATACTGTGCATTGGACATCGAAACAAAAGTCCAGGAGATACAGGAAGAGGAAGCCCTGTGGACAGATTTTGTCTATGAGGAAGAGGACAGAGATGTTGAATTAAAGAACCTGGGAGCAGAACAAAGCAAGGAAGTTGCTTCGAAGGTAGAAGAAACCGAAGAAGAAGCTTCAGTAAGTTCTCAGACACAAGACCCCTTAGAAGAAGTGAATTCAGGGGAAGGTTCTTTACAATAGCCCACCTATATAAGTGCTTGTTTGAAAGATCTGGACAGGGACCAGTTGTTGGTTGTTCTAAAGAAATATAAAGATTGCTTTGCATGGTCTTATAATGAACTACCAGGATTGGATAAGTCATTAGTGGAACATAGGCTCCCTATGAAGCCTAATTTCAAGCCATACAAGCAAAAACCAAGAAGAATGAGTCCAGAAGTGATTCAGAAAGTTAAGGAAGAGATTCTTAGACTACTCAAAGCAGGTTTTATTAGGACAGGCAGGTATGTTGAATGGCTATCTAATATTGTGCCTGTGATTAAGAAGAATGGTAAAATGAGGGTATGCATTGATTTCAGAAACTTGAATCTAGCAACTCCGAAAGATGAATACCCTATGCCTATAGTAGATTTGCCGGTAGACAGCTCAGTAGGACATTAGATTTTATCAATGATGGATGGGCACTCTGGTTATAACCAAATCTGCATTGCGGAGGAAGATGTTCACAAGACAGCATTTAGATGCCCTGGGAATATCGGGACCACCTTCGAATGGGTTAAAATGCCATTTGGCCTGAAGAATGCTGGGGCTACATATTAGAGGGCTATGAACACTATCTTTCATGACCTCATTGGAGGGTATTTAGAGTGTTATATTGATGACATTGTAGTAAAATCCCAGTCCATGGAGGAACATCTGCTTCATTTAGAAGCAGCTTTTGAAAGAATGAGAAAGTTCACGTTGAAGCTCAATCCTCTTAAATGTGCTTTTGGTGTATCAGCTGGAAACTTCTTGGGTTATGTAGTGCACAAGAAAGGAATACAGATTGATCAGAATAAAGCCAAAGCCATCATTGAAGCCAGGCCTCCATCAAGTAAGAAAGAATCATAAAGGATACTTGGACAAGCTAACTTTCTTCGAAGGTTCATTTCTAACACTGCAGGGAAAACTAAAGTATTTTCTTCCTTGTTAAGGCTGAAAGATGAAGAGGAATTTGTATGGACAGCAGAGCATCAAATTGCTTTCGAAGGCATCAAAGTCTACTTGGCCAATCCTCCAGTGCTGATGCCACCAAAGGGTAATAAGCCCTTGAAGTTGTACATAGCTGCAGCAGAAGATTCATTGGGAGCCTTTTTAGCCTAAGACAATGAAGAAGGTAAGGAGCAAGCTGTTTATTACCTTAGTAGGTTTCTAAATTCTTGTGAATGTAAATATTCAGCTGTTGAAAAGCTGTGTCTTGCTTTGTATTTTGCTACAATGAAATTAAGATACTATCTTTTGCCTACAACTGTCTTGGTAATTGCAATAACAGATTTGGTTAAGTACATGTTATCTAGACCTATGTTGAGGGGAAGAATTGGCAAATGGATACTAGCCTTATCAGAATTTCATCTAGAATATATGCCTCAAAGGGCAGTAAAAGGGCAAGTTTTAGCCAATTTTCTGGCAGACCATCCATCTCAAACAGAGAACCAAGAGATAATGGAACTTGGCATGGCTAGTGTTGAGCCATGGCAGATGTGGTTCGATGGGTCGAAAGCCAATGGCTTAATTGGAATTGGTATTGTGATCAAGTCTCCACAAGGGGTAGAAACCACACTTGGTTTCAGAGTGGATGAAGCTACCTGTTCTAATAACCAGGCTGAATATGAAGCCTTAATAGTGGGGCTAGAAATCCTTATTGGATTACAAGTACATGCAGTTGACATATTTGGGGACTCTCAATTGGTGGTTAACCAAGTGAAAGGGATTTTCAAGTGTCAAAGCATAAGTATTTTCCCATACTATGTTGTTGCATTACATTTGCTTTCTCAATTCTAGATAGCAAATTTAACTCATGTCCCAAGATTCTTGAATAATAGAGCCAATGATGTGGCTCAGAAAGCTTCGAATTTCAAGAGAATGGATAATGCCCAAAGGGACATAAGCCAAACAACATATCAGAGATTAATACAGCCTTTGAATAAAAGGAATGTGGTCTTGGAAGTCAATCATAATGACTTGCAAAAACAAGATTGGAGGTATCCAATAATGCAGTACTTGGCTGGTCCATCTTCGAAGGCCAGCAGAAAAATTAAATTACAGTCTATGCAATACATGATATATGGTAATGCTCTCTACAAATGGGGGGAGATAGTTTATTGCTGGAATGTTTAAGCCCGAAAAAAGCATTAACAGCTATGGCTGAGGTTCATGAAGGCATCTGTGGTGCTCATCAGCCTGGTGTAAAAATGAGGTGGTTGCTTCGAAGGCATTCCTACTATTGGCCAACTATCCTTAAAGACTGCATAGAATATGCAAAGGGTTGCCAAGCATGCCAAAAACATGGCACGATAAGACATGTGCCCATAACTGATCTACATGCAGTAGTGAAGCCTTGGCCATTCAGAGGATGGGCCATGGATATGATGGGAAAAATACACCCACCTTCTTCGAAGCATCATTGTTTCATTCTAGTGGCCACTGATTACTTTACCAAGTGGGTCGAAGCCAAGCCATACAAGGCTGTAGACCAGACAGAAGTCATTGGGTTCATTAAAGATTTGATCCATAGATTTGGCATCCCACAAACCATAACTGTGGATAATGGGACTGTGTTCGATGAGAAAATGGTGAAATCTTTTGTCGCAGAGTTTGGAATTAGCCTTGTTAATTCCACACCCTATTATGCACAAGCCAATGGTCAAGCTGAATCATCCAATAAGTCCTTGAAAAAGGGAATACAAAAGGTTGTGGAAGATAATACTAGGGATTGGCATAACTTGCTGTTGGATGTTTTATAGGCTTACAGAACTTCCCCAAGGTCAAGCACAAGAGTCACTCCTTATGCCTTAGTGTATGGGCATGATGCAGTATTACCTGTTGAGATTAATGTTAAATCTTTAAGGGTAAGATGCCAAGATCAGTTAGATCCTGAGCAGTACCATCAAAGTATGTGCTTGGAGTTAGAAGGCATAGATGAAGCCAGAATTTTGGCATTAAATAGCATTCTTTTCTAAAAAAAGAAAGCAGCCAAGAATTATAATAAGAAAGTCAAATACATTGGCTTTGATGAAGGTGATTTGGTATGGAAAACAATACTCCCAATAGGAATTAAAAGCCATAAGTTTGGCAAATGGTCACCTAACTGGGAGGGATCATATCAAATTCATAGAGTTCTACCTGTTGGAGTATACAATTTGAGAAATTTGAATGGTTATGTACATCCCAAAAAGATTAATGGCAGATATTTGAAGCCTTATTTTCCAACCATTTGGGAAACACAAGGAATAAAATAAACACTAAACAAAAGAACATAAGACTGCTCAAATGATAGACACAAATTTACTTCTTTACAAAGAATTAAGTACATGTTGCCACAAATTGGCCCAAAAATCATTACAGTGTCTTAGTTGTTCTTTTACAATAGATTTCCTATTGCTAAGTGATGAAACTAGTTGAATAGCCTCAGCCATCTCTTCTTTTCGATCAGCCAGCCCTTGGTTGGTGATTTGCAATTTAGCGTCAGTTCGGGCTAAGGCTTGATTCACTGCAGACAGCTCATCTTCAAGCTGAGCTTTCCTTTCCAGCAACTGGACTCGAAAGTGGGAGGCAGATAGTGTTGTTCTTTTAGATTTGACACTTCGGTATGCACTTGGGAAACAAAACTCTGATCTCTAGCCAGTTTCTCATCCGCAGCCTTAGCAGCATGACAAATGTTGATGTAGAAGTCGATAGTGGCTGCTGCCCGAGATAGATGACTTGAAACATTCATGCCAGACTGCTCAGCAAATTTGCAGCATTGGAGGAACCCATTTCTGATTATAGGCCTTTGTAGAGCCTCGAAAGGGATCCCCGAAAAAGAAATTAACAGTTCTAAGCATGTATCCAGGTCTATCAAAGGTGCAGAAGGCTTGCTGCTGGAGGAAGAAGAGCTCTCAAAAATTTCCAACTGGAGGAAGAAGAGCTCTCAAAATTTCCAGCAAGGAGTCAGCCAAAACTAATGGCTCAGCTTCAACATTCAATGTTGTAGAGGTAGAGGGTACGTCGAAGAGACTAGCTAGTCTGGCTTCGAAGATATCAACCGCATCCATAGACATGAGGGGTGCAGAGAGAGTTGTGGTGGAAGACACAGAGGACTGCATGGGGAAAGGAGAAATGGATGAAGCATTTCTGGCAGTCTCCATGGTCCTAGCCACCAATGAATCAAGTGAGGAAGAGCTGGAGCTGGGTAAAGGTGATGAACCACGGGTTGGAGAGCTGCCAGCACCCTCTGTAGGAGCATCAACTGCCATCAGAGATGGAGTGACAGTTGGAATTTCCTTGAAAGGAGGAGCAAGGCTTGAAAGAGAAGTAAGTTGAGGGAGATCAAGAGTCAAGAAGGGAAGGTATGGCTTTAAGCCAAGGAAAGGAGATGCAGGGATGTTTGGCCTTAGGGAAGGTACAGAAGGTGTAGGCTTGGGAAGTGGAAGTAATATCTGAATAGCCTTCACCTTCTACATCTGATCAACATCAACTGAAATTGAGGGAGTCCTCATTGGAAAAATAGTCTCAGTAGTTGTTGCTACAAAACGAAAGAAATATAAAGTAATGTCAAGCTTCAGTATCAAAAGTTGACAGAGGAAAAATAGCAGAAGCATGAAAGAAATTACTTGCTCCAGAAGTATTGGCACTAATGGGAGAGCTGCGAAGGGAGTAATGTTCGGCAGTTTGTTGCCTTCTTGCAGCTTCTCTTTGTAGTGCATCAGCAGCAGCAGTTTCATCTCTCAGAAACCGTTGTTGCCGTCTCTTCTCAGCCCTCTCGAAGACAATGATTGCCTTGGAATGTTCTTGCTCGACTGCCTTGGCAACTGCTTCATGAATGGGGTCTTCAACCTAGTCAGTAGCAGGGACAGTCATTTTCTTTCTCTTCCTTCTTGGTAATGATACTACCGGCTCCTTTCGGACATCCCTCTCTTCAACTTGGGGTTTAGATTCTTCAGAGGAAAGTTCTTTCTCCACTATTGTGGTAGTTGCCTCGTGAGTAGGATTTTCGGTTATAGCAGAAGGGGAGACAGCCACCTTATGTCTTTTTGTTCTTTGCAGAGATACTTCTTCCTTGTGCTCAACCTCTCTCTCTTCTATCTGGGATTCAGATTCCTCAGAAGGGAGGATTAGCTGCCTTTTTTTTTCTGTTGTTGTCTCTCTTTGAGAGTAGCTAAAGTTTCAGCTCTCTTAGGGGATTCTTCTTGTGAGGACCCTGCATAAAAAAATATATAAGTATAAAGGAGACGAACAAAAAATTCAAAAGGGAAAAAGGAACCTGAAAATACTAACCCTTTTTGGAGGCAGCTCTAGTGACTCTAGATAGAGGGGGTGAAGCTGTAGGAGCAATTGTCGTAGCTTCAGGAAGAGGGGGAATATTCTCAACTGTTGTTGACTTAGCTTTCGAAGGCACTCCCAACCCTATTAGCAAGTCATGGGGGTGTACAGATAGGTGCACTTCCATGTTGGCTGTCCACCAATTCTGGAATCTTTTCAAAACCAAGCCAGATGGAAGAAAGGGAACAAATTGGCATTCATTCAATTCCTTCAGTAGTGTTAATATTGCCGCCTCTAGCTTGGATTTGGATATTCTCAAGTCTCTAGCCGTAAAGTGGACATTCGAGAGACTGCAAAGTGGAACAGGTATCCCTTGAGTGAGCCCAAATTGTCTGGCAAACTGAGAAGGGCAATACACCTCAGCTATGCATTTATAGGCTCGAGGGTTCAAAGTACCAATGAATAATTCCCTTGGTAGCAGTATAGAGGCCCACATATCTTTATGAGGTGAAATGGAGCACTCTTTATCAGCCAGAAAAGTTTGCAGCCAGGCAGGTCCTTTATTGACTTCGAAAGGACAAAAGAAGGAGGCAGATGGAGAAGTAGGGAGTTGATGAAAGAAAGCAAGGTAATAAGCAAAGGAAGCAGGATAAAGGACAATCCTAGCATACTTCTCCCCATAGGTGCTAGGATCCTGAACAAGGAATTTTAGGTATTTAGAATGCAGATCAGTGAAGTAGGCGAGGAGCCAGAGTTGGAGCACCCAGAGGGGACCTCCTTGGTTAACATCAAGTGGTCTTTCACAAAATTGGGAGCAAGCTCTGTAAACATGGCCTAAAAGATAAGGAGCAAGAGCTATACATTTTTTCAAGACAAGTGTAACGCCCTCAAAATAAACCCATTATATATATCATTGACATGCAATATTTAAAGAAAACAATTCATTAATTCATTCATTAGAGTATTACTAAATAAAAGCATTACACGCAACATCAAATTAAATGCCCTACGGGCTAACATCTTTCTAAGCCAACACTTGGATACAAAAATATGAGTTCTAACTCAAATACAAGTAAAGCCCTTGGCTTGAATGTTTACATGTACTAACAATTAAAAACAATTAACTAAAGCTAGTCTTCAAAATCCAAAAGCCAAATCCTCCCAAGCTAAGTCCTTGAAGGTAGCTTATCACCTGAACCTGAAAATGATGCTCCCATGAAGGGTGAGCCACAGCCCAGCAAAGAAATACTAAACCAAATATAAGCATTGAATAAAGCTATAGCATTCAATAGCTAGTTAACCAAGATAATCAATTATAACTAAATACAGTCTCATGACACTAATGTCTATGACATGTTTCAATTTCATTATTATCAATATGGCTCAGAACCTGGCCAAACTTACAACAGTGAACTATATATATTATATTCACATTACTTCCAGTATCAACAACACAGATGAGACTCAGGCTCATATCAAAACACTTCATACTTCCCGTTTGATACACATTTTAGTGCTGTATCAATGACATGTAAAAACACTTCAATATAATAAGCACACATAATAGTGATGCTAATGGAGTCCATCCCCTATCTCCTCCCAAACAAAATCCGGTTTAGAGGTCCATCCCCTATCTTCCCCTAAACCGTGGAGCACATCCCCTATCTCCTCCCAAACAAAATCCGGTTTAGAGGTCCATCCCCTATCTTCCCCTAAACCGTGGAGCACATCCCCTATCTCCTCCCAAACAAAATCCGGTTTAGAGGTCCATCCCCTATCTTCCCCTAAACCGTGGAGCACATCCCCTATCTCCTCCCAAACAAAATCCGGTTTAGAGGTCCATCCCCTATCTTCCCCTAAACCGTGGAGTACACCCCCTATCTCCTCCCACACAAAACAAAGTATGTAAACACATAACATATACATCCCCAATTTCCTTAAATTAATTATACAAATTAATTTATTAATACAACTAGGGTTTTTCCCAAAATTACCAAAGTACCCCCAACATATCACAATACCAAAACTTAGAACAAAACTTATAAGATGGAGTAGGAAATCTCTACCTCGAAGAAAATAACCCGAATGGAGAAGACGGAGATGAAGACCCAAATTCCAATGTGCTCCAAACCACCAAACGTTCAGATTAAATGGAAGCCCTCGACTCACTCTATCTTTTTAACAAAGAACTTAGGGTAGAAATACACTCTAAGTAGATCAAACCTAAGAGAGAAGGTGTGTAGGGAGAGGGAGAAGACGGTTCTAGGGTTTTAGAATCAAAAGGGAGATGAAAAATGATCCAGAAAGTCGGGTCTCGGATTTATGTAGTCGACTCCCCGCTCGAGCGTGAAAATCCCCGCTCGAGCGTCAGACACACACTCACGTTCGAGCGTGAAAAGATCCGCTCAAGCGTCGATTGCACACTTCCAGAAGTTTTGCAGGCGATGGTACCCGCTCGAGCGCCAAACTCTCCGCTCGAGCGGAGGGACTGCAGAGTAAAGTACTGGGAGATGGAAAAACACGCTCGAGCGTCAAAACTCCCGCTCGAGCGTATAAGCAACAACGAAGAGCCCGCTCGAGCGTTAAAACTTCCGCTCGAGCGTGAAGGCCAAAATCTGGGCATCACCTTTTGGTTTCAAAGTGCAACCAACCTGTTTCAAACCTGCCCATCATAACCTAAGACCCTAATACAAAGAGTAAAGGCTAGAAGTGATAATGATACAAAAACAAGTCCACGGAACCAAGTCCAGAATACAGTATACAAAGGAAGGAAAAAACTGGGATCGCTATAACCTCCCCCCCTTAAAAGAATTTCGTCCCCGAAATTACTACAAATTTTTTTAAAATTTTTTTTTTTCTCTATTTCCCACAATATGTCAACATTCTATTAAACAACCCGACCCATTACCGGTCAATCCCATCTCTTTTCAAGAGGCATTTCACATTATACATAACAACTTGCATTATCAACATGTATTTTCCTTTCAAATTCAACAGTTTTCAATATATATAATTTTCATTTCCATATCATATTCAATCTCATGATATAACTCCAATTCTACAACACATTCAACATATACAGTGTTACACTAACCTTCCATTATGAGGCAAGTTTCGAAATACTTCCATTAACCAAAACATAAACTATGTTTCACAACTTAAGTTATATTCAATACACTTAAGGTGCAATATTACAACAAAATAAGCAACATATGCTCAAGCATCTACAAATAGATCCGGATATTTCTCTCGGACCTCAAACTCGCGTTCCCATGTGGCTTCCTCTACCCCGTGATGCTTCCACAAAACTTTTACCAAAGGGATGGTCTTGCCTCGCAAAACTTGATCCCGTCTATCCAAGACCCGGACCGGTCTCTCCTCATACGAGACATCCTCATCAACCACTAAATCAGTCCAATCCAACACATGTGATGGATCCGGCTCATACTTCCGAAGCATACTCACATGAAACACGTCATGTACTCCGCACAAAACTGCCTGGTGTAAAGCTAAAACACGATAAAGCAAGCCTCGCCGATCACTCTCAGGATCTCCAACGACTCAATGAACTCGAGGCGGTACCAAACTTCTCACCCGCTGCTTCCCAAACCTCATCAATCCCGGTCGGCGTTGTATCTTCAGAAACTGTACATGATCACTTACCTCAAACACCAAAGGTCTCCTCTTACGGTCAGCATAAGAATTTCTGACCGACTCTGGGCTGTTAACAAGACCTCTTAACTGATAAGCTCAAGCTTTCGTCCGTCGTTTCCCTTACCCAATTCCGAGAATTCCCCAGACAAAGGTGCAGCGCCGCACACTCGGCCCAGTAAACTGAGAACCTAACTCGCCGGGCCTGTACAAGGCCCTAAACGTGCCAACATCATGCTAGGACTGCGAAACTATGTTAGGCCAAACTCCACCAAGGCAAGTGCTCTCCACGAACCCACTAAAGTCAAGAACACAAACCCCGAGACGCATATCTTCAAGGATCTGAATAGTCGCTCGGACTGCCCGTCAGTCTGAGGATGATGAAGCCGTGCTAAAGGTCACTTAGTCGCTAAGGCACTCTGCAAACTCTAGCACAACCTAGCAGTAAAACGAGGATCTCATCTGAGACCATCGTCACCGGGACCCCGTGCAACCTCACTATGTCCCGAATATATAAACCGGCCAGAAGATCGACTGAATCTCTAACGCGCATAGAATAAAGTGCGCCGACTTAGTCAAACTGGTCTACAAACACCAAATAGCATCACTACCCCGCTGAGTCCTCGGAAGACCTACAACGAAGTCCATAGTGACATGCTCCCACTTCCACTCAGCAATAGGCAAAGGTTGCAACAAACCGCTGGCCTCTGATGCTCGGCCTTCACTTGCTGGCAAGTAAGCACTTCGATACAAAAACAGCCACATCTTCTTCATACCCCGCCACCAAAACTGGCGACCCAAATCCCGATACTACTCTTAGTACCTCCAGAGAGATGCCACCGAAGGCGTGAATGATGGAACTCTCGGAGTACCTCCTCTCGGCAAGATTCCGGACAAACAGACGTCTCGCGTATCTCGCCACTCAGGTCGGGATACACCGTCAAACCCTTCTCAACCTTCCCACTGGAGATCTTCTCTCGGAGGGATTCTACCTCAAGGTCACCCCTCTGAGCCTCTAACACTCGAGTCACAAGTGTAGGCTGCGCAACAACAGAAAACAAGGCCGCAGCCTCAATGGATTCGCCCAAAAGCAAATCAAACTCCCCAAGTGCACCTAACATCTTCCACTCCCGAATGGTTATACTAACTATGTCACCAACAAGTTTCCTGCTAAGGGCGTCAGCCACCACATTGGCCTTTCCCGGATGATAATGCAACTCAAAGTCATAATCCTCAATGAACTCCATCCACCTCCTCTGCCTCAAGTTCAAGTCTTTCTGTGTGAACAAATACTTCAGACTCTTATGATCCGAGAACACCTCGAACCTCTCACCATAAAGATAATGCCTCCAAATCTTCAAGGCAAATATCACAGCTGCTAACTCTAGATCATGCGTAGGGTAATTCTGCTCGTGAATTTTCAACTGACGTGAGCCATTTTCCCTTCTTGCATCAACACACAACCCAGACCCTCTTGTGAGGCGTCACAATAGACTGCATAACCCAACCCTCTCTCCGGAATAATCAATACTAGAGCGGTGGTCAGTCTAACTTTTAACTCCTGGAACGACTTTTCACAAGTCTCACTCCAAGCAAATTTGACTCCCTTCCGAGTCAATCTAATCAAAGGCGAAGCTAACCTGGCGAAATCCTTCACAAACCGGCGATAATACCCAGCTAATCCCAGAAAACTGCGTATCTCAAACACACTCTTAGGCTGTGCCCAATCTTGCACTGCCTCCGTCTTGGATGTATCAACAGACACTCCTTCCCCAGAAACTACATGGCCTAAGAACTTGACCTCTTCTAGCCAGAACTCACACTTCCCAAACTTAGCATAAAGCTTATGGGCTCTAAGTAACTCAAGCGCCGCTCTCAAGTGTTCCTTGTGTTTCTCCTCAGAAGGTGAATAAATAAGGATGTCGTCCACGAACCCAGTGGACTCCTCGCCATTTCCATCCAAATGTACAGGGAGCATACAACCATCAGAATGTGCTGGAATACATCTCCAAACACGGGGATTACACGGAATGGGGCGAATTCCGTGAGAGGAGCCGCTGCGCTAACCAGAATAACAAAGACAATATATACCGGGATGCACTTGCAGCCGGCACTAAGGACGAAGCACTAGCAGTGGTACGAAATGGCGACCCAAAATGTTTCTGGTTAAATTACAAATATCCACGTGGCTGTTTTAAGCGCAATAAAATTTGGGCCTTCTCTTTAGTGTCCACTTCTTTCATAGTTTGTATGGGCAGCTTCCTGATGGGCCTATCTCTAATGGGCTGATGTACCATATGTCTGGGCCTCTTTTAAAATAATTAATAGACATTAAATGGGCCTCATTGTTGTAATTGGGCCGTTAGTCTGTTTACCAATTACAGCCCATTTATCCAGCTTAAACCTGCTCAGAAATCGAATTTATTAAGACGGGAAATTATATAAGACTGTATTTTTATTTAATCATAAAAATTTACATAAATATTGTCCCATCGCCAATATTTTACATAATATGAAAGCTCGTCGAGTACAATGGTCAGTGCGAGACAATAGTTTACAGGACTAATAATCCCAAAGCTGGATAATTTGATCGTCATCCTGCGTGCAATAAGCTGGGTAAATACAGTCTCTGAGAGGCTTCTGCGACCAGGGGCTGTCAGCCACGTATACATTGTCGCTGTAAACGTCCGGATTCCCAATGCTTTCCGGAGGTTGTAGTTGAACAGGCACTCTATTTTGTACACTCCCTCGTTGCCCGGTATGGAGAAGTCCACTGCTCTGAACCATATCGGGTTCGTCAAAGTGTCGTAGAAGACCCCTGATAGCGTCTTCTCTCTCCAATGGATGTGGTTCGATACATCCGTTGACGTGGAATAACGAACACCCGCATTGGAAGTGGAATATCTTCCTGCGTTGGGCCTTCTTCTTCGCATTATGATGCCTCTTCTTGATTGGCTCTGGCGAACAGGGGCTTGTTGAGTGTGTAGAATTCTGCGTTTCGGATCGTCCACGCTTTGAGCCCGGCGTGTTCATGTTTTTCCAAATACTCTTTGTAGCTAGAGTCTTCTCTGGGGTTGCATAATATAATACTTGGAATCCCGCCCGTTATTTTCTTTGGGCGGGCATATTTACAATTTGAAAAAAAGTCCCGTTGCGCTCCAATAAACTCGCGCCAATGTTTTAAATATTGTGGGGCCACATCATCAATTATGTTGTAGAAAGCGTCGTTCTTGTGGTCCCTCAGGTCGATGTGGCCTGAATAATAATTATATGGTCCCAAAGACCGGGCCCAACATGTTTTCCCAATTCTAGATGGGCCTTCAATTATAATGCTTTTGGGCCTATGCGGTCTTTGGGCATCGTCTGTTATATTGTCTGCAACCCATTGCTGTATTGCTGCTGGAATGACCCATACTGTGTCTGTAAATGGATGAACATACGGCAATGGTGGATTAAATGAAATCCGGTCATAATTTGATGACAATTTGTCATAATTTAACCAGAAACATTTTGGGTCGCCATTTCGTACCACTGCTAGTGCTTCGTCCTTAGTGCCGGCTGTAAGTGCATCCCGGTATATATTGTCTTTGTTATTCTGGTTAGCGCAACGGCTCCTCTCACGGAATTCGCCCCATTCCGTGTAATCCCCGTGTTTGGAGATGTATTCCAGCACATACTGATGGTTGTATGCTCCCTGTACATTTGGATGGAAATGGCGACTATTTCGATCGTGTGTAACGTCGAAGAACCGTTGATCCTGCGTCTGAAAATGGTATGGGAACTGGACAAGAGCATGGAGATGTGGTTGCCCATCCTCATGTAATTCATGTGCAACCCTCACATAATTTGGACCCCTGGTGGTGAACAGCGCTCTAATTTTCTCTAACAATCTCTCTTTAGGAATAGAACACTGGGCATATGTGAGGAATATGTTCTTGTTTTGGATTCTAAAACGACGTCGCATTGATGCCATAACTCACTCTCGATGACGTCACTTACTCTCTCGGATGACGCAAGTCACTCTCTGAAAACTTTACTGGTGGAAGAGAGTTAGGGAGTGAGTTATATAGGTGCCCAGGAGCCTCCCACTAATATTACCTGGGACGCTCCCCCCGCGCCACGTGTCGTCCCCCGATTGGTGCTCCCTTCCGCATTTTGAGGCGTGTTGTCGCCTAGTGTCTCCGCTCCGCGCCCAGATCTGCGGCCAGGATTAAAAATCTAAAAAGGCAAGCTGATGTTACATGTAATGCTTTTATTTAGTAATACTCTAATGAATGAATTAATGAATTGTTTTCTTTAAATATTGCATGTCAATGATATATATAATGGGTTTATTTTGAGGGCGTTACAACAAGTGCCTTCGCGAGTGGAGCAAACTCAGGCATAATCCTCTGAGACGATGTGCAAAAGAGAAATTTGCATAACCAGTATAGAATAAAGGAAAAGAGTTCTCTGTCTTTCACGGGGCCTTCCTTTTTGTTTTCAGCCTTTACAAAGTCACTATAAGAAGAGTTTAAGGCTGGAAGGGAAAATTTGACAGGGAGGTCCGGATAGTTGGGAGTAAAAGGAGAGCCATGGGGTGAAAGCCCTAAAAGATGGCAAATATCGAGAACGGTGGGGGCCATCATGCTGCACCGAAATTGGAAGAAGTTAAAAGCCATATTCCAAAAACATAGAGCAGCAGAAATTAAAAAGGGGTCCTCAAGAATGATGAACCTGGAAAGATGAAGGGCGTCGAGGATACAGAGCTCCTGTAGGTCATCTTCTCTCGCAGGCACAACCCGGTCATACCATTCATCTTCTCTCGCAGGAAGAGAGGGTTAACAGAAGATTGATAGAGAGGAGGGTTTGTGTGTTGAAGAGCAAGTGATTTCAGAGCACAAAACAAAAGGGTTTTTTAAGCTTTTGTGTCTGAAAATATATTGCGTAAGTTGTTAAGTACTAGAAGTACGAATACGAAGAGTTTCCTTCCATATTGACACTTTTGGAGGGAAAAAACACAGCCCAGACACTGAGGCTAGCTTCGAAGCACATTTCCATACTTAAAGAGGCAAGAATGCTCGAGTATTGGTCTACTTCAAAGGGATTAAAAACTTGTTTGAGGTTTACTAATGAAAGTAACGACCTTCGCAGCAAAACTTAGGCCCCTTAAGGAGGTGAATTGTTGTTCGAAACATCAAAACCAATGGTTGGTGTATATACGGAAAGATTTTGTCTTTTGAACTAAAACAGCATGGACTGCTCTTCAAAGCAAAAGTGGTCAATTTAAAATTGGTTGACTATATTAACCATTACCATATATTGGTTATAATTAAAACAAGCTTTGAAAAGTAAGATTGTTAAATTCGAAGCACTAATTCTAAAATGGTATCAGCCAAAACTATCAACTTTATTCCATAAATTGGAAAAGTCATGTTGGTTCCTTTAGTGTTTCATTAAAATCAATCGAGTCCAGGTTCGAAGGATGAGGTTGTTAAATTCTAAGCACTAATTTTAAATGATATCAGCCAGAATTGTCAACTTTATTCCATAAATTGGAAAAGTCATGTTGATTCTTAATGTTTCGTTTTTAAACAATTGAGTCTTTATTCGAAGAATAAGATTGTTCAGTTCGAAGCTCTGAATTGGCTTTTAAAGACAAAAGGAAACAGATTCAAACAATGCCAAATACAGAAGAATTTCTGTTTATATTCAAGCCAAGGCAATTACACCAGTGAACTTATCTAGGTATAAACTCAAGCTCAAAAAAAATAAGGAATAGAATAAATAACGAGGTCATGGAATTTAGTCCAGCAGTGATCAATGAATTTTTGTTCTTTCTTTATTATATCTTCTATTTCTTCTAACGTTGGCTGCATGAGTTGATGTGCTCTCACTTCATAGTAGAGCTCTTCAGCCTTTTTTTCGAAAGCTTCCTCTCTCAATCTTTGTTCCAATTCGTCTATGACAAAATCATCCTAATACGCAGAATCTTTATTCTTGAAATCATCAAATTCTTCGATGAAATTCTCTGCTTCATACTGGGCATGAATTCGAAGAGCCGAAAGTTGGTCTAAAGATTGTATAGTGACCATAGAATTTCGATGCCAGTAGAGGAGCAATGGAAGTTGGTCCAGGAACATATGAAGTTCTGCTTGGGCAAGGGGATTAAGGACATGGCCCCTAGTCAGAATATCACAAGTCCATCAAAGGTTCTTGAGAGGGACTTCGTCCTCAAGAACATTGAAGGGCAAGTGAGAGAAAGCTGCAAGCAGAAGTTGAGCTTGTTTCCACTCAGCTGGAGTGGAAGATGGTGGAGGTTTGTATGGTGGAAAGGCTTTATCCATGGGAAGGGCAAGCCTCAGCCTCTCTGTCCAGCAAAGAGTTGGCGGAGGAGAAGGTGTGGATACTTCTATTTCAGATGGAGAAGAAAGTGTGGATGCTTCGATTTCAAGAGGAGGAGAAGAAGGTGTGGATGCTTCTAGTATGAGAGATGGCACGGGAGCAGAAGGAACAAAGGCATTAATATAATCCAGCCAGACAGAAGAACAAATCTTCGTCTTTTTGGTTAAGAATGATGGGTTGTACCCTTGTGCTTCTTCTAGGCCCTGGGTAGCGTGCATTATCTTTGTAGGCATGGAGGATGTGTACCATGCTACAAGCAAATTCTCCTCCAAACTACGTCGATGGTCAATGGGCACGTAGGGGTAGACCACTGAACTTCGAGCGTAGGAAGGAAACTCTAAAGGGTCAGTGAACTCAACAAAATGATGGTTGATTCGTTCCCTTAAATCGCAGGTCTCAGGTGTTGACCAGCTTGTCTAGTCATAACCTCCAGAAGAGGAAGAAGTTGCGGCTTTATCCCAGGCAGAGTTTTGTGAAGAAGAGTTTCCCAAGTCCATATTTGCAACTTTCCAAATCAAAGGTTTGAGGGCAGATTGTTCGAGGTACAAGGGAGAGTTAGAGGAAGAATTTCTTGTATCTATATCTGCAACTTTTCGAATCGAAGGATTAAGAGCAATGTGTTCGTAATCCAAAGGTTGGTAATTTGCAAAGGCTTCCATGACCTGAATATAGAAATGTGGGTAAAGATGGCTAATTAATGCATGAAAGTTCTTTCAAGGAAGGGCAGCATCATCGTATGACTCTTCGTGTGCTCGATCAGTTGAGGGAAAAATTGATTCGGCCATAGAAAATGTATCAGTCTGTTCGAATACTAAGATGGTGGAGGTGTTCAAAAGATTGAAGGAGAGTTTTAATGCAGATGATGAATGACAGTTGCATTCCTAGGAGAATGCAAACCCTATGCACGTTCTAAAAAACGCGGGAGAAAGGCTGCGATCCACTAATATCACCAAGTATTGGGTATATTAGTGCGGGGGGTAATGTTGGTTACATATTTTGTAAAAGCCAATCACAATTCGACGCGTGGCATAGCAAGGGTAATATAGGAAGACTATTCAAGTCTTCGATCCTGATCATACACGTGGCAGTTAATATTGGTTCTCACGTGATCTGAGTAGCATTGGATCAATGAAGAGATGCAAGGTGACGTGGCTTCAACGGTTACTCACATTCAAATTCAAAATATAGGAGGGAAGCCCAACTGCAAGTGATGGCGTAGTGGAACTACTTTTAAGTCAGCATGATCAGCGATCATGGAGGAGCAGTTCGACAGTTTGAAGTGCAGTTCGATGGTCATCCTTGAGAAGTATAAATAGAAGGGAAGGTCCCAGAAAAACTCCCCAGACTCAGATCTAAAAAACCAGTCATTTACTTCAAATTTTCTTTTCCAGTTTTACATTTCCAGTCTTTACATTTCCTGCACTTTAAATACCTGTTCTTACATTCCTGCACTTTAAATACCTGCACTGTACTTCGTTCATAGGAGTAGTTTCAAGTAAATTATTGCTGTAAACCTCTACGAGGCTGAGTTTGGATCATTGTACGTTTTCATTTTAATGAAATACTTCAATTGCTCTTCATTTAATTGTTATTTTGCTTAATTTCTCCTAAGTCAAGCCACCAGTAAAAGTCCTCTTCATTGAGGCTGAAAGAACTAAACACAATCGTCTGATAATTGGTTGGCAATTAAAATTTCTGTAAGGACTGATTGATCCTTGCTGGCACGCTTACATTTACAAAAATACCCTTCGAAAGCCAAAAAGCCAACAAATTTATAATTGATTATTATTAAATTTTTTGGCTAAATTCTTTCATAACTTAATTAATGTGTTATTGTATTTTATTATTATTTATTACAAAGTGTTATTATTTAAATTATCTAATTCTACTTTTTTAATATATTTAATACTTATTATGATTTAATTAACAAGATTGACAATCAAATTCTAATATTAATTTTATAAAATTAAATAAAACACCACTTTTTAAAGACAAAATAATATTTTAAAATTTTTCTCTAATAAAATTATAATTAGGTAGGTTCTTTTATTAATATATAATCTTTATGGGTTTAATTTAATTTAATTTTTTTTTATAATCATTTCAGAGACTTATATTTTAATTAAATATTTTAAGAACTTAAAAAGAGATTGTGGGTATAAGTCAAAGAGAAATTACAAAATTACCCTCCATAGGTGGAAAATGACATGGTAAAAATGTATAATTTTTCAATTAGGTAGGAGTATTTTGGTCAATTGACATTAAGACATAGTGACATGATAACATAAACAAATATTAAAAAAAAAATCAAAAACTAATTTTTTACCAACTTCCTAAATGACTTTAAAAAAAACGTCAAGAAAAATGCTTGGGGCCTCTAATTAGAGGTACCACTAGTGATGTGGCAGTGGGTCCCACCCACTGCCACATCAGTGCTGTGTCTTGGTTTTTTTTTTTTTTTTTCCACCTCGTTTTTTTTTTTTTTTTTTTTTTTGTGCCTTTTCCACCTCATTAGAGGTGTGTTTAGAGCCTCTAAATTAGAGGTCTCTAGCATTGTTAAAAAGTCAAAAAGCTTGATTAAAAATCGAAAGTAATTTTTTATCATCTTTCCAAAACACCCCATAAATTATTTGGCAATAGTTTACTAATATAAAGTATAATAAACCCTTTTAATTAATAAATAAAATAAAATAAGTCATCTCAAATGACGATAATACCCTCGCTCGTCTTCCACTCTGGTTCCTATAAATGGCAATGGCCGTCACCAGTTCTTCTTCCATGTCCGAGCCTGCAATTTTGTGAAGAGAGTGGTGTAGAGAGAGAGAGAGAGAGTTTTACTAATATAAAGTATAATAAACCCTTTTAATTAATAAATAAAATAAAATAAGTCATCTCAAATGACGATAATACCCTCGCTCGTCTTCCACTCTGGTTCCTATAAATGGCAATGGCCGTCACCAGTTCTTCTTCCATGTCCGAGCCCGCAATTTTGTGGAGAGAGCGGTGTAGAGAGAGAGAGAGAGAGTGGCCATGTTAGGTGTATTTAGTAGCTCGATCGTAGAGCCGCCGGAGGAGCTGGTGGCGGCGGGATGCAGGACTCCGTCTCCGAAGATCACGGCGGCGGCGTTGGTGAAGCGGTTTCTCGCCGGTAACCCGTCGGCGGTGTCGACACTGGTCGGAGATCAGGTCCAATTGGCCTACACTCACCATAACCAATCTCCTTTACACCCCAGGTATAACTGATTGTGCGTACTGGGTTCCGCACTAGATGAAAGTGGATCGGGGCTTTGCACTCAGCTGGACTATCTAGGGACCGGGACTCCTGCCACAGGAAGCACCGTTAGAGCGGCCCGGCCGGGGTTGGTCGGATAACCCCTCCGGCGAAGGAATCAGTGATCGGAGAAGAAAACGTGTGTTAAATGTGTCTAGAATAGTTCTTCTTAGTTCAGTTTTGTCTCTCTCTTTCAATGTGAAATTTATGAAATATATATATAGTCTTCCTTACTTACTTCTCAAGATGGTTTTATGGAGTGTGGATGCTGCCAGGTGTCCTTTCAGCATTGCTCCAGGTGGGGGACCACTTGGTGGTTGTCATTGATTGCATATACTCATTGTAGGCATGCTGATAACAAACCACATTCCTTTGGTTCAACAACTTCCGTGATTCTAGGTGTGGGGGGACCAGCTAAGGTAGCAACCTGCACATGCTTGCACTCACAGTTCCCACGTTTCCTTGTGAGGTTTCTCCATTTCGGTACTAATGTACTTCAGTTCGGTACTGATATGCCTCGGCTCGGCCTTTTTCTAAATCATTCATGGGGATGGGCTGGCCCATTATCTGTTCGGTCCACAGGTTACATTTCGCAGCTCGGCCCAGACCAGCACTATGGCTGGGCTAGCCTTTCCACTGCGGGTTGGGCCCAAGTGCTTGAGGACTTGGATGGACTGTTGATTATGAAGGTGGGCTCAACTGGTTTGTCTATATACTCATCTGACCCATTTGGATTTGGACTTTGTTGGATTGGGCCAGCCCAAGGCTTGGACCAGACCCAATTCGTATTTAGCCCCTTCATTTTCCCCTTAGCTCGCGCTAAGGTTCCCCTTGGGGGGAGCTATTGTTCTGCTGTCCAAGCGTCGCGTCGTTTCGGTTCCTCCCCAGTTCGGCCTTGGTGACGGTTCAATCCTGACACACAATTCCTGCATGCGTCCTTTCATGTAACACGTGGCGGCGTGTGATAGGTGTGCAGGGATAATGCGTCGACTCCATACCGAAGATCGTGATTCGTGTACCTTCACGCCGACTGGTGTAATAAATGTTCAGGCTATCAATCCCAATCCCTTGATTTGATTTTCTCATTCCTCTAGTGAGTTCCAAGGAGAGAGAAGGAGCTTCTTCCCATTCCTCTAGACCGATCTCGTTGGTGCTCTGCTTGGGCTTCTTCGTCGCTGATCCTACTTCGCTACCACTGTTCTAGTATCTGTAAGTCCTCTTATGACTCTTCTTCTCTTTCCCCTTTGTCTTTTCTGTTTTAATCATCTTATTTGGCCCACTTGCTATCCGTGTCCCGTACTCTGTTATTTGAATACAACTTCTGTCCCATTAGGCTAGTCGAATGGGAAAGTTCCGTTCCTTGGTTGATACCCCTGAGGCCACGGCTATGTTCCGCTTGGATTACAATATTCCCCATGACGTTACACTTTCACTGGCGAAAGTAGACGCCAAACGTATGGGTACGAGGAACACCGTTGCCTTTCCCATTGCGGCGATAGTCGAGGGAGGGGTTCGGTTTTCTCTTGACCCGTTAGTGCACTGCTTACTGCTGTAGACGCGTCCGCGTGAGGCCCCGCTACTACAGCTCGGACTCGATTTTGTTTGCGGTTCTTAATCTGAACCAAAGAGTCCAAATCCGGCAAATCGTTTTGAGAAGCAGATTTTTTTTGAAAAGAAGTGCCAAACATGGACTGCTTTGCCAGATACAGAGTCGCCACCTAAATATTTTAAAATGGGGGAATTTAGGAAACCCTGACTCGGTGCCAAAGGCCACGTGTCCGTCATCACCAAAGTTGCCTCGGCTCGGGAACTTGGGTACGATCGGGGAAGGTCAGCTATGAGCACCCCC
>NW_021025359.1:119199-191633 GCF_004153795.1 Camellia sinensis | reverse complement strand
ACCCATGTCTACACCTTTTGATTCAAATTGCAATAAACATAAAATTACTAAACCATGTGGACAAAGGAGAACTACTCATCTTAAATTGATAACAGATTGTGAAACTTTCACGCAAGCAATAACCAATGCATCTATCTTTCATTGAAGACTCGGAACACTTTTCCTTTTTGAATCAAACACAAAAGTATCTGAAAAATATAGAATAAAAAATCAATTTGAACCCTATGAAACCCAAGAAAATTGCCCTTTTTTTCAAAGAGTAGTGAAATTTATTTGGATTTATGCATGTAGCATTTGCCATAATCATTATTTTTTGCACTCATTACCTAATTATAAAGCACACAATAATTACACATCATCCAAAACCTAATAAAAAAAGAAAGGAACATTAATTTTTTACAAAAATTCAATAGTACTCATTTTGGAGGAAGAGAAGCATGACAATCAACACCCTTGATTTGTGCCCTGTTATGCAGAAGAAAAAATCAAATTTGCATGTGTTATGTTTCTGCCCTGTTATGCCATTTTGTGGCTTTTTTTCTTTTTAATGATTCTTGAGCATGTGTTTGACACCAAACGCCCCCAACACAGATTTATAATTAAAAATCATATTTAACACCATCAATAGATACAATAGCTCTGGAAAAAGGAAAAAAAACTCAAATAGCATTAACAATATACTTCATAACAAAAAATTAAAATCCCTTCACTGAACAATAACCAAAAAACTCAAAATTAGTCATCAAAATAAAATAGAAAAAAATGAATTATACCAGCAACAATGAATCTATGACAGATTGAAAGAAACTGACCATATTTATAGTGATGCATCTAAAAGTAACAAATAATAGACACACAATACAACAAAAAATAAAAGCTAATCGAGAAAGTAGATATAGAGACATACCTTGACACATATAGCGGAGATATAAATGGAGAGAGAAGACAATTGAGATGGTTTCTTTCCTTACAATGGTTACTCTTTTTCTTAGGCAATAATTAAAATAAACACAACAGAAAACACAATAACCAAGCCAGTTATCAACAATACAAAAAATAATTATTATAAACTCAAGGACACATCAGCAGCTCTACAACAATCTCCAAAATCCCAAAGTTAGTTTCACAATAGATCTAAAACAATATATCTACACAATGCTGATAATAAATGTAAAAATAAATAAATAAATAAATAAATTAGAAACGCACAGGGCAAACACATTATGTGGAACCACAACTCATAACCAAAACACAAAATTTCAATTAAATGGAACTCAATAAATTAGATCGTTACCTCTATAGCGCAGTGGGTTCTACAGTAGGTTGAGTCCAAAAGAGGAATAGTTGACCCTCATATCTAACTAAGGGGAGAAAGGGAGTGTTTTTCTGCCTGAAGATATGATCATACCCGTAAGGAGAGAACGCATATAACAATAATAATATATATATAAAAAAAGAGCAGGTAGTTGCTAGAAATAATTCCAAAGAACTATTTACCTGTTTCCCTGACCTCTGATATATATCCAAAGCCTTAAGAGCATCATGTCGTTGCATTTCAAAGAACTGTCATATTGCATGTTATCAAATATCCATGATTTGCTGAAAACAAAACTACTCATTCAAAAATCCAAAGCCACATTCTACCTTGTCGACCAAATTTACGACACCATCACTGATAGCATTGTAGATTTTAATGCTTTCAGAAGCAACCTGTTGAAAAAAGTAAGGACAGTCAGGTCAAAAGAATTCTATTTGAAAAGTTACTTCAATAACACTCCGTTGGGATCGTGGGTGAGAAAGACAGGAAATGATTGTGTTTTCTTACTATCATACTCAGATGGGTATGAAAGCAATGCATGTGAGATGGATATGAAAGACTTATTTTTCTTCCTTGGAATTTTAATGGGCAATCTCACTATTATAAATTTTTTATAACTAATCAGCTTGTTTCTCACCAATCTCACTCACCACTTTTGATGAGAAATGAAATAGGCAAAATAAGAGAGTTCTCACTCTCATCATTTCTCATCATTTCTCACCAAATCACCCCATCCAAACAGAGTGCAAATCCATGGACAAAGCAGGGGGAAAGTTTATAAACTCCACTCACCATAGAGAGTGCTAATTGAATCACAAAATTATGAACCGTTGCTCCTATGGCTGCCCAAAAGTTTCATTAAGAGGCCATATTTGAAAGCTAGACAGCATTATGTTTGATTCAGTTGAGTGAAGCAAAAAAAAGTTACCTGGCAACCAAGAACACGAAATAGAAGCTACTGCAATGCTGGCAACTGCTCAAGCAATTCCGAAGTGTCCAAACCTTTAGTTCTCTGCACCACAATTTACATAATAATATTCTAAGTGACCAAGTTAGATCAAAAAAATATTTGAAAAATAAAATCAATCAAAATTTGAGTGTTCACATAACACTTTTCTGGCTGCAACAGAAACAGAACCCCTCAAAAAAGATTGAAGTTCCCAATGCAATTTCAAAGGTGCCATATTTAAATGAAATTATAAAATCAAATTTATGTTGTCAAAGCAAAATTTTGAAAAATGCAAATGGCAAATGGATGGCCAGCAAAAAGTACAATTTCTTACAAGGCGCTCACTCTCAACATCATATTTCAATACACCGAAGGAAGAAAAATAGTATCAAGAATATCCTACTGGTTTAGAAGATAATTACCAACTACAACAAACAAAATTTGAAAAAGTGAGCAATAACAAAAAGTGAGCCCTCCGTATACTTGGTCAACTCATGAACTCTATACACGATTTTTGATTCCATCTTCACCCACTTCGGCACCATCGTAAAATCCTCTGCACTGCTCCTCACACAATCCCCGCTCAACACCTTCGCCGGAGGCCCAAAAAACACCATTGTCGCAGCATTAAAAAGGCTGAAAAAAGCACACGAAACACCCATCTCCGCCGCAAGTCCCGACAGCCAGTGAGAGGCGTAATCAGAGATAATCCAATCTGGGTTCGGGCTAATTTTCTCGAGAAAATCCGAGAGTGGTTGTTTAAGAAAATCGAAGGCGATTTTGAGGAGCTGAGCTTGGTGGTGTGGTGCGTCCATGGAGGATTCGGCGTTGGGTGGTAAGTTGGGGATGGCAGGGAAGGGGAGGGGGATGAAGGTGATGAGAGGGGAAAGGCGGAGAGGGATTTGGGGGAGGCGGCAGAGGTTTCCGTCGGTGGAGATGAAGGAGATGCGGTGGCCCTTGGTGGCTAAGGTGGTGGAGAGGTGGAGGAATGGGATGAGGTGACCTATGGCTAACCACGGGAACATGACTATGTGAAGAACTTCTTCTTCATCATTAATATCAACTCTGGTTTCCATTTGAGGATAGGGAAAATAGAGGACTTAAGAAGATGTTGGGTGATTAGTGTGAGATGGAATACTTACCAAGAATTATATATTGAGAACCCTTATGAGATTTTGATGAGAAGTGAAAACCCAATAAGTATATTGAACATTAGAGAGAGAAATGGACCTAATTCGAGGAGATCTTCAGTGTAATCGTTGCCCCAATTCGTTCGATCGATGCTTTGTCTGTGGCTTTCCACTGTAGAGAGAGAGAGAGAGAGATGGGTTTGAAGAGAGAAACAGTGAAATGGGTTTGAAGAGAGAGAAACAATGAAATGGGTTTGAAGAGAGAGATGGTGAAATGGCTGAAATGTGTTTGAAATGGGTTTCAAAATTGAAGGGTATATCCAACGGTGAAGAGAAACAGTGAAATGGGTTTGAAGAGAGAGACGACGAAAATGCTGAAATGTGTTTGAAATGGGTTTCAAAGTTGAAGTATATATCCAACGGTAAAGGTAAAAGATTACAACCTTCAACTTAATCTCAGCCTTTCAATCTCATTGCCACCTAAGATAGATGTCCTATCTGATTTGAAAAACAGAGCTTCCTTATTATATAGATAATACTTATGGGTATATATTTTATTTTTATAACCTTTTCAGAGATTAAATAAGTTTGAATTAAATATTTTAGAGATTTAATAGATAATTTAAAGATTAAATATATTTTAATTTATATAAATAAACTTAATTAATAATTTAATAACTAAATAGATATTTTAACGATAATTTAGGGGTATAAACATTAATTGTCTCATTAAAGAAATCTAACATAAAAGACGGCTGCAGAAATCTAACACCCAAAACCATAGATGGACCCAAGTTTTGTACCCAAGTTTTGTGTGTTCTATAATGTAAGGTGATATTATCATAAATTAATATTACAATTTTTTTTGAAAGGGTACTATTACGTTTCTGGGGCTCACTAAGGGTCTTGTTTTAATAATCTGAACTATTCAGTGTGTAGAACTTGCCGAGTACTATATGTTTGTAAAAAATTACGTTAATCAGATATCAATAGTTATCTCATCGGATAAAATTTTTGTCAACTATTTATTTTTTCACCGTTCATTTCTTGTATACAA
Organism: Camellia sinensis; assembly: GCF_004153795.1. Taxonomy (NCBI): domain Eukaryota; kingdom Viridiplantae; phylum Streptophyta; class Magnoliopsida; order Ericales; family Theaceae; genus Camellia; species Camellia sinensis. The sequence goes on along the minus strand of NW_021025359.1, from coordinate 187,179 downwards.
AACTATTTGATCACGTAGGTATCGATATCTGATCAATATAATTTTTTATAAACATATAATACTCAACAAATTATACACATTAAACAATTCAAATTATCAATACATGACTCCTCTTAAGTCTCTACAAGTTTAATAATATTCTTCAATCTCATCATAGATTGAAAAGAAGTTAACCTTTTTTTTAACCTTAGTGCCTTTCCTAGTCATCCGAAAGCAAAATAATACGTAATTATTTTTTCTTTCATTTGAAGAAGAGATGCATGAGTGGATGAGATTCCTTTAAACCTCCTATTAGAAAGTTGGTTGATTTTTTGACTTTTTAATTTTTTTTGATTATTTTAATTTGGGCTAAAAAAGTTAGTTTAAGAAAGATTTTTTGGCTTTTTTATTTTTTTAACTTTTTTTTTGTAAGAAAAGAGTAATAATTATAGATTGGATACGATGTTTTGTTTATTATGATTAAAATAGCATATTTTGTCTTTTGTGACTATTTTAGCCACAAATCTTCTTCCCAAATGGACCCTACACATAAACAAGCTAAATGACTTGTCAGGCGTTGTTTTAAAATTTTTAAAATATCTTGACTTTCGCTCTAAATTTCAAACAATCATATCTATATATCTATATCAATATCTATATATCTATATATATATATATATAAGAATCACTTATCAATATCTATATATATGTATATAAGAATCATATACCTATACATGATTTATCTTTTTTATTTTTATTTTATCCTTTTATTTTAAATAATTTATTAATAGTGACCTATATGTTGAGTTAATTTTTTTTCATAATTATACAAATATTTTTAATCAATTATGAAATAGATTTTTTTATAATTACGCAAATATTCTTGGTCAATTATGAAACATGTTTTTTTCATAATTATGCAAACATTTTAAATTAATTATAAAACATAAATTTTTTACTTTTTAACAAATTACAAATACACCTATAAAATTTGTTTAAAATACGAATTGGTCTTATAATATTAGAAATTATAACTATCATTTGTTACAAATTTCAATTTAACACAATACTCAGGAAAAACTATTCTCCTATGCAATAATAAATTATCAAAATTGTTTATTGAAAAATATTTCTCATAACATTAAAAATTATTAATTGACTTAATCATTTATGAAAAATTTATCTATAAATCCCATATTGAGAAATTGTGATCCATTTAGTTCTAAGGATTTTTTTATAAACCAATTAGTCCCACTAATTTTGACAAAAGTAGATTTAATATATTATTTAAAAATTAGATTTACAGTTATACCCTTATTTCTATTATATTGCTTCTCTTTTTTTCTTTTGTGCTAGAAAGGTAGGTACACATTATATGTGAATTAAATTTGAGATGAATTTTTATATAATTTTATTTATTTGGAAAATATTTTAAAAGGAAAACAAAAATGACTTAAAATATGATATTATTCAAACATTCCTAAAGGATGTGGTATTTTTCAAATATTTCAAAAGGAGTACAAAAGCTACTTTAGTAAGTTTTGGCCAAATGTACAATTTCAAACTGTAAAACTCCAATATAACACTCAAACGTAACATTTCAATATAACACTAAAAAAAATATCTTAGTGTAATACTCTAATGTAACACATAAAAAATTTCTTACTGTACTTTTTCCAAACGTAACACTCTAATATAACACAAAAAAAAAAAAAAAAAAAACTCCTTAGTACAACGAATCAGGATTCTCTCCTTGAGGTTTCTACTTGACTTCCTACTTGTTGGGCCATTAGGCCTACTTTTAGGCCCAATTTCGATAATCCGAACCATTCACATTTTAAGATTTATTAAATATATCATACCTGTAAAAAATTAAGTTGATCGAATATCAGAAAGCATGTGTTCGGAAAACTATTTATTAAATTTAAAAAAAAAAAGTTTTTAGTTAGTTTTCCGAACACATGCTTTCTGATATCCAATCAACTTGATTTGTTACAGATATGATATACTCAACAAATCTTAAAATGTGATTTGTTCGGATTATCAAAATTAGGACTAAAATGGGCCCAATGACCCATCAAGTAGGAAGTCAAGTAGGAACATCAAGGAGAAGATCCTGATTCTAGCATAACGCTCTAATGTAACACACAAAAAAATTCATTATTATAACACTCTAATGTAACACCAAAAAAAAAACTGCTTAGTGTATCTTTTCCAAATGTAATACTCTAATATAACACTCCAAAAAAATTTCTCAATGTAACACTCTAATGTAACACACACAAAAACTCCTTAGTGTAACACTCTAATGTAACACACAAAAAAATTTCTTAGTGTACTTTTCTCAAATATAATACTCTAAAAAAATTCCTTAGTATAATACTCTAATGTAATACACAAAACTACTCAGTGTAACATTCTAATGTAACATACAAAAAAAACTCTTTGACGTACTTTTTTTCTATACGTAACACTTTAATATAGCACTCTAAAAAAAATTTCTTAGCTTAACACTTTAATGTAACACAAAAAAAAAAAAAAAAAAAAAAAAAAAAAAAAACTCTTTAGTGTATTTTTTCCAAACGTAACGCTCTAATATAACAAAAAAGAAAAAAATCTTAGTATACTTTTTATAAACGTAACACTCTAATTTAACATTAAAAAAAAAAAAAGAATGTTATTTCTTTAAACCATTCCAAAAGTAGTATAAATATTTCATAGTAAGTTTTAGGCAAATGTATAATTTCAATCTGTGAGTATTACATTTGGAAAAAAAAAATACACTAAGCACTCATTTGGGAAGAAGGATTGGGTTAGGTTAGGTTAGGTTAGGTTGGGTTGGGTTGGGTTGAATTGGGTTGGGTTTGGGACTATTTTAGTCATAAAAAGACAAAATAGGCTTTTTAGCCCAATAAGATAAAGTATCACATCCAATTCATAATCATTTTATTTTTTCTTTCAAAAAAGTCAAAAAAGCCAAAAAGTTTATCACAAACAAAACTTTTTATCTCGAAGCTAAAATAGCCAAATAGCCAAATAGCCAAAAGGCAAACTCACTTCCCAAACGAACACTAAGGAGTTTTTTTTAGTGTATTTGTGTTACATCGGAGTATGCTACATTGGAGTGTTACGTCTGGGATTACACTAATTAGAGTGTTATGTTTGGGAAAAGTACACACTAAGGATTTTTTTTGTGTGTGTGTGTGTGTTACATTAGAGCGTTATATTTGGGAAAAGGTGGAAAAAAGTATACCAAAGAGTTTTTTTTAAGTGTTATGTTGTTACGTTGAGGAAAAGTACACCAAAGAGTTTTTTAGTGTGTTACATTGAAGTGTTACGTTATTGGAGTGTTACATTCGAGTGTTAGATTTTTGCTAATAATGTGGGATTTGTTATAGAATGAGGGAAGATCCAAAACTTCTATAGTACAAATTGCCAAAATGTGTAGTTTTACATTTTGAGAAACCCATTTTTATCTCTAAAAAATTAAATTCAAACATGAAAGTGACTACCTTTTTATGTAATTTCCACTTTAATGAGACTTTTGGATTTATAAGAAAAAAGGGAAGACTAAACAGTTTACAAGATTACATTTTGGGATTTATTGGTGCTTCACCTATGATTTATTTATTAACAAAATGTTTAACTGAAAAATATTTTTCATATTATTAAAAATTGTTAATCTAATGATTTACTTATTAATAAAATTAGTCATTTGTTATACAAGTTTGATTTATATATTAATAAAATTAGTCATTTGTATATATATATATATATATTCTTTTGCTTTTTTATTAATTCAGTAAATTGTTTTAATATTTTTTTTAGATGAGAGAATTATCTTAGTATTTGTTTTATATTTATCTGTTGAGAAAAACTATGCACTATAATTTTTTTTTTTATAAATTCGGAAGAAATGTTAAAAATTCATAAATTCACCCGAAATGATATGATAATAGAATTGGAGTTTAGATCATTAGGTGTACAATAAATCAAAAAATGATACATATCATACCGCACAATTCTATCATATAACTAATAATTTGTTCTATTCAATTTCATAGAGAAATACAAAATTTAAATATATTGTAATAATAGCTCTGGCCTTGCACAAGCCTTTTTAACTACTCCATCCGCTTCAAAATATTAGTCTCTTATTTTATTTTGCATTGTACTAAAATAGTAGTCCCTTTTCAAAAATTAAGAACTAAAATAATATGAATTTTATTTTTTATCCTTCTTTTAAATTTATTAATAATACAAAAATATAATTATAATAATTGATATTCTCCACACAAAAATACAAAATTATGACACAGAGTGGTATATTTTATATATATAAAAGTTACTTTGTTAAGGATGGCTTGTCTTTTCATTCTCATTTTGCTCTCCATTTTCCTTTTATTTTACCACATGCACAATTGTCCTCATGTGATGACTAGGACAAAGGCACATTCTATTAGACCATCACAATTTAGTGTACTGGTTTTAGTTTTTTAAAAATTGAGTTATTTATTTTTTGTATTTTTTTATTTTTAGTAGATTTTTTTTAAATTGTAAGTAAATTTTTTTTTTAGATACACCCTAGTTAGATGAATCTAAATAGTAAAATATTTGTGAAAAAATATTTTAAAAATTAATAAATACACAAAAATATAAAAAATGTGCTGAGTTTTCATTTTTTATTTTATATTTTTGATATTTAGTGAATTTTTTAAAGATTTTTTTCACAAATATTATACTTTTTAAGTATATTTATGTTAGGCGTGTCTAAAAATTTTAAAAATTGTTTAAAATATTAAAAAAAATCATTAAAAATAAAAAAGTAGAATTTTCTAAAAGGTATTTTTTGGAAACCAAAACCAAACGAACTATTATTATTTTGTCCAAAAACGTTAATTTCACTAATGCCATAATTTTTATGGTATTTACTTAAGGGTTGGGCTTATGGGTTTGTGGAGCCTATCATAGATCATGTTTTAATGATTCAAACCATTCATTTTTTAAAAATTGAGTTATTTATTTTTCGTATTTTTTTATTTTTAGTAGATTTTTTTAAAATTGTAAGTAAATTTTTTTTTTTATATACACCTTAGTTAGATGAATCTAAATAGTAAAATATTTGTGAAAAAATATTTTAAAAATTAATAAATACACAAAAATATAAAAAATGTGCTGAGTTTTCATTTTTTTTATTTTATATTTTTGATATTTAGTGAATTTTTTAAAGTTTTTTTCACAAATATTATACTTGTTAAGTATATTTATGTTAGGCGTGTCTAAAAATTTTAAAAATTGTTTAAAATATTAAAAAAATTCATTAAAAATAAAAAAGTAGAATTTTCTAAAAGGTATTTTCTGGAAACCAAAACCAAACGAACTATTATTATTTTGTCCAAAAACGTTAATTTCACTAATGCCATAATTTTTATGGTATTTACTTAAGGGTTGGGGTTATGCGTTTGTGGAGCCTATCATAGATCATGTTTTAATGATTCAAACCATTTATTTTGTGGGATATTCCAGGTATATCATTCATAAAAAAATATTAAATCGATCTAAGAATCGTAACGTTTTTAATTTTGTTGTATTTTTCTTCAAAAATTGGATGGTCTATTTTTAAAATGATCATTTAGTTTTTTGAAGACATACACGATAAAAGAAAAATATTATGATTATCAAATTAACGTCATTTTTTCATGAATAATATATACATAGGGCCTTATAAAATAAATAGTTCAAATCATCGAAATATGACTCATGGCAGGTCCTATGCCTCTTAAGTTCTCTCAAGTTGAGATTTTTATTTTTTATAATTATTATTGAGATTTGAATATGAAAGAAATCAAACCCTTTACTTAATCCTTTATTTTCTCTATTTAACCTTTTATTTGAATATTAAAATTATATAAATTTTATACCGTGTGAAATAAATGTTAGACTAAAAAAATAATTTATTTAGGGGTGTTTGGGGAAGAAAAAAAAAACTAGCTTTTAGCTTTTTATCCATTTTAGGTTACATCATCTCTCACATTTTTTATCTACAAAAAGACAAAATAGACTACAAAAACTAAAAAGTCAGCTTTTTACCAACTTAAGAACATCTCTACTTAAATTATGAATTTTGAGATGGCACTTTTAAGACTAAAATGTGACATTGTTGTGGTCCTTTTGAACTAACAAAATTGAGTTGAATGGTAAGGACTTATAAAAGATTTTTAAAAATAAAAAATAAAAAATTTTGAAGTAAAAATAATAATCATTATAACAGTCCAAATTTTTTTTTTTTTTGTGGGTACAAATAACATGAATATTTTCAAATTTTATTAATTTACATTATTTGAATAGTAAGGACTTACAAAAGATTTTAAAAAATAAAAAATAAAAAATTTTGAAGTAAAAATAATAATCATTATGACAGTCCAATTTTTTTTTTTTTTGGGGTACAAATAACATGAATATTTTCATCTCGATTTTACTTCTTGACATATGAAGGTTTATAAATTTGTTTAAATTGTAAGAAATTCTTCCAATGGTATAGCAAAATGATGTTAGAATAGTTTTAACGATGTTCCAAATCTTTGACCCAAAGTCAATTTTGATTATACACTCATAAAATGTAAAATAAAAACTCCAATTTTCTATCAAATCTTCAAACCAAAATTTGTCATTTCAGTAGTGACAATCATGATCATTAGATTTTTATTTTATTTTATTTCATCCTAACGAACTCCCTATAAAACAATAAAATTACTTAAATTTTTAATTTAAAATATATTTATAATATTATTATAAATATATTTATATTTAATTTTTAAAATAAATTTTGTGTATTTTTTTCTTAATCCAATCACAACATATTTATATTTAATTTTTAAAATAAATTTTGTGTAATTCTATTTCTACATAATTTTATTTTTCAAATAAATAAAAAATAAAAATTAAATTAAATAATTAGAATCACTATTAGTTATATATATAAAAGTTGTGTTTTTCCCTTACTTAGGTGACACATTTTAAAAACTTACTTTTTTTTCTAAAAAATTTACATCAACATGCCTTTTCCATTTATATATAAAATTTTTCACAAATTCAATTTCAATTATAATAATCAATTTTATATGAACTCTATTTAAGAAATACTTATTTCCATATATTTTTCATCATGTATTTAGTTTTGTCATTGTTAGATTTCTTTCATATAGTTGATATTTTAATTTAATTATTATTATTTGAAAAAAAAATTATCTCAATATACAAATAAATAAATAAGACTAAATATGCTTAATTATGTGTATCGCATGGATGAAATTAATTTTGTTTTACATTTATATGGTTTTTGTCTATCTTATCACTACAGGAAATGCCACTTTTGGCGACCAAAATATTGGTCGCCAAAAGCCCCATTTTTGGTCGCCGAAACAAATTAGCGACTAATATTTTTTGTCGCCAAAGTCGTCGCCTATAGCCTGTCGGCGATAGTATTGGCGACTAAACTATTTTTGGTCGCTGAAAGTGAACGTTTTGGCTACTAAACTCTGGTTAGTCGGCAAAGGTTATCTTTTGGCGACTAAAATATTAGTAACAGAGCAATTGAAGCAATGGGTACGGAGAGAAAATAATAATTAAAAAATTTGAAAAATCAAACAACAGAGTGATAGAGACCACATTTATTTATGATCATTTATTTATGATCGCAAGAACAATTGAAAAGTGATAATCAAACAATAGAGCAATTGAAAAGTGATCTTACCTGGAGAGCAGAAGAAGAAGAACAGGGCTGGAGAGCAGAGAGATAAAAGAGGGAATGGGGTGGGTGAGAACAAAGAGGGGAATAGATAAAGATTAATAGAGTGATCTTAAAGATAGAAGGAGATGAGACGTGGGTGAGTAGAATGGAGATGAGACGTGGGTGAGCAGGTACTTTAGTGTTTGGGCGGGAAGGGGATTGATATAAACTTAAGGGGGTTATTTGAGCCGTCCATGTGAATATACAAATGAATCATGACCCTTAAAATGTCCTAGTAGGACAAATGTCTCTAGGATAAATTCAAAATCCGTTCTACTTTATTATATAGATTTAAAAAAAGGACAAAATAAGAAATTCATATTATTTTAATAATTAATTTTTTTAAAAAATTAATATTTTGAGATAATAAAAAAAATAAGATATTAATATTTTTGGATGGTGGGTGTACAACCTCTTAATAAAAATAAAAATAAAAATAATTAATTTTCTTATTTTCATTCGGCTACCAAACAATTTAGTAGCTAAAGGTACCTCTACGGCTACTAAATTTTTATTTAGTCGCCAATTGTCATATGTTTAGCTACTAAAAATTGTTTTAGTCACCAATTGTAATATCTTTAGCTACTAAATTTTTTTTAGTAGCCAATAATCAACATTCCCCTACTAAAAAAAATTAGTAGCTAAAAAGTTGACTTTTGCCGACTAATATTATTTTTGGTAGCCAATTCCGTGACTTTTGGCGACTAAATTAGTTTTGGTAGCTAAAAGTGGTCGGCAAAAATGCTTTTTCTTGTAGTGTATTGATGTCTTAATATTAATTTATATTTAGTTTTTTATTTAACATGAAATTATTTGTTACAAAACATTTATATTTAATTTAAAATTTGTATATCTATATGTATGAATAATTCAAAAAGAATATTAAAGAAAAAAAATCAATACTCTACATATTTGATTTATGTATTTTCTTCTTAATCCAATCACAACATATTTATATTTAATCTTTTAAATAAATTTTATGTAATTCTATTTCTACATATTTTTATTTTTATTTAAATAGAAAAATAAAAATAAATAATTAGAATCACTTTTTAGTTTTATATTACTAATTTTCTTTCTAATTTAACTATTATTTTTAATGTCAAAATGAGTGTTTATTTTACTATCTTATAATTTAATATATATCATATAAAATCATTATATGATAATCACACTTTTATAGCAAATATATATATATATGTATGTATCATATATATATATATATATACATCTATCAACTCCACTCCACTCTGTTTTTTACCCAGAAAATCAAATTTGCCAAACTTAGTACTTTTGTTTTGCTGAATTTGTTTTCGTACTCGCCGGAAAAAGCCCAACACCAGTACCAGCATGACAAAGGAGAATATCCAACAGGCGTAGGGTATTTTGGTCCAAGAAATTGATAAAATGAGCTGGTATTTTGGTTAGGGACCTGAGGCAGTATTAGATTTTGTAATGTCCTTTATGCAGAAAATTGTTATTATTAGGGAGCTTAAAAAAAAAACCCCTTTAGGAAGATGGTTGGATTTTTATGTAGTTAAATATTTGTGAGAAAAAAAAGTGAAATAATTACTGATTTGATTGGACATTTTATCTTAGTACCAGCATGACAAAGGAGAATATCCAACAGACGTAGGGTATTTTGGTCCAAGAAATTGATAAAATGAGCTGGTATTTTGGTTAGGGACCTGAGGCAGTATTAGATTTTGTAATGTCCTTTATGCAGAAAATTGTTATTATTAGGGAGCTTAAAAAAAAAAACCCCTTAAAATAACAGAATTCAATATTTTTTTGTTAAGTTTTTAGAAGATAGATTGACAAATGCCAAATAATAAATAGTGTGGAGTATTATTAAAGAATAATGATTCATCAAAAATGATAGTACGGATGAAGTTTTTATTTTCTTTTTTTTAGAAAAAATATCTTGATACTAGTGGAATTTATGATTTTTGATAAATTTAATTAACACAAATGAAGATTTGATTTCAGGTTGAGAATATATATCTTTTTTTTTTTTTTGGTTTAAACTTTGAAAAAAATTATTTTATGTGCCTGCCTATTCACACACAGTGACAATAATTTTCAACAACCATTAGCAAATTTGTTTGTATTTAGTTTTCAATTGTTAAAATTTTCTGCACATAAAATATTAAGACTTAAAATCAATTTTCTATTTTTATGAGCCTATGCGCACACAGTGAAAAATATCAATGGCTCATAATTTTATTAGTACATAAACTATACTCGCATAATGAATTGTCAATTTTATTAATAAGTAAATTAACAATTTGTAATGATATGAAAAATATTTTTTAGTTAATCATTTTTGTTAATAAATAAATTAATAAGTCAATTATAACAAACGTAGTAGTTATAATTTCTAGTATTATATTTATTAGAAAATAAAAGATTTATGTTTCATAATTGATCAAGAATGTTTGCGTAATAATGAAAAAACCTATTTCATGATTGACCAAGAATGTTCTCGTAATTACAAAAAAATCTGCTGCATAATTGACTAAGAATGTTTGCATAATTACGAAAAAAACCTTCACTCAACATATAAGTCATCATTAATAAATTATTCAAAATAAAAGGATAAAATTAAAAAAAGAAGAAGACAAATCTCAAGTAATTAAGCGATTTATATACATATATATATATAGATATATTCAAACTTGTAATCTATCATGAACAAGTAGCAAAATAGAATAAAGACCAAGTCTATCCAAAATTGAACAGACAGAGAGAGAGAGAACAGAACCAACAAGTTGGTGAACTTTTTTTTTTTTTTTAACAGAATAAGTTTGATGCCCATGGTTTTTGGCAATGGCCCATTGTTTGGGAGCCTCTGTATATACTTGTCCTATATGAATAACGATTGAAAATTATAATTTTGAAATTTTAAAGTGGGTTTTAATAATGTGATAAGGGATGGAGATGTGTGTAATTATGTTTTTGTTTTTTATTTTTTATTTTTTTTTCTTACCATATTAGTAAAGTTCTTTTTAAAGCTCTCTAAAATTAAAACTCTTTATCATTGTTGTTCCTATATTTCCATCGGTACGAGGAATGCTTCAATATGGGTGTCCTGGTGCTACCTACTATGAGCTCCTCAGCCATTATGAGCAAAGCTTTAAAAAAAAATTTAAATAAAAAAATCAACAATACCATCATCATTTGAGTGATGATCAAATGCCAAACATTTTTATGTTAATTTTGGGATTTATTTTTTTATTAATTTTTTTTGGTTCATAGTGATATATATATATATATATATATTTTAAATTTCTCTCTCAAAATCTTAGTCTTTTGGGTTATGCTCAGGTAGATGGATTGAAAAAGTAGATTTTAAAAAAAATTGAAAAAAGTTTAGAAATGACAAAAAAAGAAAAAAGAAAAAAAAGAAGTAAAAACATTTTGTTTGGGATGATCTGGTATACTTTTTGACTTTTTACAAAAAAATGTATAAAAATATAGAGAGATGATATGACCAAAATAAATATACTTATCTACATAAATACACTTATATCAATCATGATTTTAATGTATTTTTCATAGATTTTTTATTTTAATTTTTTACATTAGTCGATACAAGATAACAAACTAAAAAATCAACAAAATTTGACATAATTTAAATAAAAATTACAAAAATAAAAAGTTAATATATATATATATATATGACTTTTTTAGGTGTATGCCAAAAATTGAATCTACCTAAAAAGTTGGATCAAATTGAAGTAAAGATGAAGCCTAACGTGTTGTTTGATAAAGTTGAAAATTGAAATCTGAATGCTGAAATTTAAGTATAAAAAATTGAAGGTTGAATAGTTGAAAAGCAATTTGATAAAAATTTAGTGTTGAACTAAAAATAAATTGTTTGATATATATAAGATTAAATTTAAAATTTATTATTTTCAAATTATAAATTTTAATTTTTTATATTGAGATGATAGTAATTGTGGTGGTGGTGGTGATGGTATGATGATGGTGGTGGTGGTGACGGTAGTGGTGGTAGTGGTAATAAAATGATGGTGGTGCTTCTAGCAACAAAAACAGATGGTGATGAAGGTGGTGGTAGTAGTAAGTGGTGGCGGCAACGGCAACAGTGGTAGTGGTGGCAATGGTGTCGTGGTGGTGAGTGTATATTGATACTTTTATTTAATATTTATAAATCAGTCAAAATTAAAGTTTCATACCATTTAATTTATTTTTTTTTAAGTTTTAGCTTATATTTTAAGAGGCACTTAAAATTTTAAGTGATATCAATTATGATTATTAAACAGATTTAATTGACTATCACTTAATATATTCAATTTTAAGCACTGAATCAAGTTAGTAGTTTTAAGTGTTTGATAACCTGATTCAACATTTAAAATTGAATGTATTAAGTGATAATTAATTAAACCCTTTTGATAATGACAATTGATATTATTTAAAAATTTATGTGACTCTTAAAATGTAGACTAAAACTTAAGAAAATTTTAAGTCATTTAAAATTTACTTAAATATGACAGAATTTATAAATACTAAATATAAATATTAATATACACTATTATAACTTGATCTAACACTTAAAATAAATATATTAAGTGATAATCAATTAAGCCCATTTAATAGCCACAATTGATATTACTTAAAAATTGAAGTAACTTTTAAAATATAGACTATTGAAGACTGATAAAGTTGAAAGCTGAAAATTAAGTATTGAAAACCAAATGCTGAATTTTTAAAGTTGAAAAACTATTTGATAAAACTGTAAATACTTAATTAAAAATAAGTTGATTGATATGTATAAAATTAAATTTGAAATTTATTATTTTCAAATTATATATTTTAATTTTTATATTGTGATAATGGTGGTAATAGTGGTGGCAGTGGCATAGTAGTAGTGGTGGTGGTGGTGATGGTGGTAGCGATGGTAATGGTAGTAAATGATGGTGGTATTTATAACAATAATGACAATGGTGATGAAGGTGATGACGGCAACGGCGGTAGTGGTAGTGCTATTGGTGGCATGGTGGTTGTAGTGGTAGTGGTAGTGGCATGATGGTGGTGGTGGTTGTAGTAGTGGTGGTGGTGGATGTGGCATGGTGGTAGTAGTGGTAATAGCGATCGTGATGGTGGTGGTGGTGGTGGTGGTACTGGTAATGGCAGAGGTGGTAGTGGTGGTGGTGATGAGTTTGTAATGGTGTATATTGATACTTCTATTTAGTATTTATAAATTCAGTTAGAATTAAGTTTTATATAATTTAAAATTTTCTTAAATTTTAACTTATATTTTAAAAGGCACTTATATTTTTAAGTGATATTAGTTATAGTTATTAAATGGATTTAATTGATTATCACTTAATTAATTTAGTTTTAAGTGTTGAATTATATTATCAAACACTTCTAAAACTTAAGAAAATTTTAAATAAATAAAATTTATTTAATTCTGATTGAATTTATAAATATTAATATAAATATTGATATATACTATTATAAACTCACTACAATTAGTACCACCACCACCACCACCCATGCCACCACCACTACCACAACTACTACTACCATCAACACCATTGCTACCATTACCACCACCACCACCAACATTACATTAGTATCACTGCCACTACTATTACCACCACAATCTTCATCACTGCCACAAGCACCACCATCATTTTTTTTATCACTACCATCATCACCGCTACCACAATCACCATCATCAACACTACCGCTACCATCATCACCACCATACCAATGCCACCACCATCACAATATAAAAATTAGAAAATATAATTTGAAAATAATAAATATTAAATTTGATTTTATACATATCAAACAATTTAATTTTAGTCCAGCACTAAAATTTTTATTAAATAACTTTTCAACTTAGAAAATTAGGGTTAATTACCAAAAAAAAAAAATCTAAGGATTTTGTGTGTTTTTCAATTTAAACCCTAGAGTTTTAATTTTGACAACGTATTTCAATGTGAACCGTCTGTCCATTTCCGTCTCACTTAATCTTCTTCCTTCTTTCAGATTCAAACTCACATGTTCAAAACCTTGTACCTCTCTTGTCGTAATTCCATTTCACCTCATTCACGTCGTTAGATTCACGTCATGGTCTAGTTTTTATTACATTCCTCATACGTCTTGTTTCACCTCTTTTTGAATGCCGTCGGAGCTCCAAAAGTTGGAATTTTTTTTTCTCTTTGGGCAAAATTTTCAGATTCAAACCTATATGTTCAAACCCTTATATCTCTGTCTTTGTAACTCCATTTTGCTTCATTTTTACGTTGTTGGATTTACCTTATAGCCTTGTTTTTATTTCCTTTCTCATACGCCTTATTCCGTCTCTTTTGCATGTCATCAGGGCTCTAAAAATTGGCTAATTTTTTTTTCTCCCTTTGGGCAAAATTTTCATATTCAAACTCACATGTTCAAACTTTTGTATCTCCCTCGTTGTTACTCCGTTTCACCTCATTTTTGCGTTGTTGGATTCACCTCATGGCTTAGTTTATTCCACTCCTCACATGCCTTATTCCACCTCTTTTTGTATGTCGTCGGAACTCTAAAAGTGGACCAAAAATAAGATTTCTCTCTCTCTCTCTCTCTCTCTCTTGCTCTTTCTCTCTCTTTTTTCCTCTCTTGCTGTTATCACGACAATATTCTTGGTAGCGGAGATGTAATGGATAACGCTTAATTGGAAACCAAGGTGCCTTGATATGCTTATCAACCCATTAGTTTTTGATTTTTGTGGGGTAGTTGTATACCTATCACCACTCGACGACACCGCCACCATTACCATCACCACCTCATCTTGTAGATAATTATGATGAAGCAGTAGAGCAGTATTAAGCTAGGAGGAGAAGCCATGAAGAAGGAGAATGACGAAAAAAAAGAAGAAGAGAAAAATCTTATTTTTGGCCAATTTCTGAGCTCCAACGACATGTAAGAACATGTGGAACAAGGCGGTGGAACAAGGCATATAAGGGGTGAAATGAAAATTACGTCATGATGAGAATCCAATGATGTGAAAATGAGGTGAAATAGAGTTACGATGAAAGAGATACAAGGGATTGAAAGTGTGAGTTTGAATCTAAAAATTTTGCTTAAAGAATTTTTTTTTTGGCCAACTTTCAGAGCTCCACCGTCGAACAAAAATAGGTGGAACAAGGCGCGTAAGGAGTAGAAGGAAAACTAGGCCATAAGATGAATCTAATGACGTGAAAATGAGGCGAAATGGAGTTACGACGAGGGAGATACAAGAGCTTGAACATGTGAGTTTAAATCTAAAAATTTTGTCCAAAGAGAGAAAAAAAATTTGGCCAACTTTCGGAGCTCTAATAGCACGCAAAAGAGGTGAAACAAGGCGTATGAAGGATGGAATGAAAACTAAGCTATGAGGTAAATCCAATGATGTAAAAATGAGGCGAAATAGAGTTACGATGAGAGAGATACAAGAGTTTGAACATGTGGGTTTGAATCTGAAAAAAGGAAGAAGATGAAGTGAGATGGAGAATGAACGAAGATGAGTGGATGGTTCATGTACGGGAAAGAAATAAACCTTCTCGTATAATCCTGTTGATCAAGATTGCACTCCTCCGTACGTCGTCGCTTTACTCCCTGAAAACATAAACGTGAGCTAGCTGTCGGGTGTGTGCCGGATACCTCTCCGATGCCTAAGTCAACAAAATAGACAAATAGACAAAAGCTCTGTGTATTCGGGAATCAAAGTTGTGTTACCTCTCCAAAGGTGATGTTATGAGCTTTTATAGGTTCCGCGTGGCACAATCCTAGTAGGACTCTTACTCCTCCATGTAGAGTCCCCCTAGGAGTCATACTCCTGAAAGATAATGCTTATCCTTCTGCACCCCCCTCACTGTTTAAACCAAGTGAGATGGTTTTATAATGGTCGGATTCCAATATAACCGAGGTAAGTATGGCTATGTTGAGCCGCAGAGTAGACCGAACTAAAGGCGGTTCGGTTCCTTCCACTTACTGCTCTTACCTCAACTTCTCCTGTACAAACCATGGTGTGTTTAGACCGAGCTAACAAATAGCAAGGTTCTGACCGAGCTAACCATAATACGCCATGACTAGGCTAACTCTGAGTATGGTGACCGGACTAATTTCAAAGCTTCTTTATACTGGACTATCTTCAAGGCTCTTTCGGACCGGGATAAGAAAAGAGGGCTCTCTGGGACCGGGATAACAACAGGGCTTATTGGGACCGGACTAACTATAAGCCCTTTTCATCCAGCCCTTCTTACTGTGGCCCAAAGAACGGCCCATTTACCCAGCTCGGCCCAATTTAAGTATAAATTACCCTTTCAATTGCCCCTTAATTCCATTTGCGCAGCGTGATAGGGATTTACCTGTTTTACCAGCCGAGCTAAAAAACTTTAGCCTTACAACTGAGCTAAACTCTTAAGCCCTTCCAGCCGAGCTAAAACTCTTTAGCCTTTCCAGCCGAGCTAAAATTCACATCGGGCTCTACCTGTCCGGTCAAAAACGTCTCTTCAATCATAGCAACTGAATCGTTTCTCATTCCAAGGACACGTGGCATGCTCTTATTGGCTGAAGGCAACTGTCACGCCGTCTTCGTACCTCGTGTTTTTTGAACAGTCCCGCCCAAACTTTGGGCTTTTTATCAAAACTCTTTCGTTCTCTCTTGAATCACTCTCATACTATTCATCTCTTTCTCTCTCTCTCTCATTTCTGAGCCTCTATAGTCCCTCAACCTTGCAACTGCAAAGCTCGTGCTTTCTTCTAGTTCCATTTCCATCTTCCAGTTTCTCTTCACCTGGTAAGCTATCTGCCTTGTTTTTGTTGTTTTTGTACTTGTTTTTTACAGTATATTGCTTGTGTTTTCACAAAACACATTTTCTGCTTGGTCATGCATTTTTTGGAAAAAACTTAGTAATAGAACCACTTGAATTCATGCAATAATCTGACAAACACTGGTTTTGATCCCAAATAACCATGCAACCGAACTAAGAAGTTGTTTGCCTCAGTCATAAGCCTAGCCATACCTGACAACCAAACTAGGACTTGCACCATACCTGTAGCTTCCATAAGTCAAACCACCATTTGATTCAACTAGCCGAGCTACCGAACCACGCTAGGTCCGCGCAACGCCGAACTAGAGAGTCTCAATGCTGATCGAGCTAAAACCTAGGGCTAGACCAACTTCCTTAGTTAAAAACCGGTCTAAGAAAGCTGCTCCAAAGGCTCCCCCGAGCTAAATCCCTGTGCTCAAACCGAGCTAACAAACCCCTTGTTCAAACCGAGCTAAGACCTGTAGCATCTCATATAACCGAGCTAGGACTTTATTTATCTTGCCTTTATTTCTTTTAGTACGGTCCAACGGTCTGTGCTTAACACCTTTGTTTTTCACTTTGCAGACTTAGGTTGCCCAGGCACTCTTTTGAGTGCTCAACCGGGCTACTCAGCACCATTCTTCGACCGAGCTAACACCCAGCTTAATTTATACATAACTTAAGAGTAAATGGGTAAATACAGGTTCTTAGTAGACACACCTGGTGGCTTGGCCGAATTCCGAAGGGAGTATAATATTCCTGACGATGTCCATCTCACCTTAGCCGAGCAAGATGTCACACCATGGGGAAACCATGGCTTTGTACCTTTTACCCTTCTGTCCATTGTAGAAACTGGACTAAGATTCCTTGTACGGCCCCTTGTTTGCGAATTCCTAAGGCAAACCAAGCTATGCCCAACCCAGCTTTCCACAAATTCATGCCGTATAATAAATGGGATAACCGAGCTAAACCGCCGGGTTGGCCTTAACCTCGGTCTAGCCGAGCTATTCCATCAATACTCCATAGGCTCAAAAGAAGATGGTTGGGTTTATTACTTAAGAATACGACGCCGCCGAGAAAAAATAATCAAAGATACCCCAGATAAAGATTTAAACGACGATGATTTCTTCTGGGTTTCTGGGAATTTCGAAGACCAAGAAGCCCAGATCCCTGGTAACCGAATAAACTGGAATAAAGGGACCACTGGTATAATTACCTCGGCTCTATTGCATGTCTTATTTTACCTCGGTTTCCACTCCCTGAACCGAACTAACTGTTTGCCTTCTTTCTGCAGATTCAGCCCATCTCAAATCACTGTATAGCTACCCCAACTTAGACGTACTTCATGCCGCACTACGATATCCCGAAAGAAGTTAGGCCAAGCTGCTGAATTTTAAACCGACGTATAGATACAGCAGCCGACGAAAAGCTAGAGTAACAGACTTCTTGCTGGAAGCCTCTCCCAAACCGGAACCATCCTTACCTCAAATCAACTTGGTCCGAACTACTGCTGAACAAGAGATGGCAAAGAGGAACAGAGTAAGGGCCCTGCTAACCGAAACACAACAAGCCGAGGTACCACAAACCGATCAATCCACTGAGGCCGTGGTAGCTCTTCCAAGCCAACAACCTTCGTCATCCCGAGCGAGCAAGCGCGTCCGGACTACAACAACCGAGCAACGCCTCGTCGATAAAGAAGAAACCATCCTTCCCCAGACCACTCCACCAAGCTCACCGCCTGCGCGATCGGACCGAGCTAGCTCTTCTAAATGGACTCCAAAAATGATTTTCCAAAACCGTGCTATCCGTGACACTGATTCGGTGGTCGCTGACAAAGACCATATGCTAGCCTTCAATCTGGCTAAGAGTGTATGTTTGTCCCCTGATATGGAGCATCACAACCATTTGACCGAGCTCAAAGCCATCCGGTCGGCAACGAAATCAATGATCCTAGTAAGTAGCTCCTCTTGTCTTTCTAATTTTTCCAACTTTCTGCTCGGTTTTGTCATAAGTTTCTTTTCATTCTTTTGTAGGCCCTGCAGAAGAACCACATCGCTCACAAGCATGTGTTGGAACTTCGTAATACGACAAGGCAAGCCATGGCAGAAGAAACTGAAAAAATAGCCGAGCTAGAAGAGGCCAGGAAACAGCTAGCCGAGCTACAAACCGAGAATGGTCGCCTGACCGGTCTTGTTAGCTCGGCTGAAGCAGATAAACAAAAGGCTGCGGCCGTGATAAAAGACAAGTGTCTGCGCGAGCTTGCGAAGCTTGAGAAGAAGAAAGATGCAGAGATTGAAAGGCTGAAGAAGAGTGTGGATGATGTCGAGCTCCGGGGTTACAAGGATGAGGAGGCCACTTACATTAAACAATGTGAAGCCGCCAAGGATCTATTTTTCAAATGCGGGTGGAGGGCGGCTGTGGCACAGCTTGGTCACGGTCTAGAGACTAAAGTCTTCAACCCCCCTGCATATTTTATACCGAGCTCTATGGCGGAATACGCTGCTGCCCTTCGGCAGCAATTTCTTGAGGATTCAGATGATGAAAAAGAAACCGTGCCCAACAATACTCCGGTCGTCAATGATCCTGCCAATCAGTCAACTCGGTTGGAGCCAATGGTGGAAGACCTGACTAACGAGCTGCCGACTGAAACCGTGCTTCCAACTGAGACCGCGCTCCCGACTGAAACCGGGCTTCGGGTTGACCTTGATGCTGATCTTGATGATCTAGTTGCCTAACTTTACGTTTCCCTCTTTTTGTTGGACAAAAAAGTTTGTAACCGGGTTGAGTCCCCAATTATTGTACCTCTGTTTTGCTTTTGAAAACCTCTCATCTTTCTGTTTGGTCTGTGCCATACCTGCATTCATTTTGTATACAGGCTAACAAATTCTTGCTGAGATAACTATCTCGGTCTTGCTCTTGCAATATAATTATAGTTGCCAACCACTCTTCAGCTGATATCCTTACTTCGGCGGAAGAGTACTAAAAGTTGGTTTAGTCCAGCCAACCACTCTTCAGCCGATGTCCTTACTTCGGCTGAGGAGTACCAAGAGTTGGTTTAGTCCAGCCAACCACTTTTCAGCCGATATCCTTACTTCGGCTGAAGAGTACTAAAAGTTGGTTTAATCCAGCCAACCTCTAGATTGGTTTTTCCAGCCAACCCAGAGTAAAGTGTTTGGTTATTCCGACTAAACTTCCTGCAGCCTGGATCCTTATCCTGGGCTTAGGAGGGGTGTTGGTTATTCCAGCCAACCTCTAAGTTGGTTTTTCCAGCCAACCCAGAGTAAAGTGTTTGGTTATTCTGACCAAACTTCCTACAGCCTGGATCCTTATCCTGGGCTTAGGAGGGGTGTTGGTTTTTCTAGCCAACCGCACTTACAATGTTCCTAACTCACTTTAAAACAATCTTTTACAAAGAAAACAACTATACTGAAAAGAAACTGCTTGTTTTATTGAGAAAGGAAAAAATTACAAATACTTGAAAGAAAAGCTAAAAATAAAATAACTTGAGATTAGCAGTGTTCCATGGCCTTGGAATGGCTTTGTTGTCTTGATCTTCCAAGTGGTATGCCCCTTTTCCGGCTAATCCAACCACTTTGTATGGTCTTTCCCAATTGGGCCCTAACTTGCCATCTCCGGGTACCAGAGTGTTTCCCATTACTTTGCACAGTACCCAATCGCCGATTTTGAATTGCCTCGGATGTACTGATTTGTTATACTTTTTGGATAACTCTTGTTGGTAGGAGGCAATGTGAACCAGTGCTCTTTCTCTTCTTTCTTCTGTAAGGTCGAGTTCTAAAGCAATGGCTTCTCCATTTAAGTCTGGATCAAAATTTTCACTTCTAATTGTAGGGAGGCCAACTTCTAATGGGATAACTGCTTCCATGCCATAAGCTAAGGAAAAAGGTGTTTCGCCAGTAGATCACCGAGGTGTGGTACGGTAAGCCCATAAGACATGAGGGAGCTCTTCCGCCCACTTGCCTTTTGCTTTTTCTAACCTTTTCTTCAATCCATCCAAGACGACCTTGTTTGAAGCTTCCGCCTGGCCATTTGCTTGGGGGTATGCCGATGTAGAGTTGTAGAACTCTATCTTGTACTCTTCACAAAAGCCTCTAAAGATTTTACCATCAAACTGGGTGCCGTTGTCTGATATTAGAGCCTTTGGTATGCCGAACCGAGTGATGATATTCTTCCAGACAAACCTCTTCACATCTTTCTCCTTTATTGATGCTAGTGCTTCTGCCTCCACCCACTTTGTGAAGTAGTCTGTTGCTGCAAGGAAGAACTTTTTGTTGCCGGGTGCTGTTGGAAGTGGTCCTACTATGTCCAAGCCCCACATTGCAAAGGGCCATGGGCTTGTTAGTGGTAGGAGTTCTCTGGTAGGCTGATGCATTTGGTGTGCAAACTTCTGACATTTCTCACACTTCTTCACATACTTTTCCGAATCTGCTTGCATGTAAGGCCAGATGTAGAGTTGTAGAACTCTATCTTGTACTCTTCACAAAAGCCTCTAAAGATTTTACCATCAAACTGGGTGCCGTTGTCTGATATTAGAGCCTTTGGTATGCCGAACCGAGTGATGATATTCTTCCAGACAAACCTCTTCACATCTTTCTCCTTTATTGATGCTAGTGCTTCTGCCTCCACCCACTTTGTGAAGTAGTCTGTTGCTGCAAGGAAGAACTTTTTGTTGCCGAGTGCTGTTGGAAGTGGTCCTACTATGTCCAAGCCCCACATTGCAAAGGGCCATGGGCTTAGGAGTTCTCTGGCAGGCTGATGCATTTGGTGTGCAAACTTCTGACATTTCTCGCACTTCTTCACATACTTTTCCGAATCTGCTTGCATGTAAGGCCACCAATATCCTTACGAGATTGCCTTGTATGCCAATGATCTTTGCCCTTGGTGGCTTCCGCACACGCCTTCGTGTATCTCGAATAAGAATGCTTCAACTTTGCTGGGATGGACACACTTTAGATAGGGTCCTGTGAAGGATTTTTTGTATAAGGCCATTGATGGGGAGAGCCAAAATCGCTGCGACTTTGCTCTAATTTTGTTAGCTTCTTTCTTTTCTTCGGGCAAAATGCCGTCTTTCAGGAACACTATG
This sequence comes from Camellia sinensis, assembly GCF_004153795.1. NCBI lineage: Eukaryota > Viridiplantae > Streptophyta > Magnoliopsida > Ericales > Theaceae > Camellia > Camellia sinensis. The sequence goes on along the minus strand of NW_021025359.1, from coordinate 165,503 downwards.
ATGGGGTCCATCCATGAAGGGCCTAGTTCGGCACAACATACCTCTTCTGCTTCGGATTCTTCAATGCTTGGTCTTGGTAGGTAGTCCATCAGTAATGGATGAGGGATGGATGTATCTGACATCGAAGCGAAACTTGCTAGTTCGTCCGCTCTACTGTTTTCTTCCCTTCCGATTTGCTCTATCCGTACTACTTCAAATTTCTTGATCTCTTTTCTGACTAAGTCTTGGTACTTAGCCATCCTGTCATCCTTTGCCTCGTAGTCGCCTGAAATTTGGTTTACCACCAGCTGTGAGTCACTGTAAACCATTAGCTCAGTTGCCTTCATGTAGAATGCTGATTTTAGTCCTACTAGAAGGGTTTCATACTCCGCCTCGTTGTTTGATGCTGGGAAGCCAAGATTGACTGCTTGCTCCACTACCAGGCCATCTGGTGAGATAAGGAATATGCCAAGTCCTGCACTGTGCCTGTTGGATGCTCCATCTACGAAGAGCTTCCACATCTCTCCAACGAACAACTTCTAGTAAGTGGAGGGATTGAATGATGCCTTGGGATTTTGAGTGTTGTTGGTGTTTTCTTCAGGATCCACACTTGTTGTTTGCCCCTCACTATCTAATTGTACGAAGTCTTTTGTTGGTGAGACTTGGTTTGGTGTAGCATGGTTTGCTTCTTCCTCTCTTACTTTACTCTGGTTTGCCTTGGGACCTGACTGGGTAATCTGTACCAGGGGTTGCATTATTCCGGCGCCAACTTTCATCCCTAGTTCGGTTGTGTTAGTTAGGTCGACTGGGCAGATATGATGACTTCCTGGGGTGAATTTTGCGACAAAGTCTGCCAAGGCTTGTGCCTTTATTGCGGTCCGGGGTTGAAACTTGATGTCAAACTATCCTAACTCCACTACCCACTTCAAGATTCGCCCAAAGAAGTTCGCCCTCTCAAACAAAGCTTTTAGTGGAAAAGCTGTGAGGATGACTATGGTGTGAGCGTGAAAGTAGTGCGATAACTTCCTTGAGGCCATCATCAAGGCTAAGGCCAGTTTTTCCAGTGGTAAGTACCTTGTTTCGACGCCCAGCAATGTCTTGCGGGCATGGAAGATGGGCAGATGTTGGATCCCTTCCGTTCGAACCAACACTGCGCTAAGTGTGTGTTGTGAAACTGCCAGGTACAAAAAGAATTCTTCTCTAGGTATTGGGGTTAGCAGCAATGGTGGAGAAGACATGTATTCTTTCAAGCTTTCAAGAGCGCGGTCGCATTCTTCGTCCCACTCAAACTTGGCCTTTAAAGCTTGAAAAAATGGTCGTAGTCTGTCTGACAACCGACTTATGGTTGAGTGCAGCTGCCATGCCGGTGAGATGCTGCACTCCTTTTACTGAGTTGGGCCTCTCCAGATCCTGAATTGCCTTAATCTGAGAGGGGTCTGCGTCTATACCTCGGTTGGTCACCACGAAGCCAAGGAATTTGCCAGATCCTACACTGAACGCACACTCGGACGCATTAAGGAGTAACTTGTGCTTCTTCAGGATCTGAAACATCTCATCTAGGTCCTTGAGATGGTCATTCTTATCCTTGCTCTTGATCACCATGTCATCGATGTAAGCCTTCATTGTTCTGCCTAACAATGGTTCAAACATCTTGGTGACCATCCGTTGGAATGTTGCCCCTGCGTGGTAAAAGATGTGACCTCCTGGTCTGGTTCATACATAGAAATCTGATGGTAGCCTCTGTACGCATCAAGAAAGCTAAGCCGGTTGTGTCCTGCCGTTAGGTCTACCAGTTGGTCTATCCGTGGCAGGGGAAAGCTGTCCTTCGGGCATGCCTTGTTGACCGTTTTGTAGTCTATGCAGACACGCCACTTTCCATTCTTTTTTGGCACCACTACTGTATTGGAGATCCATCTGGGGTAGTGCACCTCTTTGATTGCTCCTGCCTCCAGCAGGTTTCCCACTTCTTCCACCACTATCTCGGCGTGGTGGAAATATAATCCTCTTGGCGTGGTAAAAGATGTGACCTCCTAGTCTGGTTCATACATAGCAATCTGATGGTAGCCTCTGTACGCATCAAGAAAGCTAAGCCGGTTGTGCCCTGCCGTTAGGTCTACCAGTTGGTCTATCCATGGCAGGGGAAAGCTGTCCTTCGGGCATGCCTTGTTGACCGTTTTGTAGTCTATGCAGACACGCCACTTTCCATTCTTTTTTGGCACCACTACTGTATTGGAGATCCATCTGGGGTAGTGCACCTCTTTGATTGCTCCTGCCTCCAGCAGGTTTCCCACTTCTTCCACCACTATCTCGGCGTGGTGGAGTGCCGATCTGCGAGTTCGTTGAATGATTGGTCTGGCAATTGGGTGGACGTTCAATTGGTGACAGATGAAGCTTGGGTCAATGCCGGGCATATCATACGGCGTCCAGGCAAACACTTCGATGTTAGAGGTCAAGAATTCCATGACCTCTATTCTCTCAGTGCTGGACATTGATGAGCCAAGCAAAAAGAACTTATCCAGGTTCTTTTCATCTATTCTTACTTGTACCAAGTCTTCCACCGCCTTCTGTTCAGCGGCTTTGCCAACATCTGCGAATAACTCATTGCTCTCCTATTCCTCTATCATCTATACAAACCCCTTTGCAGCTCTGCTGCCATTTACCGTGACGATGCATTGCTTGGACATAATTTGGTCTCCAAAGACCTCTTCTATTACTCCGATTTCGTTGGGGAACCGCATTACTTGATGGTAGGATGATGCTACTGATCGCATGGCATGCAACCATGTTCTTCCCAAGATTATGTTGTAAGTGGAATGGACTTTTAATACCCAAAATTTCACTTGTTTCGTCACGCTTCCTGTTTTGACTGGGAGGATTATCTTGCCAACTGGCCACTCTGGCATTGAGTTGAATCCGATCAGGGGAGATACGGAAGGTGCCAAGTCTTTGTCCTCCAGTTTCAGTTGTTTGAAAGTTTCGTAATACATGATCTCACATGAGCTACCCTGGTCGATCAAAATCTGCTTGACGTCAAATCCTTTGACTCGGAGAGTGACGACCAGTGCATCATTATGAGGGCAGTAAATCCTTGCCAAGTCTTTATCTGAGAAAGACATGACATTCGTGGCTTCTGTCTTCCCCTTTTTGATGGTGGGTTGGGCACTTAGTACCTCCCTTAAGTGCTCAGCCTTTTTTATCATGCCCCTGAGCTTATATACGCGCTCAGGTTCGAACACCCCATGGATTACGTTGATCACGCCTTGAGGTGGGGCGTCGATTGGCATTCTGTTGGGGTTATTGTGGTCTTGGGGGGCTGGCTGTGTCCCTCTTTCTATGTACTTGTCCAGATGACCGGCTGCCACCAACTCCTCCAGATGCTGTCTCAACGGTGTGCAATTTTCAGTGCGGTGCCCCTTTTCTTTATAGAAGGTGCACCGTGACCTTTCGTCGTAGTCTTTCTGTGCTTCTTCAAGTTTGGCTGGCCATTTGACGAAAGGTTCATCGCGTATCTCGCTTAGAATCCGATATATCGGTTTTTTGAATACCGTGGTAATGGCAGTGCGAACTCTCAACCATCTTTTATCCTGGTCCTCTTCGTTGTCTCGCCTGCCTCGTCCGTTTCTGCTTGGATGTTCTACTGCGTTGACTTTTGTCAGAGTCTTCTTCTCGGGTACTGCGGTTGTGCCAGACTTTGTTTTAGCACGGGCGCCATCCTCTTCCACCCGGATGTGCTGGTGCACTCTCTCCATTAAGGCCTCCATGGTGAGAGGGGGTGTCATGGTGATTGAGTCCCTTAGTCTGTTTCCGACTGGAAGGCCTCTTTTGTACTACGCGATTGCGAGATTTGTGGGGCAATCTCCTATTTTGTTGAAGGTCTCCCAATAACAGCTGTTGTAGGACCTCAATGTCTTATTCTCGCCCATGTCAATAGAGAGAAGTTGGTCAATCTCCACTGGAGTTTTGGTGATTGTTCTGAACCTTGTCACGAACGCCTCTGCTAATAGTACCCAGGAGGCTATGCTGCCTTCTGGTAACCTTTCGAACCAGGTTAAACCCAGGTCGCCAAGGCTGGATGGAAATAGGATGCACATCAAAGCCTCGTTCCGTCTGTATACAACCATAACCTGGCGAAAGTGGCTTAAGTGTGAATAGGGGTCCGTCTTCCCCTCATACGTGGTGAATTTGGGCTGTAGGAAGCCTGACGGCAGGGGCGCGTTCTCAATTGCCGAAACGAACGGCGAGGTCTGCAGCCTCGCTAATGCTTTGTCTGTTGGTTCGTAAGCTGGGCGCGGTATTGGCATTCCTACCTCGACGATCCCATGCGTCCGAGGAGCCAACCGCTGAAGGGCAGAGACTCTATGCGGGTCACGCGCCCGGGCATCCTCCTTCCATCGTGTCCTTTCTTCCAGCAGAGTTCGTAAGTCAGACGTTCTGGGTAACTCCGTTTGTCTGGATGACGTCTGATGCGTGCGCGAGGGCCGATAGGTGCTTCCTTCCGTATATGGCCTCAATGTTCTCGTTCTCTCAGACCTGAAGTGACGAGTCCTTGAGGTCCCTACTTGAGTGTCGCCTGTCCTCAGGCTCCTACTCTCAGCTTGTGATGGTGTGGTGTGCCTACCACGATCGTCCGAATGGCGAGGGGGCGTCTTGCTTTTGCGCCCCTCTCCTGTCGCCACCCCATTGCCCTTCATCTGGCGTTTCATCAATTACATGTCCACCGCCGTCCTTCGTATCAGCTCATCCTTCTCCTTGACGCGATCCTCCAAAGCTTGAGGGTCGATCCTTCGCCTTTGCCTGTCAGGGCTTGGTGAGCGAGAGCGATGGGGGCTGTTAGTCCGCCTCCCCCTTGCATCCCTCCAAGGGTTCTGTCGCTGTGGCTCCAAATCCGCCATAGGAGGGATAGAAGGCAAACCTTTGCGCCTCCCACCCCTCTCTGGGGTTTGTCCGTCGATGACGGAGTGTGGCAAGTCGTCGTTGTGCGCCATTGCTTCTAGTTAGCGAGGAAAACTTAATCAAGAGGTTTTGTCCTTGTCTGTATTTTCCCACAGACGGCGCCAATTGTACGGGAAAGAAATAAACCTTCTCGTATAATCCTGTTGATCAAGATTGCACTCCTCCGTACGTCATCGCTTTACTCCTTGAAAACACAAACGTGAGCTAGCCGGCGGGTGTGTGCCGGATACCTCTCCGATGCCTAAGTTAGCAAAATAGACAAATAGACAAAAGCTCTGTGTATTCGGGAATCAAAGTTGTGTTACCTCTCCAAAGGTGATGTTATGAGCTTTTATAGGTTCCGCGTGGCACAATCCTAGTAGGACTCTTACTCCACCATGTAGAGTCCCCCTATGAGTCATACTCCTGAAAGATAATGCTTATCCTTCTATACCCCCCTCACTGTTTAAACCAAATGAGATAGTTTTACCATGGTCAGATTCCAATATAACCGAGGTAAGTATGGCTATGCTGAGCCGCAGAGTAGACCGAACTAAAGCTAGTTTGGTTCCTTCCACTTACTGCTCTTACCTCGGCTTCACCTGTACAAACCATGGTGTGTTTAGACTGAGTTAACAAATAGCAAGGTTCTGACTGAGTTAACCATAATACGCCATGACCAAGCTAACTCTGAGTATGGTGACCGGACTAATTTCAAAGCTTCTTTATACCGGACTATCTTCAAGGCTCTTTCGGATCGAGATAAGAAAAGAGGGCTCTCTGGGACCGGGATAACAACAGGGCTTATTGGGACCGGACTAACTATAAGCCCCTTTCATCCAGCCCTTCTTACTGTGGCCCAAAGAACGGCCCGTTTACCCAACTCGGCCCAATTTAGGTATAAATTACCCTCTCAGTTCATATTGAAGCATAGATGAAACTCCAGGTTTTAATTTGTCGAAATTGAAACTCTGGAATTTAAATTGAAAAACACGCGAAATCCTAATTTTTTTTTATATATAATTAACGCTAAAAAATTCAATATTCATTTTTTAATATTTTTTTCAGTTTTCAAATTTTAATTTTTACCTTTGACCTTTATCAAACACCAGCAAGCTATTTTCCATACAAGATAGTCTTTGCTTCATTTGGGATTTTGCTAAAGCTTTAATTGAGCACCAATCTTGATCCAACATACAATGGCTATCCATGATTATTATCCAATATTTGAAGATCAACAAACTGTATTTTCTTTCTATTAGTCGATATGAGTTGTCAATTGAATGCACCATTCGCATGGCAAAATATTTTTTTATCATGGCTAAAAGTTGCGCTAAACCATGCTCTTTAGGAAGTAACCCTTTTACTACCCATGAATCCAATTTCAAAATCTAAAAAATTAACCCTTTTACTACCCTTTTAAAACTCTAAAAAATTAACTATTTTTAATTGTTTTTTTGCCTTTTCTATTTTTTTTTTTTCAAAAATTTTAAACTTTTAAACTTGGTCTAATCAAATAAAACCCAAAAGTGTAAATTTTCTTATAAGAAATTCACTGAAGACAGAAAATAGCCAACAAAAAGATTATTAAAAAAAGCTGACTCCAAACATCAAATGATTCATAATATTGCATTAACCTTTTTTTCCCCTCTCTTTTTCCTTTTTTATTTGCTTTATTTGGGTAGTATTTGAATTAGATAATCAAATAAATAAGCGTACTACTCCAAAAATATATTATTAGAGTCAAAAGCCTACTTTAGTTACCCAACAGAAGCTTGTTGTAAATAATATAATTATAAATGTGTGGGAACATAATTTTTGAATAAAAACACGTGGCTGAGGTGGTACCGAAGTGCCAGCCGAGATGTCACGTGTCTTGATCATGACGCTGAGATAATCTCAGCTAGGCCGAAGTTATCTGCGAAGATACTGGAATCCAGAATAAGCGGATAAGGGACAAGAGTCCTACATTGGGAGAGGATTTTAGTTTGGATAAAGATAAGACTCTTAGAGAGTTTATCCCAACCTAATTGGGAGTCCAAGATTAGCATCGAGTCAGAGTCCATTGAAGCTAGGCTTCTATTGGGATTAGGTCAGTATTGGCTATAAAAGAGAGGCACCCTCGTGGGTCTAAGGTACGCTTTTTGTATTCTGAATAGTGAGCTAAGCACTTTTGTTATCTTTGAGAGATAACTGACTTGATCGTCGGAGTGCCCCCGGGTGGACGAACCACCGCCGAATCTTATCTTTCTGTGACAGGTCGTTCGGGCTTAATCTATTCTACTGGTGTTCTCCAGTTGAGTACCTGTTTGGTAGTGTGGTTGGAAATTGACACACACAATTTGGCGCCGTCTGTGGGAACGAAAGAAGAATAGATAGCCAACGACGGACGGAAAGAAAAGGTTGGGGACGATATCCCTACTGGGAATGGTAAGCACATTGACCCTAACGCAGAGGAGGATAACTGCAACGAAGAAACTCGGGACCAGAATCCCGGAGAGAAAGACGTTGGCAAGGAAGGCGACGTAACAAAGAAATCAGACCAAAGCGGGTATTATAACGAGGACGACCTCCAGGTATGGAAAGATAGATGCCTATGAAGGGACGAAGAGATGAAGGGAATGACGAACAAATTGGCAAACCTACAAACGATCATCAATTTCATAATGCAGAACAACGTCATGCAGCCACCGTTCCCATTACAAGACACGCCTATTCTAGTGGCCAGGAACAATGTCCAGAAGGGAGGGTAGAAAACAGTCCCTGTAGCCCTCCAGCACACCAGGACCAAGGAACACTCTCACCGGCCTTCAAGGGAGGTCGGGCGAGGAGAGTCAATGAAGGGAGATTCACGGAGGACGCATTATACCAAAGAAGCTGACCCCAAAAAACATAGGCATCTTCAAGGGAAGGAACTCTGTTTCGACGCAACTAACGGAGAGAGGTCCAAAAGGACTCACAATGACACTGGATGCAGTGCACCAAAAAGGCTAAAATCCGGAGATAGCCGAGCTCCTGGATGGACCAAGAATGGTCTGAGGGATTACCTCCAGAGAAAGCAACAAGATGCCAAAGTGACTTCTCCGGTCAAACTGAGAACGCCGTTTTCGGTAGAATTGGATAAATTTGAATACCTAAAAAGGTTCAATATGCCGAGATTCCAGATATACGACGGTAAGTCATACCCTAACTTTCACGTCGGTTTGTACCTGAACTCAATGGCACTATACACAGGGAACGAGTCATTACTTTGCAAGGTGTTCCCCTCGTCCTTTAAGGAAATTGCATTGGACTGGTTTCACAAGTTGTCGAAAGGAACTGTGAAAACCTAGGAAGGCCTGGCCGAGATGTTCGTGGCCAGGTTTGTGACAAACAAACAACAGCCATTAAGGGTGGACTCCCTGATGGCTTTGAGAATTAGTGAGAATGAAAGCCTTAGGGCCTATGCCAAGAGGTACTATGAGGTGTTCAACCGAATACCAGGGTGTAACCAAGAGGAGGCGGTCTTGTCTTTTAAGAAGGACCTAAAAGATGATTGCCTACTTCGAAAATCACTGGCAAAGACATTGCCAAAAAGTATGGAGGAACTTATGGAAAGGATAGAAAAGTATGTCAGGGCCGAGGAGGACATGCCGGGGACAAAGGCGTCAAAACAAGAGAAGAGAAACGGCTCGCCGAAGCAAGGCTGAGGTAATGGAGGATACAATAAACAAGAGACAGGATTAAGGGCTGCGCAGGTAGTCACAACCGTATTCTGAATCCCGGTTTACAAAGTCTTGGAAAAAATTCGAAATCAGGCCTATTACAGAGCACCAGTAAGGGTTCCAGGCGAATTTATGGGAAGAAGCCTTGGTAAGCACTGTGTTTACCACAATGAAGATGAGCATCTGACTCAGCGGTGCAGAGCCTTGAAGGCACATTTGGAAGACCTAGTAAGACAAGGTCATTTAAAGGACCTTGTAAACGAGGCCAGGACAAGGGAAGAACAAACAAGACTGCCTCAGGCACCGGCATCACCGCCTCCCCCAGCACCACAACCGCAGGCAGGCGGACCTCGAGTGATCAATGTGATTCACTCGAAGGTCAATGAGAACGAAATACGTAGGGAGACTCAGAAGGTAAAACACTTGCAACATGTTTACCAGGTTTGGCAGAAAAGACCTAGGACAGATGAGTGCTAGGGACCAGCGGTGTCCTTTACTGAAGATGACCTAGAGATGGTGCAGCATCCACACAACGATGCCTTGGTAATATCCCTCCAGATTGGAGAATGCCAAGTGAAGCGCATCTTAATTGACCAGGGCAGCTCTTGTGACATCATGTATGTCAGGTGTTACAAGGAGTTTGGCCTTCACCAAGATGATCTAGAGCAGTCCAATAGCCCAATGGTCGGGTTCAATGGAACGCTGACATGGCCACTGGTGTAGACACCCCATTTTTGACCGTTCTCAAGACTTGGACATCATCGTTTGAACACTCGATGATCATCTATGATCGTGTTCGTTTTGAGTTCCCGAAGGACTCAGCTGCATGCCTTGCCTTAGAACCTCTCAACCTAACTGTTTTGTCTTTGGTTGTATACCAAGGGCTTGTGTTTTGTACTTCTGAGTGTGGGAAGTGGCTTGTTAGCCCTCCCTGAAGCCTATCGGCTAGGACATGGTGCCACTGGCCATGTGTATTTTCTATCGGCTAAATGTTTGGCCGATCGGCCCCCTTTTGTGGCCGACCAGCCTCTGTTTTGGTCGATCGACCCCTTTCGTGGCTGAGGCCTTTTCTTTGTCTTTCTCAAACTTTGTGCATGCCAGCTGTGCCAGCTGGTGAGTACAAACTCTGCCCTCCATACACGTGTATAGAGGGATTTTACCCTTGGTTAGCTTTCCTTGGAAGCTTTGCAAATTGGATTTTCTATAAAGGAAGGGCCTCCCCTCCCTTTCCAGGGGTTGAACAACTCTGATATACAACTTATATATCACTCTCTCTCTATATCTCCCCCTCTCTCTAGTTGTGTGTGTAATAGTGTTCAAAAGTGTGTTTTTTTTCCTATTTTTGCACCAAGGCACCTAGTGTTACACTATACTTTGGCTACTGAGGGTTTAAGAGGTTCATTTCAGAGTTTTTGAGTTGGTTTTGATCAAAAGGAGGTGCTGGAGTTGGTGTTCTTGAAGTGTTCTTCAAGGGTGAGAACTTACCTTTTTATTCCCCATTTTTGCTTAAGGTTTTAGACCTATTTTCATATTGTGTTGAGCATAGTGTATAACTGATAAAAGTTCTGTATTTTCATGATTAAGATGTTTCATTAAGGTCACTTTTGTGTTGGGGGTCATCCACCCCTTCTTAGGCCTTGTTTGGCTCTTTCTGTGCCTTCCTATTTGAGCTTTGTAACTCTTTTGTTTTGACCTTCTCACCACTGAAATCCAGAGGATTTTCAGTGGTGGAGAAGTGGTTTTGAGGTTTTGTATAAGGGAGGGACACCCCTCTTCCCTTTTGCTTCATTTACTTGCATTTAGGGCTCACAAAGGTAGCATGTGTGCATAGCTTTATTTGGCTCCATTTCAGGGGGTATTTGGTGTTATTTTATCATGTTAGACCTCTGTTTCATGTGGGTTTGATGGTCTATTGTATGCATCATACACTTGCTTTGTAATCCCCTCTATTGTCATAACATGTGCTATGCATTTAGGCCATCTTGCTTGCATATTTTAGCTTGACTTCATGAAGCTTTTAGTCATGTTGTGACATGTTTAAGCTCTGTTTGGTATTGATTTGGTCATATTTGCCATGTTTGGTATAGCCACCATGCATTTTGGCTTGTTAGCCTTGAGTGTGTGAGTCATGAGTATGCTTAGTTTGGGTTATTTCAGTGATTTGGAATCACTTATCATGCTATTTCAGTCCATAATCCATGCTCGTATACTTGCATTTACCGTTCTTACAATGCTTTAAAGAGTTGCTCTTTTGTGCCTTAAAATGGGACATTATGCATGCCTCTTCGTTCAAGTCCTTGGGCTGCCATATCAGTGGGTTTTGGGGTTTCTTTTGGCACATTATAGCTCTGTTTTTCTTTGAATAATTCATGTCATGTGTGGTTGAGGTAGTTGTAGTTCAAGTGCTCTCTTTGCGGCCTAGAATGCCCTTTGTTTTAACCCTTTTCTTAGCATATTTTGGCCATGATCCATGCATGCTCTAGCCTTGTTTTGGTCTGCCCGGAGACTGTTTTAAGTCATTTTGACCCTTTGAGGCTTGGTTGGTACGGCCATGGTTTGAACCCCTTTGTTAGTTTTGGGTTTTGGGCTTTGTTGCATGCCTTACTTGCATGGCTAGGTTGATTTGGTATCATCCTTTATACATTTTCAGAGCTTGTCATGCTTGTGATTCGTCCATGTTTGTCTCTTCTTAATGTGTTTAAGAGTCAACTCTTTTTATGCCTAAGCATTGGATCTTTGCATGTGCATATTTGAAGGTATTTTGTCCATCATTTCCATGCACTTTGGCCACTGTTTTGGATATGGCTGAGGCCTATCCATCCTTAGTGTAAGTCCATGGACATACACTTGTGTATTGTTACGAGCCTACCGCGTTGCATGTTGTCGCATCCTTGTTGGTTAGTGTCATTGTCGCATGCTTATCCATTGATATATTTACATACCTAGATTGCATGGTAGTATCACATGCCTATTGCATTACCATGTTGCTTGCATTTTAAGTTGCATTGTTCATATTGCATTGCATTAATTGCATGTTTCGCATTGCATTTTGTATACATCCTCGTTTGCATTACATTATGTTTGGTTTGGGGTGTCAAACCAAACACGAGGGGCGAGGGCGTTCGTACTAAAAGTGACGAAACGTCCCTCAAATCCTTGGTCGCCGACACTCTTGATCCAAGCATGATAGAGTTCTAGGCATTCATATCTTTTATTGCATTCATTTTACATTAATTTGCACACTTGGCACTTTTGGCCATCATGCATCGAAATGCGTGATTGATGGCCCGAGGGTCGAGGGCCATACTCCCTTGAGTCCATAACATGATAGGGAGGGTGGTCATGCATACATTTGGCTTGCAAATTCTATGCCATGCACTGTCTGTCCTCTGTTGCAGCAAAACCAGTGTTCTGCGGGAAGGGATGGCCGGTCGGCCACATCTAGTGCCGACCGACCACCAGTGGCCAGCCGGTGATCCCATTATTGGTCGATGGCCACATCCCCATGGCCGGTGTTGTTCTCTTTTGGCCGGTGGCATCCCAAGGTGTGCAGGGGGTGGTTCAGAATCAACCCTAGGACTTTCACAATTCTCAGAAGTGCAGAACAGTGCAAACAGAGGCAACATGTGGCATGGCAACGGGTTTCCGGGCAAGGCGAACCGAGCATGCATCATCCAATCATTTCGAGGCGGAGCTGCGACGGCCTTTGAATTTCACACTTAGTTTATTTTTGTAATTGATTTGTTAATTAAATTAAGGGTCTGTACTAATTAATTAGCTAGAGTAGTTATTTATTTGATTTGTATTATTCTTTCGGACCCTTCGAAGAGGGCAATGTTGTAATAAGTGTGTGTGCGTGTGATGTATGTCTTCCAACCCTACGTCTTTCTCCCTTTTATTTACTAGCTTATGATGGTCAGTTTAGGGCATATTTCAATTAGCATACTTATGTTTGCATGTTTGCATTCATTCATCTGTCTTGCATGCACCGGGCTAGGCGCATCATGCTAACTGCATTGTATTTCAATTCCGAGTTGAATACATGTTATCTATAGCATTTCATATGCCATCTTAGAATAGCCGAGCCAATCTTAGTTGCATTCTCGTATGTGTTGCATTAGGTATCTCGGCATAATTAGGATTCATGCATATTTTCTAATTAGCTTCTTTCTTTGGCTTGGAGTACTCGGTAAGTATTTATGCTTTAGCATCCTTACATACGTGTGAGTAACTGTCATGATAGCATGCTTACCATGAGGCTATATGATTATGTGATATAACTGCCTGAATGCCTGTGGGTGAAGGTTGGGTTACGTGAGTCGGAATAATTCGTCGAAGCCCGTGTTTTAGCCTACTTACGAGTAGCAAAATTCAATCCATTTTCAAAACAAATGGGCATGCGACGCTTTGCTCCAATTCAGACGACCCAGTCTATACTTGTATGCTGTGCGCATCACATAGTAATTCTAGGCTAATAAACCGGAATAAGAGCACGTAATGTTTTCAAAACTCGATATCATGCTTAGTAGAGGTTGATCTTTGATCGGGCGAGCGGGGGTGCTCACGAAGTAGCCTTCCCCAATCGTACCCAAGTTCCCGAGCCGAGGCAACTTTGGTGATGACGGACACGTGACCTTAGGCAACGAGTCAGGATTTCCTAAATTTCCCAAAACAAAATATTTAGGTGGCGAAAGTAGTCCATGTTTGGCACTTCTTTCTTAAAAAATCTATTTTCCAAAACGATTTGTCGGATTTGGACCCTTTGACAATTCATCGGTCTTGCATTGCACTCTGCGAGATTAGATACAAGACCGTGACATTGAGTCCCGAACTGTAGTAAGCCCAAATGAACAGAGCGGGGGGATCTCCCTCCCGGCACGTTCGGGGATGTCTACAACTGGGAGTAGTTAGTTTGGAGGTGTAGGCTGGCACCAAGAAGGTAAAAACTGAGTTCACAGTAATTGACACTCCCTCCCTTTATAATGCTATCCTGGGAAAGCCATGACTGCATGCAATGGGGACTGTTCCCTCAACATTGCACCAGTTGTTGCAATTCCCAACAGAATAGGGAATTGAGGAAGTCAGAGGGGATCAGGTGCATACGAAGAATTGCTCCACGGCAGCAATGAAATCCACCTGCAACATATGAGAAGCAGAAGCAGCAGAGATCAAGGATGAGGACATGGAAGTCCTGGATAACGTCAGTAAAGAGCCAGCCGAGAAGAGTGAGGAAGCCCTGAAGAAAATCCTTGTCTAGCAAAGGGATGAAGAGCATTTTTTCCTTCTCAGCTCGGGCTTGGCCGATGTAGAGAAAAAAGAGCTAGAGGCGCTCTTGAGAGAAAACATTGAGGTGTTTGCCTAGACACCGTACGAGATGCCTGGCATTGACCCCGAGGTCACTTGCCATAGACTGAATGTGGACAGGTCGGCCAAACTTGCTATCCAGCGAGCAAGGAGGCCAACATTGATGCATGTCGAGGCAGTAGAAGAAGAAGTGGATAAACTTCTGGAGGCCAAAGCCATTCGAGACGTAAACTACTCGACATGGCTATCAAACACGGTCGTTGTGAAGAAAAAGAATGGGAAGTGGAGGGTCTGTGTGGACTTCACCAGCTTGAACAAGGCTTGTCCCAAAGACAGTTTCCCACTCCCCAAAATTGACCAATTGATGGATACCACCTCAGGACATGGAAGGATGAGCTTCCTGGATGCCTACAGGGGGTATCATCAAATAGCTATGTACCCCTCAGATGAGGAGAAGACTGCATTTATCACCCCAAAAGGGCTATATTGCTACAGAGTGATGCCTTTCGGGTTGAAAATGCAGGAACAACTTATCAGAGACTAGTGACTAAGATGTTCAGACATCTAATAGGTAAAACAGTGGAGGTATATATAGATGACATGGTCGTGAAGATCAAGGAACCTGAGGATCATCTGGAAGACTTAAAAGCAATTTTTGACATCCTTAGAACATATCGGCTCCGACTCAATGCATTGAAGTGCACATTTTGTCACGACCCGCTCCCCGTACCCAAGGGTTAAGCATCGTGATGGCCAGTAACGGAGGTTACCTCCGGCCAATTCTTAAACAAATAAATAAATGTGAGCGGAAGTAATATTTAAATGAGGGTACCAAAATAATCATCGGAGTTTCTATTTTTATTACAAAATATGTTGACCAAAAAGGCCGATATTTACATATAAAAATATCATAAAAGTGGTGTGTGTGTCTATTCCGCAGCCCTACATCTAAGACTTTTCAAAAGTTATTTCTGAATTGCATTGTTTCCTGAAAATTGGTAAACAACTATAAGCACTTGGCAGAGTGAGAAATATTATACTAAGAGTATAACGGGCACGAAATAACCATGGATAGTTAATTAGCCCAAAACATTTACATAACTCGCTTTGGTAAATAAATCATTGGTAAACAAATCATTTAAGTGGCAGAAACTGAAATACAAAAATTATGTAAATAAATAACCATAACCACGGTACTGAACAGAATAGAACAGAGGTCACAAGAGTGACAGTCAGAACAGAGGTACGAACTCAAGAGGTGGTTCGTACGGACTATAGAGGTGGCTCCCACAATAGTGTAGCACTTATCTCCGCACAGAACAGAGGTCAATGGATCCATGACAAACAGAGGACCACAAAGTGATCAAACAGAGGCCAATGGTTATTTAAGTCCCCCAAGGCATGGGAATCTCATGGTGGTACTTCCAAAACATAATTGTTCATAAGGTTATAGTCAAATATTCTTTAAAAGTAAAACAAACATATCCATGGGTTTCACTTTAGCAAATAGGGTTCAGAAAATAATCCACGTAACTGAAATATTTATATAATTTATAATAGTTTATAAAATATAACTTGTATAAAATAAATATAGTAAGTCAAAACATACGTAAAATATATTATGGTGACTCAAGGTATAATATAACTCATCTTAACTTTAATACCTCACTTTTTGTTTCCACTATCAAAGACCCTCTCAGCTTCCACTATTTTTCCTTCATTTCCTCTTTTTCTTTCTTTTCTTTCTTTCCTTCTTTTCCTTTTCTTTCTTTCTTTTCTCTTCCGCCCAGATCAACTCCTCCCTATTTATAGGGAGGGAAGCGCATACGTAGCCCGTGCAAATCTTCCTCAGATTCGATTAATAATTATATATATTCGTTCTTATCTTTGATAAATATTTAAATAATTACATTTTGACCCAGTTTTTTAATATAATTATATAAATAATTAATTTCTAATTAAATTAGACTCTATCGTATACGAACAAAAAATTAATTATTTATTTTACTACCACACCCATTTTATTATTATTTATTTATACTTTGACCCCTAAATTCATAATAATTATATTATTTTACAAAATTACACATAATAATATATAATAAATTATATATTTTCCTAACTGTAATTAAATAATATTAGTATAAATTCTATAGAATAATTAAAAATCTGGGTTGTTACACATTTGGAGTTGGGTCTGGTAAGTTCTTAGGATAGTTGGTTACCAGAAGGGGCATTGAGGCTAGCCCAGATTAGATCAAGGCCATTTTAGAATTAAAGAGCCCAACATCGGCAAAGCAAGTGCAAATGTTGACTGGAAAGGCTGCAGCCTTGAATAGATTTATAAGCAGAACTTCTAACAAATGTAAGCCTTTCTTCAGCTTAGTGAAGAAAGCCACAGATTTCTTATAGATAGAAGAGTGCGAAGTCGCCTTGGCCGACTTGAAGAAGTATTTGACCACAGCTCCAATTCTCTCAAATCCAGTACCTGGAGGGGAGCTGTTCTTATACTTGGCAGTTTCAGAGCATGTAGTGAGTGCAGTAGTAATCAGAGAAGAAAAGGGAGAGCAGATGGCAGTTTACTACGTGAGTAAAACCCTAGTAGATGCAGAGACCAGATATCTAGCTTTGGAAAAGCTAACATAAGCTTTAGTAATGGCCTCCAAGAAACTAAATCATTACTTTTAAGCCCACAAAATTGTGGTGTTAACTGATCATCCTCTGAAGTCCCTGTTGCAACAAGGAGATTTGACAGGCAGGATAGCCAGATGGGAAGTGGTGTTGGGCCAATATGACCAGGAATTCAGACCCAAAACAACAATGAAATGCCAAGTTTTGGCCGACTTCGTGGCCGAGTTCACACCAGGCGCCATCACACATCAGGCTCCGTTGAGCCGAGGTCTAAGTGAACAACGAGAAACCCAGTTGGGGATAGCCAAACAGAGAAAAGAAGAGAAACTCAGGCCATGCAGTATTCACATCAGTGACTCCTTCCGGCTGTTTGTTGATGAGAGTTCAAACCGACAAGGAACAGGGGCAGGAGTAGTGCTAGTATCGCCAGATGGGCAGATACTGGAACAATCCATTTGTTTGGGGTTTAAAGCCTCAAACAATGAAGCATAGTATGAAGCACTTATCGCAGGATTAAAGTTGGCAGTAGTAATGGAAGCTGACGAGGTAATAGTCTTATATGACTCCAGCTTATCGTCAACCAGGCAACAGGCGAATACGTAGCCCGAGATGAAAGGATGTCAGCCTATGTAAAGGATGTAGGCAGACTGGTAGCCTTATTCCAGAATTACCAACTACAGCAGGTTAGTCGAGATGACAACAGCCATGCTGATACTCTGGCCAACCTGGCTAGTCCAATAAAACCTGGAGAGGCAAGGACGATAATGATGGACTACTTGTCAGGACCAAGCATAGAACCACTGAACACAGAGCATGAAACAATGTGTGTGGAGATGGGACCAAGCTGGATGGATGCAATAATAGTATTCCTTAAAGAGGAAAACTGCCAGATGATCATAAAGAAGCACACAAGATTAGACTGAAGTCGGCAAGATTCAGTCTGACAGCAGAATGACATCTCTACAGAAGATCTTTTACTGGACCCCTTTTGAGGTATGTACATCATTCACAAGTTGAAGACTTCTTGTATGAGATACACGAAGGAGTATGTAGAAGCCACGCCGGGTGCAGGTCACTTGCTCATAGGGCCATTACTCAGGCGTACTGGTGGCCCTACATGCAGAAAGATGCTGAAGCTTATGTCAAGAAGTGTGAAAAGCACCAGAGGTTTGCACCTTTGATACATCAACTAGCAACGGTCTTGAACCCAGTGTCCAGCCCTTGGCCATTTGCCCAATGGGGCATGGATCTTGTTGGATAACTGCCTCAAGCAACTGGACAAAGGAAGTACCTGCTAGTGGCAACAGATTACTTCACCAAGTGGGTGGAAGCTGAACCCCTCACAAAGATTCGAGATGTTGATGTGAAGAGCTTCATATGAAAGAACATCATCACCAGGTTTAGGATCCCAAGGGTAATAATAGCAGACAATAGTACACAGTTTGACAATAAGCTAATCAAGAGCTATTGTGCAAAGTACAAGATCAAGAATTATTACTCTACTCCAAGCTTTCCTCAAAGCAATAGTCAAGCAGAAGCATCCAATAAGGTCATCTTGGATGGGATCAAGAAAATGGTGGAAGCAGCTAAGGGAAAGTGGGTGGATGAGTTACCTAGTGTACTCTGGGCATATCGGACTACGCCGAAAAGATCAACTGGGAAATCCCTATTTGCCATGGCTTTGGTACAGAGGCAGTAATCCGATTAGAGGTCGGCATCCCGGGGATCAGAACCCAAGGAGTGGAGAATGGGACTAATGATGTATTTTTAGCCCGAGATTTGGACTTATTGGAAGAAAGAATGGAGAAAGTAGCAATTCAACTGGGGGCATATCAGCAGTAGCTTGCCAAGGCTTATAATAAGAAGGTTAACCCACGAGAGTTCCAAGTTGGGGACCTCATCCTAAGAAAGGTCATCGGCAATAAGAAGGATCCCAGAGAGGGCAAGTTTGGCCCAAATTGGGAGGGACCTTATAGAATCATCTCGATTTTGGGCAATGGTGCATATCGACTTGAAGACAGTGAAGGCAAAGAGTTGCTAAAACCCTGGAATACTTGTAATCTGAAGTTTTTCTATCATTAGATTTTTTGTTTTTTAAGTTTCTTGTTATTAGCTGAAGTAATATTAAAGTCTTAGCTTGATTTTTAAACTTGTGTAGTATGACTGACCAGTCACTTGGCGATATTTCTGATTGAAACATGACGAATAACTTAGACTTATTACATGGCAGAGTTGAATTATACTTGCATATAATAGAGTTGAACTAAGTTGGCGATGTTTCTGATTGAAATATGACGAATAACTTAGACTTGTTATATGGCAGAGTTTTTTTACTTGCATATACTAGAGTTGAACTAAGATTGAATCAACCTGGACTTGCCATATTGGCAGAGTCAAACACAGATTGAAACTAAGTACATGTCAGTTAGATTAACAAAGAGATCAAGGTTTGTAACCTCGGCCAATCTTTGTTTGAATCTGACCTCGGCGATGAGGTCAAAGCCACATGCTTAATAAGAACCCAAGTGAAACTTAAGTTCACATTAGGGGGCAGAGGGCTGGAGAATGACGCTTGGGAGTTGGAATCTACAAGTTAAGGTTGGTTTAACACTTGCTGAAATTTTAAGAAAAATTTACAAGTTGAAGTTAAGCCGAGGTTATGTTAAAGGAAGGATGGTTTAACACTTGTTGAAATTTTAAGAAAAATCTACAAGTTAAAGTTAAGCCAAGATTATGTTGGAAGAAGTATCTACGTACTTGCCGAGATTACCATGTTGCCAAGACTTGGAAGATATTTGAAGATAGAAGTCCTGCTAAGTAAAAGTAAAGTGGCAGGTTTTATATAGCACTTGAGAAAATATTTTTTACAATGTTTTCAAGTGTTAAGCCAAGGCCGAGATAAGCAAGATTGAAAGTTTTGTCCGAGGTATGTTAACCTGAGGAGACTATACAAGAAAGGCATAAACTGAAGACATGGAAAATTTTCTAAGTATGGAAGCAGTAAAGCATACAAACACTTAGTCAAAAAAGAAGACTTGCATTCAGATAAGGAAAGAAGGCACTTTGGCTTGACATTGAAGAATAATTGTTCAGATTACAAAAAAGGCACATCGGCCAAATAAAGAGCTAAACATTGTTTCAAAAGTAAAAAAAAGTACAAGGTACAAGAAATAAAGAAGAGCATCAAAATGGACTACTCGGCGTCGGTAGTGGACTGTGTCTCGACCCCAGAAGACAGTTGGGAAGACTTCTCGACAGCCTTCTCAGCCTCGAGCTCGGTGTTGATCTCTTACAAAGTCTGATCGATGCTCCTTTTGGCGATTGGCACCTCGGAGGTTGTCTTCTGGGAGGAGGCACCCTTTGAGACTTCACCTTCCTCATCCTGAGTCAAGTCCAAGACTTGCTCATTCAGAGTTGGGGACTTGGCCCCAGCAGCTTCTTCCGTCTTCTCAGCCTCAGCTTCCTCCTCGGACTCAGCCTCGTCCTCGGATTGGCTTGGAGTAGGGGAGAATGATGGGACGAGTCGGCTTTTGTCTTTAAGCGGAACGAGCCCTCGGGGACAGCCAGTTCTTCCAAAGCAGCTATCCAACCAAGGGTGAAACCCTTGTTGCATGCCTGTTTTACTTGCTTCATGTAGTCTTCTTTGACGTTGGCTGCCTCCTCGGCCTACGCCTTCTCATCTGCTGCTTTGATCTCGGCTTCCTTTGTGGCCAAAGTAACAATGAGCTCGGCCTGGGCTTTGGTGGTCTTTGTTTCGACCTTATTTTTTTCAGCTTCAAGGACCTTGGCAATAGCCTCAGCAGCTCCTATCCTTTCCTCGGCCTCAGCCTTATTGACTATCTTCAGCAAACTAGTAGCCTCCTTCGTCTTGTTAACCAACTCCTTCTTGATGTCAAAAGCTTGCATCGCGAAGGAGTGGGCGTGCTAGATCGCCTAGAAGAAATGGGCAAAACAAAAGTTAGTAAAATTCTATAAGTATGGAAAAATAGAGAATGAAAAATACCAAGTGTTAGGGGCTTACTTGAATGGAGTGCTGCAACATTAGAGCAAAGTTTTCATATTCGCTGACTTCGGCATTGCGTTCGCGGTCTTTTGGAAGAAGCATGGCAATGGAGAGGGCGACGCCAACTTCAAGGTCAGTCGTATTATCACCGACCCAGACTGGCTTGTCCTCAATAGTGATTGGAGGGGCCCAGGGGGCGTCTGATATCATAGACCCCGAGGTTGTCGTAGACTCTGACCTTGGCTTCTTTGACCGGGTTGATTCAGAGGGAGCAGCCTCGGCGGGCCTCTTTTCGGCGACGGAGGCACTTTTTTCCGCCTTAGCAATTTTTGAGATCGGCAAGGTATCCTCAGAGTCAATCTGAGTTACGATTGCCTTAGGTTGGGCTTTTTTCAGTCTTTTTGGCTTTGGTTTTGGCTGAGACTATGATGGTGAAGGTTGTGCGGTGACAGAGTTGGGGATGTCGGCTAGAAGGTCGTCTGCTACAGCTTTCTTACGACCCATCTCGACAGCGGCTACGGATCGACGTCGGCGTTTGCGTTGAGAATGTGGGATTAGTTAGAGCCGACGTTGATGGCTGTTCTGCTGGATCAGAGGTTGATCCCTGATCTGGCTGAGGTGATGAAATTGTAGGAGAAGTTGTGGCAGAAGGAGGAGACTTGCTCTTCTTCGGGACGTCGGGCAAGACATATTTGTAAGTCAGGATATAGTTCTGGAGCAAAAGAGCCTTGCGTTGATTGATAGGCAGGTTTAGTAGCTTCTTAAAATTCTTGCTGGAATAGAAGTTTTTACAGAAGTCCTTTGGAGGCTGAGGAAGAACTGCAAAATAAAACATACAGACATCAGAACATTTAGAAAAAACAAAGTATTAAAGACTTGAGAAGCAAGTAAAAGTAAACACTTGGCTCTTACCATCTCTCTCTCTGAACAGTGTACGGCTTAAAGGGTAGAGGTGAAGGCTGTCATCTAGAAGGAACTCCCAGTTGCCCGGGACGATGAAATAATCGTCCCCGGAGCCCTTGTTGGAATCAGGGAGGTCGGCGATGAGTTTGTATTCTGTCGACCTCGGCTTAAGGTAATAAATATAACCTTTTTCTGACTTAAGGCCACACATGGTGTAGCAGTATTGGATGTCGGCTAGAGTTACCCTAGCATTTTCTCGGCTAGCTAAAGCGATAATACCATTGATGACTCTATAAGAGTTAATGGCTAACTGCATTGGGTTGAGTTTATAGTAGTGAAGGACTTCTCGGAAGAGGATATTGAGAGGAAGCCTAAGTCCACACTCTACGAAGGCTACAACTGGAAAAGGCATGGAGTCGTCCTTGGACATGATGGAGTCCTCCTCCCCAGCCAACCTGAGGTGGACATTGGCAGGGATGGCGAACTCCTGCCTGAAGTATTCTAGCTTAATTGGGGTGTCTACCTTCCACCTCCACATACCCATAATGTCGGCTTAAGGGGAAAGTGTTGGATCGCAAAAGGAAGTGGTTTGTTAGGGTTTAAAGGACCTCAGCAAAACCTAAACGAATGTTGGGGCAAGGGTTTTAAAGGATCTAAAGGGAATTTGTTTCAATTTTTCCTAAAGTTTGTAAATTCTAGAACAAGTCCCAAACCTAAGGCTACAGAAGCAAGAATTAAGGGCAAAAATCTAGAAAAAGACACAGAAAACAGAAACAAGAACAGTGATTCAGAATCAAGAATAGTGATGAACTATCAAAAGCACTGTGACATAGTGTGTACAAGGGTGTGAGGCCAAAAATAGTGGCAAAATGAACAAGTGTATAAGTACGTGTGTATACTCATAAACAAATGAAACAGAACATGTTTAAGCATACGAAGGGTGAAATTTGAAACATACAGAAATAGGAACATATGAATGTATTCATCAATGGCAAATAAGTGGAGGCAACAGAGTATGAAACTAAAGAGGGTGAAAAATAGTAACTCACCGAAGAAAATGAAGCTGGTGCAAAGTTCGCCCGAGGTCAGACGATTGCAGCAATCGGAGAAGAGCAGTAAAAGCATCGTCAGAGGAGGTGAACGTAGTGGTTGCAGAGCTTGAGAGCTTGAAACAATGGAGAATTTGGGAGTAGAGAAAGAAAAGAAAACGAAGATGGAAAAGTGAAAAGATGGAGAGAGAGAGAGAGAGAGAGAGAGAGAGAGAGATGATTTTGATTAAACACGTAGAATGACGGCAAAATGGCAATTAGTGTGCCTAGGACGATGTGCTTGTCAGACGGCGTACGTAAATGCGATGCGACTTAATGGCACGTGTCAGGCACGGCTCAGTAGGGGAAAGACGTGTGGCAAAAATAGTTGAAATATTGTGCGTGGCAGCTCATACGCGTATTAAAACTCTTGGAGTTCTTGATTTAATGGAGAAGGACCTCGGCTAGGGGGCCGATCTCGGTTGAGAAACTTGAACAGACTTGTTTACTGGTTCTGAAACATTGATGAAAACAGATTAAGTCTTGGTCCTATTGAGCTGACGAATGATGACCTTGGTAATAAAGGACAAAGCGAGCCTAGTCGACGTGCTAAATGGAAGAAACGATATAGGTTCCATCACCTCAGGATGCCGAGATAATAGAACCTAGGGGGCAGTTGTAAGAACATAATTTTTGAATGAAAACACATGGTCGAGGTGGCACCGAAGTGCCAGCCGAGGTGCTACGTGTCCTGGTCATGACGCCGAGTTAATCTCAGCTAAGTCGAGGTTATCTACAAAGATACCAGAATCCAGGATAAGCGAAGAAGGGACAAGAGTCCTACATTGGGAGAGAACTTCAGTTTGGATAAAGATAAAACTCTTAGATAGTTTATTCCAATCTAACTGGGAGTCCAGGATTAGCATTGAGCTAGAGTCCATTGAAGCTAGGCTTCTATTGGGATTAGGTCAGTATTGGCTATAAAAGAGAGGCACCCTCGTGGGTCTAAGGTACGTTTTTTGTATTCTGAATGGTGAGTTTAGCACTTTTGCTATTTGAGTTAGAACTCATATTTTTGTGTCCAAGTGTTGGCTTGGAAAGATGTAAGCCCGTAGGGCATTTAATTTGATGTTACATGTAATGCTTTTATTTAGAAATACTCTGATGAATGAGATAATGAATTGTTTACTTTAAATATTGCATGTCAGTGACAAATATATAATGAGTCTATTTTGAGGGCGTTACAAGGCTTCTATTGGGATTAGGTCAGTATTGGCTATAAAAGAGAGGCACCATCGTGGGTCTAAGGTACGTTTTTTGTATTCCGAATGGTGAGTTTAGCACTTTTGCTATCTTTGAGAGATAACTGACTTGATCGTTGGAGTGCCCCCGGGTGGACAAACCACCGCCGGAATCTTATCTTTCTGTGACAGGTCATTCGGGCTTAATCTATTCTGCCGGTGTTCTCCAGCTGAGTACCTGTTTGGCAATGTGGTTGAAAATTAACATACACAAAGTGTATATAGCCATTGACAGCCAAATTTTCCCGCACATATTATGATATAGGCCATACATTTCAATCTAATATACATAATTTCAATCAAATATATATACATATTTTAAAGTAGAGTAAATTGGTGACGAATCTAATTTAGAGAGTATCTAAAACATTAGATCTAGTGAATTGTTTTTGTTGGTGAAAGGTCCATCATTTATGAAATAGTTTGGTGAGAAATTTTTTTGTTAGTTTTAGAGGACATTTTGTTTCTAATTTTAATTCTTAACTTATCTGTTGACTTTCATTGACTATCTGTTTAAAAATTTTCCTATCTGTTGAAACTTTTTTTCCTTAACTGTTCAAATATCTGTCTAAATTTTATTATCTGTTCAATTTTTACATTTATCTGTTTAAAACCATATGTTAAACATATTTTATTATCTATTCAAATTTTAAACATATTTTATTATCTGTTGAAATCTTTCTTCTCTTTTTATTTCTCTCTCTCTCCTACATCCTTATCTGTTCAATACAAAAACAAAAACAAAAATTTATCTGTTTGATCATCATTAAAAACAACAACAACAATAACAACAGCACCACCACATAGATGATCCATTATCTGTACAAAATGAAGTTACCTTAGGAAGATCTGGATATTAATAGATCCAAAGCTACCAAAAACATATTCAAAGCTACTTTGGGCAGATGTGGACAGATACAGAAAAAGAAAAGAAAAGAAAAGATCCAAAGCAACCAAAAACAAATCTCAACAACACTTTGCTGCTTAAGATTGAATACAAAATACAAAAAAAAAACACTCTAACACTCTACTATCCACGTTTATCCCTGTGATCATCATCACTTCATCAAATCAAAATAAACAAATCTCAACAACACTCTGCTATTCAAGATTAAAATATTACCCTAAAATATATTTTTTCTCGGAGAGAAACTGATCGAGGGAGTTGAGTCCTAATTCAGTGTGTAGATCCGAAACTTTAACATCCATTTTTTTGCTTAGTATGAAGCCTCCTCCAACTACGCATATCTACTTAGATCGGTGGCAATAGAGGTGAAGAAATGAAGAGAAGAGAGAGAAAAGAAAGAAGAGAGAGAGACGGTTCTCAGATTTGTTCTACACTCTCTCTCTCACAAATGACGGAGCTTTGGTTCGAGAGAGAAGAGGAGCAATGGTGACTAGAGCTGCAAACGAACTGAACTGTTTATGAACAAACTCGAGTTCGACTCATTAAGGCTCGTTTGAACTCGGCTCACTAACTAAATAAATGAGTTTGAGCTTAAATTTCAAGCTCGATTAATAAACGAGCCGGGCTTAAGCTTAATATTGCTCAGCTCGAATAAGCTCGCGAGCTAAAAAATATACATATTAATTTTTAAATATGTATATTTTATTATATTTGTATTTGTTAAAATATTTTAACTTGACCATTAATAATGATCAGGTTTATTTTTATAGCGATCCCGGGTTTACCCTTGTTGAACAGTGATCCGGACGTGTGTCCGTGGATGTTGGTAATTATTTATTATCTTGTTTACATCCTTTTTACTTTGTATATTGAGTTATAGGATGTGTTGGTTGAGTTTGGGAGCCTAGTGCTGCTGCCCAGATTTTTGGACCTTCGCTCAAGCGAGGAGTTGGTCGCTCGAGCGAGAGTTGAGTTCGTGTCTGGTGGGTCGAGCCAGAGTGGCTTCGCTCGAGCGAGCGCTTGCACCTGGTTCTGGACCTGAGAGTTGCGTTTCTTGGCTCGAGCGAGCTTTCTTCGCTCGAGCGGTCTGGTTGTTCTTCGCTCGAGCGAGAAGTCTGTCGCTCGAGCGTGCTTCTGGTTGCAGACCTGAGGGTTTGAGTTGTTGGCTCGAGCGAGCATTCTTTCGCTCTAGCGCACTTCTGAGTTTTTGGCTCGAGCGAGAGTTTTCTGTGTCTGGTCGCTCAAGCGACAAGGGCTTCGCTCGAGCGAGCGTGTTTTATATTAGCGGACAGTAGTGTTTTTGAACATCACTTTTTCATTTCTTTTTCTTTCAAACCCTAAGTCCGAGACCCTCTCTCTCTAAACTTACATTCTCTCTAAGAATTGATCTCCCTAGAGTGTGAATCTAGCCTAGGGCCTTGTTAAAAAGATAGAGGGCGTTGAGGGCTTCGACGTAATCTGAAAAAGTTTAGATTTGGAACACGTTGATCTTCGAGTCTTCATCTCCTTTTTGGCTCAAACTTCGAGGTAGGGATATCCTACTCCTCTCTATGGATTTTGTCTTTAAATTTTAGTATTTTGAGATGTTGGGGTTGGTTTGGTAATTTTGTGAAAGTTTGGGGCTTTTGTGCTATTTTACAAAAGTTGGGGTTTTATTCATAATAAACCTAAATGCATGTTTGGTATAAAGAAATGGAATAAATGTTGAATCATTGATAAAATTGGGACCTAAGGGTTGAAATGTTAATTATGGAAAATGACCTAATTACATTGATTGATTAATTGGGATAATTAATTGTGAGGAATGAGGAAATGAAATGGGATTGTTGAGACTGGAAGGGTATGGGGGTTAAAGGGTGTAGTTGAACTGTTTATCACACACCGAATTGAAATGTCGATTGAATATCCATTTGTGCATTTATTTTCTGTTTAGAAATAACTGCTTTGGACTATCGGTAGAGGATAGTCGTGATTGTTGTAGACAATGCATGATGATTAGGCAAACGGAAACTAATCAATGGAATGTGTCATGGAATTTGACGGTTGATAGAATACATTAACTATATGTATTGTGTGATTGTATATAGAACCAATGTGTTTGTATACGTTATGTGTAGAGGAGGAGATGGGGGATGTACTCCGCGGTTTAGGGGAAGATATGGGATGTACCTCTAAACCGGATAGTGTTGGGAGAAGAAAGGGGATGAACTCCGTAGATACAACTCATATGCTTGTCTAAGAGAAGTGAAGATAGGGCTTATATGCTTATCTTTGTGAAGTGCGGATACAGCTTATATGCTTATCTGTGAATTTGGAATATTGTTGTTATACATATCTGTTGAGAATGTGGATATAGCTTATATGCTTATCTGTTGGAATAATGATAGAGCTAACATGCTTATCTGTTGAAAAAGGAAAATGAAAAGTAACTTGGACTCATAAGTCGTATGACATAAATATGTGATTTATGTGAATGTATCAGTGTTGGCCATCTATCAATTGCTAATCTTTTAGTCATTGTTCATGGTTGGTTTAGTGTATTTCTACAGGGCTGTGGCTCACCCTATATGGGAATATCATTTTCAGGTACAGGTAGCATGCCACCTCCAAGGACATAGCTTGGGAGGCTAGTGGCGGACATACTTTTGTCGTTTTATTTTTGATGTATTACACGTAAATTCAAGCCAAGGGCTTAATGTGTATGAGTTAGTACTCTTTTCATTGTCAATCTAAAAATGATGATCTGTGCATTCATACACTTGACATTGGTTAGGAGCTGTAATAGAATTTTTATCAAAATGTATTTCAAATCATGTTGTAACCAAGTGTTAACTTGGAAAGCTGTAAGCCCATAGGGCATTTGCTTTTGTTGTTAACATGTAATACTTTTTGTAATGAAACTTAGATAAATGGAAGAATGTGGAACTGTTAAATATCAATGCATGTCTTATTTGATGGGTTTAATGTTATTATTTTGAGGGCGTTACAATTTTAATAAAAAATAATCATTCTATGTACAAAAGCTTTGCCTTTGCTTTCCTTTCTTTGACTAGTGTTATAGTTGTCAACAACTCACTATTTTATAAGCATTAGGACTTTGTGCGTTTTCTCTGTTCAATGATGTGGGATTGAAAGACTACAATAACATGTTATGCCAAACGACGTCGTTTGGTGCATTTGTTGGAAGTCCCACATCGATTGCAAAATACATTTTAAGGTGGACAAATTTCTATACAAGTGTAGAGGGTTATTGTTTTCCATGGTTCTCTCTTGGCTTAACGAGCCATCATGAGCCGAGCTCGAGTTACATAAATTTTGGACGAGCCAAGCTCGAGCTTAGATATTATAGCTTGTTTCGAGCTTGAACAGCTTGAACATTTTGCAAATAAGTCAAGTCAAGCTCGAACATAGTAAAACTCGGCTCGGCTTGGCTTGTTTGTAACCCTAATGGTGGCATGATCAGAGGAGGACGACGATTTTGGATTTGATGGTACGATAGAATACGCGCGACGGAATACGCAATCAGAGCTCTGCTGGCGCTGTTCTTAGCGGCAGAGCAGTGCCAGAGAGAGGTTGCAGTGGGCGGAGATGGCGATGGAGAAGGTTGAGACGATAGGTGGTTGTGTCAGTGATGAAGAGAGAGAGAGAGAGAGAGAGAGCAAATGGTTTGGTTTGAGAGTGTTCTACCGTATAGCATATATATATGTGTGGGTAATGTGGTCATGTTACCTAAGCTTGTCCTTATGGACATACTATTTCAATGTCTGAATCTTTGAACAAAAATATATATATATACATAATTTTGAACTTTTAATCTGAGCGCCTTGTAAAGTATTTTAGACTTGAATTACATTTATAGAGGCCTCCATAATGTCACATTTTCCCAAATAGGTAACATGTTTTGAGAGTTGACCAAATTGTTTAGTCAAAAGAATTTGTTTTTATCCCATTCATGTTTGCTTTTTGCTATTTAAAAAAAAAGTTTGGTTTCAACCATCTTTTATTATAGGATTATAGGAAAACTCTTTGGTGTGCATTGCATACCATATGCATGTAATTTTATTATGTCATTTTGTGATTTGAGTTATACGTTTTTGTGAAATGATGACTTATGTAAGTTTGTAAAAAGTTACGTAATTTTGTGAATTTTAAAACTTCTATGCATAGAATTACGGAAATTTATATTTAACTTACGTATTTTTATGAGATCATTTTTATAAATTCTTGAAAGCTTACATAATTTTGCGAATTGCGTATATCCCAAACACTTACCTAATAACAATACGTAATTACAATTGATCAAAGAAATTCACCCCCTTCTCCCTCGTCCACCCTATCCACATTCTTATAATCACATTAGATACTAGTAACCAAACACGAATTAACAAAATCCACACATAGGTTCAATTAGGGGTTGTTTGGAGATGATTTAAATAAGTGTACTTATTTAGGTCACATCACTTCTTTATTTTTCTGTATATTTTTCGTAAAAACTTATTTAGGTCACATCACTTCTTTATTTTTCTGTATATTTTTCGTAAAAAGTCAAAACTATAAGTAAACCTCAAACAACCCCTTAATTTTCATATATATAAATTACTTGCCATCTTGAACCACTTAAGCTCAATTGAGTTTGGCATATATATGCATAAGGAGCTAAGGCGACAACTCAAAGCACCAATAAATAACACCATCATTTTGACAACGCAAGTTTCACAATGAGCAAATTGTTCATTCCCTTTCCCATCTTGGCATCTCACTTTATTTGCAACACGTGCTCTATCCATGAAAAATATCGATTTAACCAATACTTAGGATATGCATAACTAGGTCGTCATTTTTAGATTGGCGAAATTGCAAATTCATTGTCAATCTAAAAATGATGATCTGTGCATTCATACACTTGACATTGGTTAGGAGCTGTAATAGAATTTTTATCAAAATGTATTTCAAATCAATCACTCTTCTTCCCCCATTTTTCTTGGGGTTCCAAGGATTAAACTAAGATGTTTTCAACTTTAGATTTCTACCTACCTGCAACACGGAGTTGTAGAAGATTATAGGTGGTGTTGGGTTGTAAGGCTTAATGATTTTAGTGTTGATAAAGTGAAGTGTACTAAAATTAATCGTTGGGTGTGACTTTTAGATTTTGTGGTCATTTGATGAACTCATCTTTCAATGTGGCATTGATAATACATCATTTTAATTTTGACATTTTGTTCTCTTTGCAATAATTATCATACCATTTTATTTGATTAGATAAAAATGGATTTAAAAGGAATGCATTCAATAACTGCCGCGTCAATTTGTTAAAACAAGTTTATAAGTTTTATTTATATGTATCACTATGCTCCTCTCAGCTAAAACTGTTCCAGGCAATATTCGATTTTGAAAGCATTTTAATCAAGCATCGTGTGCATGAATTAACATCATAACACAAATTCAAATCAAGGGAATGCTTAATTTTCTTTATTTTCAATCTTCATTCCTTTACTATAATACTATTATTAGTTTTCATATTGAATTCAGAGCATGGTATGAAATTGAAACACATATTATAGCCACTACAAATGTTTATAACATTGTAAGCAACAATCCTTAAACAAAAGCTAATGTAACGGTTGCCTTAGCCGAGTGGTATTAGGAGAGGAATCAGGGCCACAAGGATGATGTTGAAGTCGTAAAGCACGAAACAGCAATGCACCCCCAACAGCTCCAACAGTAGGGGCAATGAGGTAAATCCACACATCGCCAAATTTCCATGAAACAATTGCAGGCCCTAATGACCTTGCCGGGTTCATTGACCCTCCTGAAATAGGCCTGCAATCAAATATCAAAAGGATGGTTATGAATATAATAAGAAAAAGCAAAAAATAAAATTAAAAATTCAAGAATTAGCAGACATGGGTAGTGTTTGGACATGCCCTGAGATTAGAACTGCAAGTCCAATCGCCGTCCCAACAATGAATCCTGACAAATGGCCTACCTGCAGGAAATCAAAAAAAATTATCAAATTACGAGTTTGGATATAATTTTCTGGTATCCAAACATGAAAATAGCTTTAAAAAATTAATTTTCATTTACATTATAAGCAGTCTATTTAAGTTGCAACAAGAAGACCTTAGAAGCTATGCCAGTTGCAATTATTAGGAGGAAAGTACGAAAATTTGAACTTACATATTTAGATTGATATTCCAAAGAAGAAGCAAGGAACATGATGATGAAAGTAGCAATGAGCTCCACCCAAAAGGCAGTAGTAGATCCTTGCAATGGTCTTGTAATCATCAGTTCTGATTTTATTCCATATACTAAACTTCCCACATATGTTGCCAATGTTGACCCCATGATTTGTGCTATTATGTATAGTGGAACCTTCAAAATCAAATCACAAAAACTTTCAGTTTTCTGATTCCAAAAATATTGGAGATTTTGAAATCAAATGGATTTTAAAAAAAAAAGCAGGCACATATCCCAAGTAAGGTCTTTAGGGCCCACCGAAAGAGTATAAATTCGAGAATCAAGTGGCACTTCCTAATTGTATATGAGTCAGCAAGCTAAGGCTGATAATTTTTTTGGACACGAACTTAATTATGATATGACAAGATAACATAATAAATAAATATACCAGGTCAGTGTAAAATATGTATAACATGAAATTGATAGATACTTAGTTTTCGATTGAGAAGTATTATGACATATTTAAGTCTCTTACATAAACTTTTTCAGTTGAATAAAAAAAAAGTAAAATAAGGCTTTGGGGACAATAGTATTTCGATTTTTCTCTTGAAAGAATCTGATTTTTCATTTATTATTTTCAGTCAATCTTGACTGAAAAATAAAATATAATTAGGTTCAGTTTTTCGAAATTGGAGAATAGAATTGAGCTTAAATTTAATATTTTTATGAACAATTTCACTTAGTAAAGATTAGTTTAATGAAAAAAAAAAAAGAGTTCAAAATAAGGGTAGATTTTTTTTAAAATTTTATTTTTTAACAAGACACGAACCACTCAAAAATAACAAAAATAAATAAATAAATTGGATTAGTATTAAGAGAATTTTAACACACAACTTAAATGATACGATAGGAGATGACACAAACATGACTAAGAAGACGACATGATTCTTAGTACCTGGGACCATGGAAATTGACCTAAAGTAGCAAAGGCAAAAGTGATAGAAGGGTTGACATGAGCTCCAGAGATGGCTCCAATGGAGAAAATCACCACCACCACTGTGAGAGCTGACGTGGCTGCATATTCCAAGAGGCCAACTTGGCCACCCATAAGCTGAGTGATTGCTATGATTGCACATATACAAAACATCAGAATGAATGTCCCCATTGCCTCTGCTAAAACCTGCACATCATCAACAAAAACAACCTTGTTCACTGTTAAAAAAATAAAATAAATAAATAAATAAAATTGTACATAAATAATCCACTTTTATTGCCAATCCATGGAACATTTACTAGGCTTCATCTCTCGTTTAGTAATATAGTATATAAATTAGTACCTTTTATTTACAAAAAATTTAAATATATATTTTTTAGATGAGTTGAATGGAACAATTCAATCCTTGGGCACATTGTAAGTCTCATTTTGATGACATGAACAATTCATTTTTTCATGTCATTCAGTTTTACGTAATTTCATGTGTGCAGATCATCCACTATAAAAAAATAAAACAAAAGATCAAATTGATTCGAAAATTCTGTTAAAAAAAAATGATACGAAAATTCTAATTATATAATTTTATTATATTTGTCTTTTATTGGTCATTTTTTTAAACAGAAATTATATAAACTTATGTCGCTAAGATTAGTATTAAGAGAATTTTAGCACACAACTTAAACGATACGATAGGAGATGACACAAACATGACTAAGAAGACGACATGATTCTTAGTACCTGGTGTTAGAAATGGTTATAAAATTCTGGGTAAAATCAGAATTTTTTCCTAAGTTTGGTCTAATTTTTAGGTGGGCCCCGTGCATCGTTTTACACGGGTCAAAGTGGTAACGCGTTCTTTGCTGCGTTGTGATTCACGTGGTATATTATTTGGTTGCTCAAAACTATTATCGGGTGAATGAGAAATTGAAGCTAAAGTGAGCTCCATGGAAATGGAGTTTTTGGTGGAAATTCCTTAAAGGTTTGAATAAGGCTTGTCCCACATTGATTTGGTGGGAGGTTTTGAAAGGGTTTATAAGGCAAGGGTTTGGTACTTGGGGTGTGCCCCAAGGGGTACCCAAGTGTTTTAGAGGGAGAGGTTATGGGCAAAATAGGCTAGACCCATTGGACTCAAAAACCACCACACACGCGCGCCGCCGCCATTCGTCCGGTCGGTCAAGCGACTTGGGCTTGGGCGCGGGTGCGTGATGTGTGGTTGGGCTTGTTCGCCCCAATACTAATCTTTTTGGGCCAAAAACATTTGAATTTAATTTTATTTTATATAAAATAAAATCCAGAATTCAAATTAAACAGGAAATAAATTGGTTTGGATTTACTGTTCATCCAAACAGGGCTCTTCCCATTTTCAAACAGAATTAAACTGGCTTGGATTTACTGTACATCCAAAAAAGGCCCTTCCTGTTTTTGTTATCTGTTTAAATTGTAACCCAACAGATTCAAATCTGTTTGAATACAAAACCAACAAGTATCATTCCTGTTCAATTCAAAACCTAGAGCCACCATTCCATCTATAAATAGGACAACCC
Source organism: Camellia sinensis (assembly GCF_004153795.1). NCBI lineage: Eukaryota > Viridiplantae > Streptophyta > Magnoliopsida > Ericales > Theaceae > Camellia > Camellia sinensis. Next base: position 132,096 of record NW_021025359.1, on the reverse strand, counting down.
TCATTTGGATTTAGTGATCTCTAATTTTCGTCCTTCATAATTCTGAAAAACATTCTCTTCATATTGCTGCATTATTTTCTTGTCAGAGAGAGTATAAACACTTAGTGTGTTCGTTAGGCAAACAATTTGTAGTGCTACTATTGTTTGTAGTAGATCATTTTATCCTGAGAGATAGACGTCCACATTCTGAAAGCACCGTGGAGAGGATGAATCTGTCTTAAGGATACAGTGTCAAACACTGGATTTGATCAGATTATAATTCGAAGAAATTAAATCAAGTAAGTTATTTAATTAATTTTTGTGTTATTGTTATTTATTTAAATCAGATTTTAAATTTGTTTTTGTAACAAAATAAAATCTGTTTTATATTTATTTATTTATTATTACGAGTTTGATTTTTGTAATCAAACAAAGTTCTCTCATTTCTTTTATTTCTTTATATTCTGATTATTGTTTGGTACACAACATAATTTAATTTATTTAAATACAGTGAAGACTGACCAACACCTGAGACCTTGGAAATTGACCTAAAGTAGCAAAGGCAAAAGTGATAGAAGGGTTGACATGAGCTCCAGAGATGGCTCCAATGGAGAAAATCACCACCACCACTGTGAGAGCTGCCGTGGCTGCATATTCCAAGAGGCCAACTTGGCCACCCATAAGCTGAGTGATTGCTATGATTGCACATATACAAAACATCATAATGAATGTCCCCATTGCCTCTGCTAAAACCTGCACATCATCAACAAAAACAACCTTGTTCACTGTTAAAAAAATAAAATAAATAAATAAATAAAATTGTACATAAATAATCCACTTTTATTGCCAATCCATGGAACATTTACTAGGCTTCATCTCTCGTTTAGTAATATAGTATATAAATTAGTACCTTTTATTTACAAAAAATTTAAATATATATTTTTTTAGATGGGTTGAATGGAACAATTCAATCCTTGGGCATATTGTAAGTCTCATTTTGATGACATGAACAATTCATTTTTTCATGTCATTCAGTTTTACATAATTTCATGTGTGCAGATCATCCACTATAAAAAATAAAACAAAAGATCAAATTGATTCGAAAATTCTAATTATATAATTTTATTATATTTGTCTTTTATTGGTCATTTTTTTAAACATAAATTATATAAACTTATGTCGCTAAGATTATTAGTTTAATTTGATTATTAGTTTTTTTTATTTTTTTTTGAATGATCTATAGACATGAGGGTAACAAAACAAAAGGTAAAGTTCACTTTACTCGCTTGAGGTTTGAAGCTGAAGCACTTCACCCCCATATATTTCAAATATAGGCAGATCACGCTTATGGTTTTGGACTGATTTGCAACTATTTTACCCCTTGCGTGGAAAAACTTATTACTTTCTTCTTCTTCACATCTCTTTCTTCACAACAAAAACAGAGTACTACCATACACAAAGCGGAGCACCTTTCCTAAGGTAGTAAGTTCAAGCAAGCAATCAAATTGTGGAGCCATTGTAGGAATCACTTATCCTTACCGTGGGTATGCGACACCTACTCTTCTTTCCATTACTCCATCTCCTCACTTCCTTCTACTATAATTTTTTTAAGAGCTCCTCCACACACACACACACACACAAAAAAATGATAGCCTGTGCATAATAGTAAGTTCCATGCACAACACAGAGGTCCTTTTGAAGATTGAAAAGGTAGTCTTTATAAAAATGAAAATAAAAAATATAATATTTTTGTGGGAAAAAAAGGGAGTTTGTTGGCCACTTCTATTCCCGAAAATTTGAAATTCAAATGACTGAAAATGACAAGAAAGAATAAAATTTCATAACTCATTAATCAACAACCCAAACCCATTTGTACGGCACATAGCTGGTTCTTTACTTTCAGAATGAGCTGCTATGGGTAATTGCTTTGTTGGTGAACATTTGTGTGTACACATGTATCCAATAGATCTCCATATATATATATATACAGCAATACGAAGTATCATGAAAAGTCTTTCATGAAAATAGTCATGAAAGATTTGTGACCTTTGGATTACACTTACAATAAAGCACCACACACTAATCAGTAATCTAAGGGTCACAAATTTTTCATGATCCTTTTCATGACAAAATTTTCATGATCTCTAACATTTCTCATATATATATATGCAACAATGCTAGGTAGCTCAAAATGTTGTGGCTCAAATGGCTCAAATCACTTAAAACGACGTCGTTTTGACAGATTTTGAGTGTAAAACGATGTCGTTTTGACAGATTTGAGCCACAAAATTTTGAACTACCAAACATTTTCCATATATATGCACAGTCCGAAATTTGCTGACAATTTTTTGCAAGATGAAATGGATACTGGAATTAAATGATTAGAGATTTTATTGTTGCACTGTAGCAAACTCTCCAAAGATCCATATCTAGGGTTCAGGTTCTAAAGGATGGAATCAATAAATGGGTCAGATAGATTGTTTTTAGGATTTAGGGATAGAAAATGAATAATGACTAATGGGGCATTTATGTCTTTTTATCCAATCATTTATGGAGGAAAAATAATGAAATGGAGTCATAACTGTACAATCGCGTTTGTGATACACGTCTATTTGGATGAAAAATTTAACAGTTGCAAATCAATCCAAAACGACAAGGGAATACGGAATCTATTAGGGTAAAGTACTTTAACTTTAAATTACAAGGGAGTAAAATAAATTTTGTCCCAAAACAAATGATTTGGATTACCAAAACAAAACCCATGGCAGGATCCATGGGTCTAATTGTCTTGTCCAATGAGAAGTAAAATTTTTATTTTTATTTTTGGTAAAAACATGTTTAGTATACACCTATTTGAAAAATATAAGAGTAAGAAGGGATGGCAATAGGTAGTGATCAAAGTTAGTTTTTGATGGTCAAAAGTAGTACTCAGAAGTGGTTGTCAGTAGGGAGAGACGGTAGTTGGAGGTGATTTCATGCAAAAGGTGGTTAACAACAGTAATTATCAGCAATCTGAGGTAGTTTCTATCTAGAAAAGATGGTTAGAGGAAGTTGTCTATGATAGTGACTAGAGATGGGGGTGGCTAGATGTGATAGCTTATGGTAGTGATGAGAGTGTGGTGACCAGAAGGTGTTGGAGAGGGACGAAAGAATGATTCTTAATAAGTGAACCACAATTTTTTTTTTTGGTTACACGAATTTAGTAAATTTTGTAAACAGTTTACAACAATAAATTTTTAGTTACAACTTTTAAACAAAAAACTGTAAATACAAACAGGGAAAAAGTACTTTCTCTTACTTTACGCAATGAATCTATGTCCATCTGATATGGGAAAGAGCAACAAGAAGCTTTGTTGATCAAAACATCTACACTCCTTGGCGTTGCATTGGACCCCATCTCTTGATCATACTTAGATTGATCACTAGTTGATGCCTCATTAGAATTCTCAATGGTTGGTTGGTCCTCGAACAAGTGTTCCATGATCAAAACTAGACTCTCTCTTTGTTCTTGTCAAAATGATATAGCAATACTGGCTTTTAAAGACCCTTGTTGAGAACCAAATAGATGCAATGAAGATGAAAATTTAGAAAAATTGTACATTTTTTTCTTGCATCACCTAGAAAATATATACATATACTAGGGATAACCCGTGCCTGAAGGCATGATCAATAATTTTTCCGGTACCACACGTGCTACGAAATTCAATTAATAAATCAATTTAAAATGATATATCACTCTAGTTTAATACTTCACAAATAAGAAGTTGAAATTGCTTCTACACAGTAAATTGGCAAAAACATTTAGCGCAATCATCCTATCTAACTAAAAAATAATAATTAATCATCCAGCGTTTCTAATACGGATCAGCGACCTGCAACAAAAGCACTCGCTTAAATTTGCTTTAAAAACCCAATAGCTATGAGGAATCAACAAAATGAGAAATCAACAAAATGATTCTTCAAAAGCAACTCTAATTTGACAACAAAATGAACTCAAATGATTCTTCAAAATAATAAAAATGATTAAGAACAATAAAAAAATGCATGAATAGCTTAATATAATATTATTGAATCAAATGATTTCATGGTTTCAATTTGAACAATACCAAAAAAATGCAGCAAAACCATGTTTAAGAGTGATAATTGCATGTTTCACAATTTTTTGCAATGACATTGTCACATTAACAAATAATCTTCTTTCAATTTGTTTTGTAATTAATCCCTTTCTTTCAGCACAAAATTCATGTACTTCTCTAATAGCTCTGAATATACCAGTGATAAGCATAATTCTGACCCTATCATTGGCTGAAACACATATGAAGAATAGTATTGAGCAAAGATTCTAAACATGAATGTAAGAGAGAAGTTTACACAGGTTTTACATAGTGAAACCTAACAATAAAATGATAACTCTTGTATAGAAGTCTTCCTAGTTTAACCAGGGAGCAAATTTCAATAGCAGCTAAATTATGAATTAGGCAAACCTCTCCAAACACTTTGATCTACATAATGAATTACTACAGTGAAGCAAACATAGAACACGCATTGATAAACTCGCCATTTTTCCAATTATCTAAGCTCTGTAAATAGATCAAATAATAAAAAATAAATTAAAAAGCCCTAAAAAAACACAAACTATTCATTGCAAAATTCACGAAAAAATCAAAAATTTGTGTCATCACTACTACTATATAATTCCAAAACACAAAATCTTTAATCTTTGAAAGACATGATGAGGCCACAATTTTATATTCCCAACAATGCATGAAGCAACACATGACAAATAAATTGAGGAAAACAAAAAGAAAAAAAAATCAAAAACAGAGATGATATGAGACACATAGCTTGTATTGGCCATAACAAACACTAAAACTAATTTGGGAGGAAAAAATGGAGGAAAAATAATGAAATGGAGTCATAACTGTACAATCGCGTTTGTGATACACGTCTATTTGGATGAAAAATTTAACAGTTGCAAATCAATCCAAAACGACAAGGGAATACGGAATCTATTAGGGTAAAGTACTTTAACTTTAAATTACAAGGGAGTAAAATAAATTTTGTCCCAAAACAAATGATTTGGATTACCAAAACAAAACCCATGGCAGGATCCATGGGTCTAATTGTCTTGTCCAATGAGAAGTAAAATTTTTATTTTTATTTTTGGTAAAAACATGTTTAGTATACACCTATTTGAAAAATATAAGAGTAAGAAGGGATGGCAATAGGTAGTGATCAAAGTTAGTTTTTGATGGTCAAAAGTAGTACTCAAAAGTGGTTGTCAGTAGGGAGAGACGGTAGTTGGAGGTGATTTCATGCAAAAGGTGGTTAACAACAGTAATTATCAGCAATCTGAGGTAGTTTTTTACAAAAAATTTAAATATATATTTTTTTAGATGGGTTGAATGGAACAATTCAATCCTTGGGCATATTGTAAGTCTCATTTTGATGACATGAACAATTCATTTTTTCATGTCATTCAGTTTTACATAATTTCATGTGTGCAGATCATCCACTATAAAAAAATAAAACAAAAGATCAAATTGATTCGAAAATTCTGTTAAAAAAAAATGATACGAAAATTCTAATTATATAATTTTATTATATTTGTCTTTTATTGGTCATTTTTTTAAACAGAAATTATATAAACTTATGTCGCTAAGATTAGTATTAAGAGAATTTTAGCACACAACTTAAACGATACGATAGGAGATGACACAAACATGACTAAGAAGACGACATGATTCTTAGTACCTGGGACCATGGAAATTGACCTAAAGTAGCAAAGGCAAAAGTGATAGAAGGGTTGACATGAGCTCCAGAGATGGCTCCAATGGAGAAAATCACCACCACCACTGTGAGAGCTGCCGTGGCTGCATATTCCAAGAGGCCAACTTGGCCACCCATAAGCTGAGTGATTGCTATGATTGCACATATACAAAACATCATAATGAATGTCCCCATTGCCTCTGCTAAAACCTGCACATCATCAACAAAAACAACCTTGTTCACTGTTAAAAAAATAAAATAAATAAATAAATAAATTGGATTATTATTAAGAGAATTTTAACACTAAATTCTCTGTAAATTACTCAGTTAATTATCCATAAGTTCTCAAAAAATTCTGAGCCAAGTACTTAGTAAATTACTCACCAATTCTTAACTTGAGGCCCCGCCTCAACTTCCGCTCAAACTCATAGCAACGGCGTTCCTCAGACGCCACCAGTTCCGGTGCAAACCTGGACAGACTGGTAAAAGTAGCCTCAAACTCGGCCACTGACAAGCCCTGCTGATTAAGCCGGCTAAACTGATCTCTCAGCTTCTCCCTAGCTGCTGCAGACAAAAACCTCTCCTGAAAAGCATTTATAAACGCCTCCCAAGTACCCCCAACACGAGCTTTCTCGTACTTCCACCATTGACCCGCATCTCCCTTCAATTGGAAGGATGCCAAGGTCACTTTCAGTGCTCCGTCCTCGATGCCAAGCATCTCAAACGTCTTCGTTGTCTGTTCGAGCCATTCATCTGCCTTAAGCGGCTCTTTAGGATCCCCGATAAACTCGTCCGGATTACACCGAAAGAACTCCCTCTTCAAGAAGGAAGGCCCTGCCTCAACTGCCTGATTCTCAGCCCTAAGAATACCCAAAGCTCCTGCTATCTCTCTGGCCAAGGCACCCATAGCCTGCGGACCCACTGGCTCGGCCACATTGGCCTGACCAACCCCCTCCTGCACTGCCGGAATCTCACCCTGTAACGGTACCTCCTGCCTCGCAGGTCTACCACGTCTAGCACCTCTTCCTCGTCCTGACATCCTAATAAAGGCGACACAGAACGTTAGCACATTCATAAGTGTGCCGAAACTAAACACTCACGTCCTAATGCATGGACAACTGTAATTCACTCCACATAAGCACATAAACACATAAGCACTTACGAATTTCATTTCCGGATAATAATAGTCCCGAGGCGTTACTAGAGTTCCGGTTAGAAACAGCATTGATCAAGTGCATTTCCAACAAGACTCCCAGAAACTCAAGAGGATGTAAACAAGATAATAAACAACTACCAACATCCACGGACACATGTCCGGATCACGGTATAACAAGGGTAAACCCGGGATCGGTCTCTATCAAGCGAGACAAACCCATTGTGATCCTAATCACTTCCCACGTACCCAAAGTATTCGAACCCGGTACGCTCTGATACCAAGTTGTAACGCCCTCAAAATAATAACAATAAACCCATCAGATAAGACATGCATTTACATTTAAACTAACCACATTCCTTTCATTTTCCCTTTTTCAACAGATAAGCATGCTAGCTCTATCATCATTTCTACAGATATGTATAAAAACTATATCCCACATTCAGATAAGCATATAAGCTATATCCACATTCTACAACAGATATGTATAACAACAATATCCACAGATAAGCATATCCACACATCACAAAGATAAGCATATAAGCTCTATCTTCACTTCTCTAGACAAGCATATGAGCTGTATCTACGGAGTTCATCCCCTATCTTCTCCCATCACTATCCGGTTTAGAGGTACATCCCCTATCTTCCCCTAAGGCTTAATAATAAGAAGTAAACAAAATGAAGCTCTTGCTTCAATCCTCCCAAGCTACTACCTTGGCGAAGGCATCTCACCAATACCTAAAAATATTTTTCCTATATAGGGTGAGCCAAAACCCAGTAGAAATAATCCAACACAATATATTAATCTTAATAAAGATATAAGGGTAAAATGTATATGCAATGCTCATGACAAAACAATTTATATCTTTCCCAAAAGCCACATAATGCTGGGTCTATGTCATAGTTCTCCAAATCATTTCCTTTAAAATAGAAAATAGGGGGAAACTCAACTTCGTATAGCCTTTCACGGATATTTCGTCCGCGGGAAACCGTCAAACGGGACCCATGTAAACGTAGGCTATGCAAGCCCTACTATTACCATTTTACGGATATTTCGTCCGCAGAAATTGGCACCTATGTATGTGCGCGTTTTTCAGGACTTTTACCCTGGACACATAGGCCAACTTAATTTGGTGATGCACACCTCATTCCTACATTCACCCATTTTTCTCAAAATCACATACATGTATAATTTTTGCTCACCCTAGACACATAGGCCAACTTAATATTTTGCTCACTACGAAATATACACATTTTCATTCACTACAAGAATATATAATTTTTATGTATTAGTGTTGGCCATCTATCAATTGCTAATCTTTTAGTCATTGTTCATGGTTGGTTTAGTGTATTTCTACTGGGCTGTGGCTCACCCTATATGGGAATATCATTTTCAGGTACAGGTAGCATGCCACCTCCAAGGACATAGCTTGGGAGGCTAGAGGCAGACATATTTTGTTGTCGTTTTACTTTTGATGTATTACATGTAAATTCAGGCCAAGGGCTTAACGTGTATGAGTTAGTACTCTTTTGTTGTAACCAAGTGTTAACTTGGAAAGCTGTAAGCCCTTAGGGCATTTGCTTTTGTTGTTAACATGTAATACTTTTTCTAATGAAACTTAGATAAATGGAAGAATGTGGAACTTTTACATAACAATGCATATCTTTATTGGTGGGTTTAATGTTGTTTTATTTTGAGGGCGTTACAGTCAAGGTATAGTGGTTTCTTGAATGAACTTTCATGTTTAATTTTATGCAGTTTCCATTTCTATTTTTAATCAACTTCTACTTTTATTGAAGGTCCATCTCCATTCAATTGCAGTTTCCATTTCTATTTTTAATCAACTTCTACTTTTATTGAAGGTCCATCTCCATTCAATTTAATTTTTTATTTAATTTCCAAATAGCTCGTTAAGGTATAATAATTTCTTGAATGAACATCCATTTTTAATTTTATGCAACTTCCATTTGTATTTTTACTCCACTTCCATTTTTATTCAATTTCTTTTTCTATTCAATTTCCTTTTTTATTTAATTTCCACATAGATGTTTAAGGTACAGTGATTTCTCGAATGAACTTTCATTTTTAATTTTATGCAGCTTACATTTTTATTTTTATTCAACTCCCATTTTTTTTCAATTTGCTTGTCGATTGAATTTCCTTTTTTTATTTAATTTCCAAATAGATCGTTAAGGTATAGTGGTTTCTTGAATGAAATTCCATGTTTAATTTTATGCAATTTCTATTTTTATTTTTATTCAACTTCCATTTTTAATCAATTTCCTTTTCTATTCAATTTCTTTTTTTATTTAATTTCCAAACAGATCGATAAGGTGTAGTGGTTTCTTGAATGAACTTCCATTTTTTATTTTTAAGCAACTTCCATTTTTATTTGTAATCCACTGCCATTTTTTTTCAATTTCCTTTTCTATTCAATTTCCTTTTTTATTTAATTTGCAAATAGATCGTTAACGTATAATGGTTTCTTGAATTAACTTCCATATTTAATTTTGTGCAGTTTCCATTTCTATTTTTATTCAACTTCCATCTCCATTCAATTTTCTTTTTTATTTAATTTCCAAATAAATCGTTAAGGTATAGTGGTTTCTTGAATGAACTTCCTTTTTTAATTCTATGCAACTTTCATTTTTATTGTTATTCTACTTCCATTTTTAATCAATTTCCTTTTCTATTCAATTTCCTTTTTTATTTAATTTAAGATATAGTGGTTTCTGGACTGAACTTTCATTTTTAATTTCATGCAACTTTCATTTTTATTTTTGTTCAACTTCCATTTTTATTCAATTTCCTTTTCTATTTAATTTCTTTTTTTTATTTCATTTCCAAATAGAACGTTAAGGTATAAAGGTTTCTTGAATGAACTTCCAAGTTTAATTTTATGCAACTTCCATTTTTATTCAATTTCCTTTTCTATTCAATTTCCTTTTTTTTATTTAATTTCCAAATAGATCGTTAATGTATTGTGGTTTCTTGAATGAACTTCCAATTTTAATTTTATGCAACTTCAATTTTTATTCAATTTCCTTTTCTATTCAATTTCTTTTTTCTATTGAATTTCCTTTTTATTTAATTTCAAATAGATCGTTAAGGTGTAGTGGTTTCTTGAATGAACTTCCATTTTTAATTCTATGCAACTTTCATTTTTATTTTTATTCTACTTCCATTTTTATTCAATTTCCTTTTCTATTCAATTTCCTTTTTTATTTAATTTCCAAATAGATCGTTAAGGTATAGTGGCCTCTTCAATGAACTTCCATGCTTCATTTTATGCAGTTTCCATTTCTATTTTTATTCAACTTCTATTTTTATTCAATTTCCATCTCCATTCAATCTCCTTTTTTACTTAATTTCGAAATAGATCTTTAAGGTGTAGTGGTTTCTTGAATGAACTTCCATTTTTAATTTTATGGAACTTCCAATTTTATTTTCATTCCACTTTCATTTTTATTCAATTTCCTTTTTTATTTAATATCCAAGTAGATCATTAAGGTATAGTGGTTTCTTTAATGAACTTCCATGTTTATATTTATGCAGTTTCCATTTCTATTTTTATTCAACTTCTATGTTTATTCAATTTCTATCTTCAATCAATTTCCTTTTTTATTTAATTTCCAAATAGAACGTTAACGTGTAGTGGTTTCTTGGATGAACTACCGTTTTTAATTTTATGCAACTTCCATTTTTATTTTTATTCCATTTCCATTTTTATTCAATTTCTTTTTCTATTCAATTGCCTTTTTTCTTTTAATTTCCAAATAGATCGTTAATGTATTGTGGTTTCTTCAATGAACTTTCATTTTTAATTTTATGCAACTTCCATTTTTATTCAATTTCTTTTTCTATTGAATTTCCTTTTTTATTTAATTTCAAATAGATCATTAAGGCGTAGTGGTTACTTGAATGAACTTCCATTTTTAATTTATGCTACTTCCATTTTTATTTTTATTCCACTTCCATTTTTGTTGAATTTCCTTTTTTAATCAATTTCCTTTTTCGTTTAGTTTCCAAATAGATCGTTAAGGTATAGTGGTCTCTTGAATGAACTTCCATGTTTCATTTTATGCAGTTTCCATTTCTGTTTTTATTCAACTTCTATTTTTATTCAATTTCCATCCCCAATCAATTTCGTTATTTATTTAATTTCCAAATAGATCATTAACGTGCAGTGGTTTCTTGAATGAACATCCATTTTTAATTTTATGCAACTTCTATTTTTATTTTTATTCAACTTCCATTTTTATTCAATTTCCTTGTCAATTGAATTTCCTTTTTTTATTTAGTTTCCAAATACATCGTTAAGGTATAGTGGTTTCTTGAATGAACTTCCATTTTTAATTTTATGGAACTTCCAATTTTATTTTTATTCCACTTTCATTTTTATTCAATTTCCTTTTTTATTTAATATCCAAGTAGATCATTAAGGTATAGTGGTTTCTTTAATGAACTTCCATGTTTATATTTATGCAGTTTCCATTTCTATTTTTATTCAACTTCTATGTTTATTCAATTTCTATCTTCAATCAATTTCCTTTTTTATTTAATTTCCAAATAGAACGTTAACGTGTAGTGGTTTATTGAATGAACTACCGTTTTTAATTTTATGCAACTTCCATTTTTATTCAATTTCCTTTTCTATTCAATTTCCTTTTTTATTTAATTTCCAAATAGATTGTTAAGGTATAGCGGTTTCTTCAATGAACTTCCATTTTTAATTTTATGCAGTTTCCATTTCTATTTTTATTCAACTTCTATTTTTATTCAATATCCATCTCCAATCAATTTCCTTTTTTATTTAATTTCGAAATAGATCGTTAAGGTGTAGTGGTTTCTTGAATGAACTTCCATTTTTAATTTTATGCCAGTTCCATTTTTATTTTTATTCCACTTCCATTTTTATTCAATTTCCTTTTCTATTCAATTTCCTTTTTTATTTAATTTCCAAATAGATTGTTAAGGTATAGCGGTTTCTTCAATGAACTTCCATTTTTAATTTTATGCAGTTTCCATTTCTATTTCTATTCAACTTCTATTTTTATTCAATATCCATCTCCAATCAATTTCCTTTTTTATTTAATTTCGAAATAGATCGTTAACGTGTAGTGGTTTCATGAATGAACTTCAATTTTTAATTTTATGCAACTTCCATTTTTATTTTTATTCCACTTCCAGTTCCATTTTTATTCAATTTCCTTTTCTATTCAATTTTCTTTTTTTATTTAATTTCAAAATAGGTCATTAAGGAATAGTGGTTTCTTGAATGAACTTCCATGTTTAATTTTATGCAGTTTCCATTTCTATTTTTATTCAACTTCTATTTTTATTCAATTTCCATCTCCATTCAATTTCCTTTTTCATTTAATCTCCAAATAGATCGTTAAGGAATAGTGGTTTCTTGAATGAACTTCCATTTTTAATTTTATGCAACTTCCATTTTTATTTTTATTCCACTTCCATTTTTATTCAATTTTCTTTTTTATTTAATTGAAGGTATAGTGCAAGGTTTTGAAAACCGGACTGGACCAGCCGGTTCGACCGATTGAACCGTTGACCGGTCGGGGTTCCGGTCCGGGTGGACCCTCTAAACCGGCCTGAACTGAAAACCGGAGTTTTTAAGGAGAACCGGAAAAATCGGCGGTTGGACCGGCGAACCGGTCGACCCAGAGCCGGTTCGCCTGGTTGATCTGGATCAGAAATTCTTTTTTTTTTTATTTTTTTTATTTTCTTTCTTTCTTTTCTTTCTTTCTGTCTTATTATATATATATATATATAAAATATAAGAATATAAGAAAATTTTAATTTAAAACTCTTTGTCAAGGGTCTCCTCTTGTGAGGAATCCCATTAAGAGCTTGATGAAATTATTGTGAAAGTCTTCACCTATTTATAAGAAAAAAATTCTTTCAAAAAAATTCAAGAAATCCATGTGGGATTCAATCAAATGTATTGGAGGGAATATTGAAATTTTGATATCCCTCC
>NW_021025359.1:66486-112884 GCF_004153795.1 Camellia sinensis | reverse complement strand
TGTCAGATACATCTGCCCATAGCCAGATCCATCCCCCGGATCATGCATAGCTTTCCTGTCTCTGGCAATTCTATTACCTGGCCCAATTCGGCTCGCTTGATAGGAATTATCTCGCTGGATCATAGGCTCCCCCAGCAAATTTCTGTCCAGTCCAGATCCAACAATCTCATGTTCTCCCAAAATCCTGCCCTTCCTGTTCTTCGTACGGTCACCACATCGGTTCTGGTTGGTTTGGAGATGTCACCATGCCACAAGAAATCAGTGCAGGTCGGGAGAAGCACCCCGGCTTGGGTAGCGTGGGTGGGCGGAATATAGATGCTAGGATCTAAGATGCCGACACCAGTCTGGAATAAATTGATTCTTTTGGGAGGGGGAGGTTCGTTATGTGGTGGAGAGAGGTTGGTGTGACCATGGGTTTATCAGGATGCGATCACCTGTTTGTCATAAGATCCTGGAATTATGACGCAATCATGAACAACGGTCGGTGTCATGACCGTGTTGTCGGTGATACGCACAGTATTTTGCTGGGTCATAAGAAGGCGGGGGAGTGGATTCGGTAATGGCTTGGCTCCAGGGGTTTCAAATGATTTTTTTCTTGATCAATATTCCAGAACTTTGGTCGGGGCATATATAGTGGGGTAAAGGTCTTTGGCCTCACGGTTGGAAATCTGTTGGTTGCGTGTTGTTACTCCGGACACGCACGTGAGAAGGGTGTGTAGCCAACGGGCCTTGGAGGGGGAGGCGGGTGTGGTGACCATACTAACTTCTGAGGCTCTTGTATTTGCAGCGCCACTGCGGCGCCCGCAATGTTGTTTGTGGTTGACACGTCCTCCCTCGGTTGTTCTCTGTCGTGGTTCAAACAGACCTTGTTTCATTGCACTTTCATTTGCACCCCCATCTCCATGTTAAATCTGCGAAAGGTAGGGAAGGGGACTACAATCATCTCTTGCCATCAACTTTTGGTGGAAGATTGCGCCACAATCATTCCGGATTGATCTTTGTCAGTGGGCCTTTAAATATCATATTGACGCCTTTGCCCTCCATCGGATCACAAAGTCGAGAAGTTCCTTGGGGCTCTTGCCTTGTTGTTCTGAGATCACAAGTTATGTATTGATCTTTGATCTGAGTGTTGTAATGAATATTGTGCGAACCAAAGGCTCAGCCATTTCATCCCAATTCCCCTCTTCACTTATCTTGTAACTTGCGCTACCAGTGGGCGGCCACACCCGATTAGGGTTCGCCGAATAATGAAAGCTTTCTGTGGTCGTGTTAGGCCCATTGCCGCCAAGATGTCTGCAAACAGTCGGAGATGACCAGCTGAGGTCGCTGGCCCGCTCAAAGCGGTCATTGTTGCATTTTGAACCTATCGCGGGAGCGTTACGGCCTCCTCGGTATATCCATCTTCGATATCCGGCATAGCCTTGAACCCCTTGGGGATTTCTTAAAGCGTTTTCTCAAAGTTTGCTCAAATTTCAGAGCTGTATGATTTCAACCTCGACCTCGAAGGGAGAGTCCGGGTGATTGGATGTATGGACCTTGGACAGTTGGTTTTTTTTTCTGTGGAAGCGGGTCGGAGCTGGCCCGTTGAAATTCATGTCCTCTTGTAGTTTTGGATAAGCCGGCACAGTATTCTGGGTGTTTGGAGGAGCGTTCTGAACAGCAGGTGTTCTGCTCAGGTAATGGCCCCTGCCGGAGGGAATTTTGGTGTGAAGCAGATGCTGTATTCTGTTGTGCAGGTCTGAGGTAATCAGCTCAGCCTGCTGGGTCATAATTCCGGCCTGTTGCTTAGCGAGTTCATCCTGCCGCGAAACGCATCCTGCTGCATGGCCCGCCATGGTTACCTGCGATTTTGGCACATCATTTCCTCAACTCCTGTTGGTGCGTCATTACTGTTTATCTTGTCTGAATTACTGGCAGATCTGTCTCATATGGGGATTCTCAACCGACTGCCACTGATTGGGGGAAAACCACTTTCTGGTGACTCTGCTTCAGTACACTGCGCTTTTTCTGCTTCTTCTGCGTAATAGGGTTAGAGAATAGAAACTGGCTGATCTGTCGTTAATCCTCAAATCGATTGGAGTCGACGACCTCCGTTGTCCAAGTGCTTGGGAAATGCCTCTGGGTTGAAGCAATTTGTGCTTAAAAACTGACCTTAGCAAAAGATTAAAAAAGCGAAAGGAAATAAATAAAACAGGATAAACAAGGACAGCATAACAGCTTAAATAAAATTGCATGACACACAGCCGGGGCAATAAAAACACACAGTTGATAAGCTGAATACACGATGTCCTCAAACACTCGATTCATTATCCCGTGTAATCACTGTCCCCTAAAAGCAGAATTCTGATATCGCATAGATAACTAATTTCTCAAAATACTGGCTGATGCCCCAGCCTGATACCCAAACTCATGTACTGAACTGAGCCCGCAGGCCTGATACCCAAAACATTTTTTTCATTTTGTACTGAACTGATGCCCGCAGGCCTGTATGCCCAAACTCACTATACTCTGAACATCGCATTCCATGTAGAGACGACACTCTAAAGCACTCATAAAGATTAAGGGAGCCCAAAACGAACCCCTATGTTTGGTAGGGGTCTTCCCTGTCCTATTTTGTCAGGAAGCTAGGGTTTCACTACGCACACAGCCGGTTTTAAACAACTACAAACGGAGTAGGCAACTGTCCTAATTGAAATGGTCACTATTGGATCCGAATATGCACTAGGTCGAATGGTCAAAAGAGGGTGCCGTTAAACCCGTGGGTTTGGTTCCCATACTCGGCAGAGCCACAACCGTCAGCCTATAGTCATGCCTTGACAAGACAAGCCTCCGGCAAACCGTTCAGAATAGCAGATTGGCAACACCGGTGTCTAGGATGCACCAATGCAAATGCAATGCAGCAAAATCACAATAAGTGTAGTAAAAAAAAGATAGCATGAGTTCGAGTCAATTCCTCTAACATCCCCCAGCGGAGTCGCCAGAAACTGTATAGCAAGCCCGCGGGGGACCTCGCCACAGCTTCTGACTCGACTTTCGTAGTCCACGGTTTAAATCTGAACAAAGAGTCCAAAATCCGGCAAAAATCGTTTTTTGAGGAAAACAGATTTTTTGAAAGAAGTACCAAACATGGACTGCTTTGCCAGATACAGAGTCGCCACCTAAATATTTTATTTTTGGGGAAATTTAGGAAACCCTAACTCGGTGCCAAAAGCCACGGTGTCCGTTCATCACCAAGTTGCCTCGGCTCGGGAAACTTGGGTACGATTGGGGAAGGTCACTTCGTGAGCACCCCCGCTCCCTGGTCATAGCGGCCTCTACCTAACCATGTATCAATTATTTGAAAACTTTGTGAGTTCTTAATCCGGTTATTAGCTAGGTACTATGGATGCACAAGCCATATAAGTATAGCTGGATCGCCTGCAATTGGAACAAAACATTTTCAATGTTTGTTTTTTTTTTAAAGAGGATTTTGCTACCGCAGTAGGCTTGAAACATTTTGATGATTTATGACCAATTCAGATACCAACCTTCACCCACAGGCATTCAGGCCAGTATATATCACAAAGCACATAGCTCTCATGGTAAGATGCAAGTTCATGGCAGACTCACACGCATTGCAAGGATGCTAAAGCCATTTAAAGCTTACCGAGTACTCCAAGCCAAAATAGAATACTCAGTAAGAATTTCAGTGCATGAATCCTAAGTATACAGAAATGTTTCTTAATGACAACACATGCAAATTGAACTATCACCCAGGCTGGCTATTCTAAGATTGGTATATTTGAAATTGCTACAACTATTACATGCTATTCAATGTTAAGAATTGAAAAATACAATGCAGTTTAGTATGATGCAGCCGCAAGCCCGGTGCATGCGCAAAACTGCATGAATGAATCGCAAACATGCTGATTTACTATTATGACTAATTGAAATATGCCCTATCTAACCATCATAGGCCGCGAGTAAATAAAAGGGAGAAAGACGTGAGGTTGGAAGAACATACATCCACACTCACGCACACTTATTACAGTTGTGCCCTCGCGCCAGAGGGTCCGACATAAATAATACAGTCCAAATATTACAATTCCCGAATGAAAGAATCATTACAGTCCAAATATTACAAAATCCTAATTAATTTAACAAATTAACTAAGAAAATTAAATAAAACTGGCATGCAAGCCTATGGGCTGCCTTGCGGATATCTGATGGATGATGCATTGTCCGGTTGTCTTGCCGCGGGAAACATCCACCGGAATGCCCCAATTGGCCTCTTTAACACTTGCTTACTTGAAAAGCGTTAGCCAAGCCCCAAAAAGTGCTGATTCTCGTTTTGCTGCAACAGAGAGCAGGAAAGGGCTAGCAGATGTATTTGCACAGATATATGCATTGTCTCGCATCCTCGTGCCACCATCACGCATACCAGAGGCATTGATGGCCGAGGAGTCGAAATGCCACAACTCAATATAGGAATTGAATGCCACATTGAAACTACAGCTAACCTAATCCATCTGATAATCCGGAAGCTGAATGAGTTCGGTGACTGGGAGATTGATAACACATTCCTCACTCGGAGTACGAACAATTGCCCACCTCGTTTCTGTGCCCGTGAACTAAACTCCTATTCCGGAACGAGGTATGCAATATTGCATGAACATGCACTAAGATGCCAATCCTAACATACACCATTGTATTGAAAGTTTATGATATGCCTCGAAATGCGTGCACAACGGGCACGCAACTGAGAAAATGACAGATTGCAATCTAAGATACAACCTAGTATGCACTATGCCTATAAAAATTGAGATGCCATCGAAATGCGTCACACAGGCACGCAAACCGAGCGATGTCATACGCCAATGCAAATGACTGGAAAATGTAACATGGGGCTAAGTATACCAACATGAGTGAGCCTAGCCACACCACATAGGATGCCGGCAGATGAAAATGAAGTGCTCGAAATGCGTGCACACAGTGCACGCAAACGAGGCAGATGGTTAGAATGCGATTGTAATGGCATGAAAACATAATATGGACTTATACCCAACATGAGTGAGCCTTAGCCACTACTTCACATAGGATGCCGGCGGAATGAAAAATGAAGTGCCTCGAAATGCGTGCACACGGACACGCAAAACCGAGGCCGATGATAGAATTGCGAATTTGTAATGACATGAAAAACATGATGATGGGCTTGTATACCAACATGAGTGGAGCCTCAGCCACACTCACATAGGATGCCGGCGGAGAAATGAAGTGCCTCGAATGCGTGACACAAGGCACGCCAAACAGAACGGCAATGGCAGAATGCGATTAATGGCTATGAAACCGAAGATAATGGGCTTATACAAACATGAGTGGAGCCTCAGGCCACACTCACATAGGATGTCGAGTGGATGAAAATGAAGTGTCTCGAAGAATGCGTACACACGGACACGCAAACTGCCATGAGGGCGATGGTAGAATGCGATGTAATGGCATGAAAACATTAGATATGGGCTTTTATACAACATTGAGTGAGCCTAGCCACACTCACATAGGATGCCGGCGGTTAAAATTAAGTGCTCGAAAGCGTGCACACGGGCACGACAAACCGGAGCGATGGTAGAAGAATGCGGTGTAATGCATGAAAACATGATATGGGCTTATTACCAACATGAGTGAGCCTCAGCCACACTCACATAGGATGCCGGCGAGATGAAAATGAAGTGCCTCGAATATGCGTGCCACACAGGCCACGCAAACGACGGCAATGCAGATGCGATGCAATGACATTAGAAATGGAAAGCAATCATCTAATAAAATTTCAGCACTAAAATATGGGGAAAAACAGTTACCCGAAATGAGGCGAAATGACACTAAATGCCAATGGAATTGACCCGAAAATGCGAATTTAGGCACCCGAAATTGGCCTTATAGCTATGGCAAACATGCAACAATATGACAGGTGAATGCAAAGACAACGAAGTAGGGCATTCCCAAAAAAGGAACTTTCACAGTTTATAACCATGGCCAAACAGCAAGCGTTAGGTAGGGCAAAATGGCATGCAAGAATAGGGGCCAAGAGAGGGGTAATGAAGCAAAGTGATATAAGAAAAAATCCAAACCAAAATGAAAATTTCCTGTTCTACAAAAATTGAAGAGGGACTTAAAATATGAATATTTACAGTTATGGAAAAACTCAAATCAATATTACAAAACGATGCTTAAAAAAAAGGCACAAGATGAGCTCAATAAAGGTGCTATAACATGAAGTACACAAAATAATCACCAAACAGCCAAAGACCCTTAATAAAAACATGTTAGAGATGCGACCAAAATAGGACTTCATCAGAACTGTTAAAATGCCAAAAACACAAAAGCATGATAGGCTAACTAAACAAATGCAAAAATGGGAATAAAAGAAAAGATATAACATGAAGTGGCATATGGAGGGTCCCAACCATGAAAGGACCCAAGAAACATGATGAGAATTGACTAAAATAAGCAACGTTTTCAGAACTGTAGAATGGCCAAAAACAAAAGCATGGTAGGCTGCATGCAAGCAAAATGGGACTAAAAGGGAGTTAAAGGTAGTATAACATGGGAAGCCCAATGCGTGTGAGCCCTTCTTCAAGTTGAAGAGGGGCTCAAAAATGACCCTAATATAAGTTACAACATGCCTGAGAAAAGATTACTTCATGGGCCAAAATAGCATGCAGATTTATGAACATATAAGAGGATCAATGAAGCAAGTGCACATGGAGGGTCAAACAGGGTTAGCCCTTAATGAGAATGAAAAATGAGCTCCAAAAGAAGGCATACTTTCAGTTAGGCCGGAGCTTAACAAAAGCATGTGGGCTTTACAAACTGTGATCAAGGGAAAAAGGGTCAAAGAGGAGAATATCACTCACCCTTGAAGACAAAGCTTTGTGTTGCTCTCTGGATCAATTTGCCAGCTCCTTTAGCCTTTGAGAGCCCTCCTTGTTTTTGGAAATGACAGTGTGATGGTAGAGCTTGTGGTGTAGAAGAAATGGTGATCGGGACTTAGAAGTTTTCGAGGAATGAGAGTTACGAGAGGGATTTGTGTATGGAAAAAAAAAAAAAAAGCTTTGAAGACAAATTTTCTAACCCAAATGATGATATGGAATGCCAGGTTTATAGGGCAAAAGGGGGTGTTAAAGGTGGGGAGAAAGGAGGGACAAACTTCCTCCCACAAAAAAGTATCCCCGGTAAAGATATGTCTGGGGATAAAGCATACAGCTGTAAGTGCACAGTGTGAGGATCGTCGGCCGGCAGGTATCTTTGCAGCAGGTGGCCGGCCGGCCACACCCCTAGCCGGCCGGCTATGGGGTCAAAAGGGTCACATCTGATTTAGTGGCCGACCACCAACTGATGGTGTCCTCCTATCTGTGTTACAACACAACCCTGTGGTTAAAAGTCCAGAAAGTGTCCAAGGGGTTCAACATTAGCCCAGAAGGAGGGGGTCAAAGGGGTCAAGTAACATTAATGGTCGGCCACCAACTTTTTAGGGTCCTCTCATGTGTGTACATCACAAATATGTGTTCAAAGTTCGAGAAAATGGGCCAAGGTGTGCAACATTAGCCGGAAGGAGGGGGTCAAAAGGGTCAAGTAACATTATTGGCCGGCACCAACTTTTTAGGTCCTTCCATGTGTGTACATCACAAATTATTGTGCGTTTAAAGTTCGGAAAATGGGCCCAAGTGTTCAAATTTAGCAACATTGGCTCGGAATGAGGGGTTCAAAAGGGTCAATTTGAATTACTGGCCGGCCACCTCTTTTTAGGGTCCTCTCATGTGTGTACATCACAGATATGTGGTTCAAAGTTCAAGAAAATGGGCCCAAGGTGTTCAACATTAGCCCGGAAGTGTGAAAAACGGGCGCCGAAGGACGTCGGAGGAGGTATAACTGGTTGTTGCAACAATTACTGGCCTCTCACCCTTCAGTGACCTCCCCAGTAATAAAACAGAGGTACCTGCCAGAAATGAACGAAAACCGATGCAAAACGAATGTTCGGGGGCCAAAACGCGCAGTTCGAGGTCCCGAAAATGGGCTGTTAAGCACCGAAAGTGGCATTCGACCACGACGTCGGTTTCTCAGACCCCAGTGTCCCTCAAAAGGGAGAAAATAGGAAGTATGCCAAAAACCGGAGCAATAGGAGATGGTTAAGCGGTCCCGAACTGAGGCACACGGCCTGACGGCTTTGAAAACCGGAAACCGGACTCCGAAATGGGAAAAATGGCCTACGGCCACCAAATGTAGCCTACGGACATTGAGAGATGGTCTACGGGACCTCTCCCTTCCCTCAAGAAAAGAAACAAAGAAAACCGAGCCTGGTTCGCAAACCGAGGCAAAGTACAAAAGAGGGTTCGGAAGTCCGGAGGTAGGGCTCACGGTCGTGACTCTGAAACTTCTGAACAAGCACATTATGCAACATCACCAAGCGCTCAATCGGTGACGTCTGAGTCTTAAGGTCGGTCAAAAATGGGGTATCTACAACAGTATTCGATTTATTCGGCACACAGCTCATTTTTTCGGGCACACGACTCATTTTCGGGCACATAGCTCATTCTTTGGGCACACTTCTCATTTTCGGGCACACGGCTCATTCTTCGGGCACACAGCTCATTTTCGGTCACGCAGCTCATTCTTCGGGCACCCATCTCATTTTCGGGCACGCAGCTCATTCTTCGGGCACACAGCTCATTTTCGGGCACCTAGCACATTTTTTTGGGCACACAGCTCATTTTCGGGCACGCAGCTCATTCTTCGGGCACACAGCTCATTTTGGGGGACACAGCTCATTTTCAAGCACATGACTCATTCTTCGGACACACGGCTCATTTTCGGGCGCACGGCTCATTCTTTGGGCGCACGGCTCATTTTTGGGCGCACGACTCATTCTTCGGGCGCACGGCTCATTTTCGGGCACACGGCTCATTCTTCGGGCACACGGCTCATTCTTTGGGCGCACTGCTCATTTTCGGGTGCACAGCTCATTTTCGGGCCCGCAGCGCATTCTTCGGGCACACGGCTCATTTTTAGGCTCACAGCTCATTCTTCGAGCACACGGCTCATTTTCGGGCACGCAGCTCATTCTTCGAGCACACGGCTCATTTTCGGGTACGCAGCTCATTCTTCGAGCACACGGCTCATTTTTCGAGCACACAGCTGATTTTCAGGCACGCAGCTCATTCTTCATTCTTTGGGCACACGGCTCATTTTCGGGCACACAGCTCACTCTTCAGGCACACGGCTCATTTTCAGGCACACGGCTCATTCTTCGGGCACACAGCTGATTTTCAGGCACGCAACTCATTTTCGGGCACCCAGCTTATTCTTCGGGCACACAGCTCATTCTTCGTTTCTATACACGCAGCTCATAAATTTTCATTTCTGAACACACAGCTTATTCACTTCATTTTGAACACACAGCTCATTCACTTCATTTTGAACACACAGCTCATAACACAACACTGCTCGATCTTAACACACGGCTCATAACACAGTATTCTTTTAATTTTGAACACACAGCTCATTCCGAACATACAGGATGCGATGACGGAACTTGCAGAAGTTGAAACAAACTCAGATGCCCGACATTTTCCCTTTTTCTTTTACTTCGAAGTCTGGAACCTATATAGCTTCAGATAGGTCCTGGTTTTACTGTTCCCACATGACCCGGGTTAAACCCTGCGGTTTTTGAAAGAACAAAATCTTGTTTCGCACAAATGTGGATAACAGCACGGCACTCTTAGCACAAAATGATTTTTTTTTTTTTTTTGAAATTGAGAGTGAGAATAAGTTCTCAACTGGGTATTGAGCCTACAACTGAACACAGCACACCATGACTCAACAACAAAGAAAAAGACAAGGTAAGACAACCTAAACACATCTATACACACCCGAAACGACTCAAAACAAGAATCGAGACAAACAAAATGGCTGACACGACACACAAACGTGTTCCAATGGCAAGAGACCTCTCAGTGCACGAGGAGCTAGTTTCTCCGGGTATTGTTTCCCACCCTTTCTCATTTGTGATTCTCACATCACTCGACCCTCAGGCTCTGTTTTTCTGAAAAGCCCTTTTCCTCACTTTTTCTCTCAGCACACATCTCTCTATTCTTCAATCTCTCATTTTTTTTTATCCCTCCCCTGGGTGGTTGATGGATAAACAAGAAGTTGCGGGCTCTTGCCCCTAGCATGCTGCTGGATTCTCTTTCTTCCGCTCACAGCCAGTGAGTTCCTCCCACAGAGCGGTTGTGCTAAGACTGGGTGTGTAGTAAATCTACAGCTGACATCGGTTGACGATACTCTACTGGGGAGTTTGGACATGATTAGATCTATCCAGATGAGGGAATGAAATATCTTGATCCATTCTAGTTTGTGCTTCGCACTTGGCTCGATACCTCGCTACTTGGAGGATGAGAGAGCTTTCTACCCTTTTGCAGTTAGCTTCAATGGTGCCCTTTTCGGCAAGTATGATGCCCTTTCTGGCAAGTGCGTTGATAAAGGGGAAAAGATAGAAAACCTGACTCAACTGTACCCCTAGTTCATCATTTTGATCATTTTTTGTTTTTGGCTTCTGCTAAAGCAATTTTAACCAAAATGAGAGTTAGATTAACATGCTTGTTCGATTTTTTGATTTAAAATCATGCAAGTTAGGTTATGAGCACTGAAAATTTTCCTTTCTTGGGTCCAAGAAATGGTCCAGTTTTGGAAAAATGGAATAATTTTTGAGAAAATTAGTCAACCTCATTAAAAATTCTCAAAAACTATTTTCCAAATGGCCACTGATCGACCAACGTAGGATTTACTCTTGAGATGCACAACCTTAGATCCAAAATAATGGAAAATTGCTCCATGTCTGAACGGCACTGCATGCCAACTGAAAGTTACCCCTAGTCTGAATAGCATCGTAGCACTGCACGGCAATAGAAAGTTGCCCCTAGTCTGAATAGCGCCGCCGCACATGGCAACCAGTCCTTACAATGACCATTACCACCGAACTCTCGGATACAAAGAAGACAAAGATGATCAGAACCATTACATGGACACAGTCAAATTTGAAGTGTTTTACGGCTGGACTTCAGAATGAAGTTGCCTACGTATCCCAAAGATGGGAATCAAGCCTTATGTAGTTCAGGGTTAAGGTACACTCGAGTATTAACCTCTCTTTTTGCGCTCTAACTTTTGCGAAGGCCGCCCTTCCGGGTTTTCAACCTTGTGAGCTATGTTCTTCTTTTCATTTCAATTATTTTCATTTCTTTTCTACTTTTTTCTTTTTCATCTTTTCCTTTCGTTTTCTTCATTTTTCTTCTTTTTTATTCTTCGCATTTTTGCTTCTTTTTTTTTTGTTCTTTTTGTTCTTTTTCTTGCTCTAACTTTTGCCTGGGTCGCCTTCCAGGTTTTCGGCCTAGCGAGCCTCTCAAGGGTAAAAGTTTAGTTTTGTCCATGTTGAATGGTTTGAGATCTCGGAGACATCTGAATCCAAGAGAATGGTTGTTGTTCGCTGATGATGTAGAAGTCCATTCAATGGAGGGTGAATTTGCCCCTAGTGTTGTGGATAGGAACTTGGTTGTCCTTCTGCAATACTTTCTTCTTTCCCCCTTCTGGGATTTGGCATTCTTGCCAGTCTTCCCTGGTTCGTAGAAAAGACTCATCTTTGACTCTTCGAGCACATCTGACATTTTTGCCCCTAGTACAAGGGTTGCTTTTGATCTAGCTTCGTAAGCTTCCTTTGATCACATCTGATATTCTCGCACCTAGTTCATGGGCTGCTTCTGATCCGGCCACGCGGGCCTTACATTGTGGTTGACTGTTGAACATTCTGAATTAAGGTTCAAGGTTTGGAAGCAAAGGGGTTGAGTCTCAAGGCTGAGAGCGATCCTAAGCTGAACAATCTCAAGAGTGATTCCACCCGACTCCAACAAAATAAGACTGACTCGATACAAAAAGACAAACCCAACTGACTCAATAAGAAAAGACTGACTCTGTACAGCACAACAAGACTGACCCAATGCCCAAGTCAGAAAGCAAAATTAACAGCATTCGTACATTGCTCAAAACAGTGCATGCCATCCATCATAGCTGGAGTAATCTGAGCGCCATCCGTAGGTGGTTCATCCCCCGATCACATAATCACATTATCTCCCAAGTTCACTGACCCAGTGCCGATAGACTTTGCAGGACCTGGCGCGACGATGACCTCTTTATCAATTAGATCTTGTATTTCATGGCGAAGACGGCAACAGCCATTAGTGCCATGACTGGTTTGTTGATAGAAGGCGTAGTACTTGGCCAGATCATGGGAGGGAGGAATTTTATCTGGCAGTGGCCGCGGCTCCAGGGGTTTCAGATTTCCCTTTCTAATCAGGACCCTCAAGGCCACTGATAAAGACATGTACAGTGGGGTGAACACCCTCTGGCCCCGAGGTGGGTGTTTTGAGGTTTGTGGAGTTTTGCTGGATGCACCAGCGAAGGGATTGACAGGCGCTGACTTGGTTTGCGGATCTCTTCCGAGCACGGGATTAGAGCTGAAAGGAACATTCATGGTACAACGGCCCTTCTCCTGGCTTGCCCATTGCTTCGAACTTGTAGACACCCCATTTTTGACCGTCCTCAAGACTTGGACGTCACCGTTTGAACACTCGGTGATCATCCACGTTTGTGTTCGTCTTGAGCTCCCAGAGGTCTCGACTACGCGCTTTGCCTCAGGATCTCTCGGCTCGACTATTCTGTGTCTGGTTTTACACCAAACACTTGTGTTTTTCCTTCGAGGGGCAAGGAATGCCTTGTGAGGCATCCCCACACTCCACCGGCCATGGCTTGAGGACACCGGTTGTGTTTTATTTTCATCGGCCAAATGTTTGGCCGATCGGCACTACAAATGGTTGACCGGCCATCTATTTTGGTCAAATTGCATTTTTGACTGGCCGATCACTGTTCATCTACTTTTACAGATATTTTTATGCCAGCTGTGCTAGCTGGCATACACTCTGCTCCCCTCCATACACGTGTATGGAGGGATTTCCCTCTTGTCTAGCTTGCTTTGGAAGCTTTACAAGAGGGATTTTCTATAAGAGGGAACCTCTTCTCCCTTCATTAGGTTTAGAGAGAGAAAAAGCTAAAGAGACCTCTGATATTAGGGTTAGGTTTTGTATCCATTCTATCTCTACATCTCTCTCTTTCTTTACCTTGTGTGTGTTTTAGTCTTACTATTGCACACAAACACCTAGTCTTACACCTTTTCTTGGTTACTGAGGGGCCGGAGGTCTGTTCTTGGTGTTCTTGGGTGGTTTTGAGCTCAAAGAAGCAGCTGGTCCACCATTTGTGAAGAAGGTCTTCAAGGGTAACATTCTTGCTCTTTTTACCCCATTTTTGCATAGCTTTTTTGACTACCTTGAAACTATTTTTAGACTTGGTGTATAATACATAAAAGTCTTGTTTTTCCCTACTCTAAATAGTTGTTTAAGAGTGTTTTAAGCTTTGAGGTTTTTTGACCCTTATTAAGCCTTGTTAGGCTCCTTTTTTTGTGCATTTTTGGTGAGCTCCGGGACCATTGTGTTTGGGCCTCCTCACCATAGAAATCTTGAGGGATTTGAATGGTGAGGATAGTGCCTTGACGTCCCAAGAAGGAGAGGGCCACCCCTTCTCCTTGCTGCCTTTGAAAATGGCCATTTTTGCCTCTTGAGGGAGCATCTAATTTAGGTTCATGTTGATCATGCCTTAACTGATTTTTGTGCTTATATTGCCATGATATAGCATTGTGTTAAGTTCGTTTAGACACACCGTGCTTGCTTATCATATTTGTCCTGTAATGCCCTCTTTAGGTCTTAACATGCTTTAGGTTTTGATCCTTGTTCTAGCATGATTTTGGCCAAGCTTTGTGAAGCTTTTGTGTTTGTTTTAGCATGCTTAAGTTCTATTCTTGGTTGTTTTGGTCGACCATAGCATGCTTAGTATAGCCACCTTGCATTTTGGCTTGTTAGCCTTAGGTGTGTGAGTGTATAGCATGCATTGCATTATTTCAGTGGTTTGGAACCACTTATCATGTTATTTTAGTCCTTATAACATGCTTGCATACTTGCATTTCATACTCCTTTGTTGCCTTAGAAGGTTGTTGCCTCATGCTCCATGAATGTGCTTCTTTGTATGCTTGCATGTTCAAGCCACTTAGATGCTATCTAGGTGTTCTCTTAGCATTGTCTAGGTCTGCCTTAAACCTATTTTAAGTCCTCTTGGCCTTGCGAGGCTTGGTTGACTTAGCCATGGTTTAAGTCTCCTTGACTTGCCTCAAATACTTGGACCAATTGCATGCCATGTTTGTCTTGTTTAAATTGATTTGGCACCATTATTGACATGATTTCCAGAGCTTACATTGCATGCTAATAGTCCATGTTTAGGCTCTTTTAAGTGTGCTTAAGGATTGCTTGTTTGATGCTTAAGTGTTGGCCCATCAACATGTACATGTGTCTGTGTGTGTAGGCCTTCATTTCCATAAGCATTGGCCACTGTTTTAGGCTTGTTTGGGGGCTGCCTAAATTAGTCTAAGTCCACCCCTTCGCATGTTGTTTCATGCTCACCTTGTGTGTTGTTGCATACTAGTGTGTTGTCGCATGATTGAATGAAGTCACATGCTTGCTTGCATGCTTGAACATCCATATTGCGTCTTGCATGCTTGTAGGTTGCATTGCTCCATGCCTTACATGCTTCTTTACTTAGGTTGTGTGCCTAACCTACATTACACATTGCATTGCCATGTTGCATACTAGCCTCCACGCCTAGGATGCATTGTATTGGCATGCATGCTTTACCTCTTGAGTTGAGTATGATAGAGGTTGAGCCCCCGTTGCTTGATTATGTGCATTGCATTCCATATCAAAATGCATACTTGGTTCCTTGGGCCATCATGCATGGAAATGCGCAATTGGTGGTCCGAGAATCGAGAATCATATCCCTTTGAGTCATGAATATGATAAGGGGTGTGATTGATGCATACATTGCATGAAATGCATTGCCATGCTATGTTTTGCCCTCTACTGCTGTCAAAAACAGATTCTGCAAGAAGATTTGGCCGGCCGGCCATCTACAGTGCCGACTGGCCATTCATAAGTGGCCGATGACCATTCTCCATGGCCGGTGACCAATTTCCTCAACCGGTGGTGTTCCAAAGCGTTCAGGGAAGCAACCCTGAGATTTGTGCAGTCTTCAGAGAAGGATAACAGTCAAAGCAGAGGCAAACATGTGCATGACAGTGGGTTTCCGAGCGGAACCGAGCGCGCACGCATTGAGCCCTCTTCCCGAGGCTACTTTTACTGCTTAATTAGCTTAGTTAATTTACTTAACTAGTTAATTGTCTGTAATAATTAATTAGCTTGATAGTTAGTTAATTTGTATATTCTTTTGGTTCCTCCGAGCGAGGGTGAATTTGTAATAAGTGTGGGTGCGTGTGTGCATGTCTTCCAACCCCCACTTCTTTCTCCCTTTTACTTACCTGCTTTTGATGGTTAGTTTAGGGCATGTTTAATTTAGCATACCTTATGCTATGCATGCGTGCATCCATACATTTGTCTTGCATGCACCGGGCTCGGCGCATCATACTAACTGCATTGTATTTCAAATCTAACTTTAATACATGCTACATGTACATTTTCACATGTCATCCTTAGATTAGCCGAGCCTATTCTAGATTGCATTCTGTATGCGTTGCATTAGCCACTTAACATGGACTTCGATCATGCATGGATTGCTAACATGTTCTTGTCTTGGCTCGGAGTACGATGTAAGTATTTATGCTTTCGCATTTCGCATGAGTGTGAATGTTTCCATGATAGTATACTTACCATGAGGCTAGCTGCTTATGTGATATAACTGCTTGAGTGCCTGTGGATGGAGGTTGAATTACCTAAATTGGATTAATGCAATAAAACTGTGAGTTTTAAGCCCACTAGATAGTGGTAAAACTATTTTTTCTAAAGCCCACTTGAGGGTGGCAAAAATCTACATTTTAGCCTACTTGCGACTAGCAAACCATTTTCAAAACAAACATGAAATGGTTTGTTCCAATTTAGGCGATTTGGTCTATACTTGTTTGTTGTGCGCGTAACATAGTAATTCTAGGCTAATAACCGGAATAGGAACACATAATGCTTTCAAAACAAGATATCACGGTTAGTAGAGGCCGATCTTTGATCGGGCGAGAGGGGGTGCTCATAGCTGACCTTCCCCAATCATACCCAAGTTCCCGAGCCGAGGCAACTTTGGTGATGACAGACACGTGGCCTTTGGCACCGAGTCAAGGTTTCCTAAATTTCCCAAAATAAAATATTTAGGTGGCGACTCTGTATCTGGCAAAGCAGTCCATGTTTGGCACTTCTTTTCTAAAAATCTGTTTTCCAAAACGATTTGCCGGATTTGGACTCTTTGGTTCAGATTAAGAACCGTGACAATTTAAGAGTCCTGAACTGTAGTGAACCCAATATGAACAGAACGGGACTCATCGTCCCGAGACGTTCGGGGACGTCCACAGAACTACTCTCATTCTGAGTGACGAAAGTATCCTCCACAATCTTTGCAACAACTGTGAGCACTTGCTGTTTGTTTAGCCCATCCGCTTTCAAAGCCTCCACAGCCCACAGAAGGTGTTCATAGGGATCAATGTCTGCCCCTACCTTGTTCTTACCTCTTGCCTCCACTTTGCCAAGGGATTGGCCTTCTTCCAAAACAACCCGTCCCAAGATTGGGGAGCCTTTTGTCGTGAAACTCCTAGCATATTATGTGGTCGATGAGGGAGACAATGTCCCAGAGGCCAAATTTTTCATAGTTCTTTGAAGATCTTCAATCATTCTCATCAACTCAGAAGTAGCGGGTTCACGGGTTTGAGATGATTGGGGTTCAGGTGCACCCATCATCCATAAGTCCATGCTTTCTGGAATGAACACCTTAGGTTTGGGTAGATGGGCCGGGGTCATGTATATGTTGGGGTCGAAGGTGGATGGTAGTGTATGGATGAGGTTGAGGTGGGGAGGTGATGAGTCAGTACTAACCTGAGGTCCTTTGGGTGGAGCTAGGGTCTCTTCGTCAATAAGATCCTAAATCTTATGACGGAGGTGGATGCAACGGTTCGTATCAAGACCGTGTTATTGATGATAGGCATAGTATTTAGCTAGGTCATATCTTGGTGGAAGAGGATTTGGAAGGGGTTGGGGTTCTAGGAGTTCTAGGTGCCCTTCTTCTTGCAGCTTTTTCAAAGCTTGGGAGAGACTCATGTAAAGAGGATTGAACTTTCGGGCTTGGAGCTGATTTGAAGTGATTGGTTTCTGGCCATTGAGGGAAGTGGTGATAAAGTCTACTTCTGAGCGTTTTGCAATTGTGCTACCATCAGTAGTAGCATTGGAACTGCGAACAACATTCTTCCGCAAAGGCTCATCGTCTTCCACAAAGATTCCTTGTCTGATGGCATCCTCGATTTGAAACCCCATTTCATGAAGGGCTGGAAAGGTAAACAGAGGTAGAACCACCATCTTTTACAGCAACTTTCCATGCAAATTCCGAACAATTATCCTGATCTGATCTTTGTCGGAAGGCCTTGTAGTCATCATTGAGGCCTTTGCTCTCCATCTCATCATGAACCCTGAGAAACCCTCATTTGGTTCTTGGCGGGTGACTTCAAGATCACGAGTTGTGACCTCGATCTGTGTTATAGGAGTATTGAGCAATAAAGGCCTCAGACAGCTTTTCCCAGTTCCATTTCACAGAGTCCTCCAATTTTGCATGCCAAACTGCGGCCATCCCAGACATGGTTCATCCGAAGAGAAACAACTTCTGGGCTGTGATCAAACCCATTGGCCTTAGGATATCGAAAAACAGGTGGAGGTGCACCATTGGGTCACCAGAGCTGTCGAAGCGGTCGATATGCGGCATTTTGAATCGGTCCGGCAGAGTCACAGCCGAATCGGTGTACCCATCCTCAATATCCAGAATGGACTTCACGCCCTGAGACTTCTTGAATAACTTTTCTAGCTTGCTCACTTTTAGTTTTGTGGGGTCCACTTCGAACTAAAAGGGAGAATCTAGTAGGTTGGTGGGTGTGGGTGCCTTGGAAAGCTGGGGTAGGATTAGGGGCAGAGCCGGCCCCGTTGGGATGTCCATATCTTCCTAGACATTTGTTGTTTCCCCGAGTATTGGGACTCTTGGTGGGGGAGGAGCTGGGTGTGAAGCAGATGCCCCGGTTTGCTGCTGTAGCCTGGCGATTAACTCTGCCTGTTGGGCCATAACCTCAGCCTGGCGTGCGACAAATTCTACTTGACGGGCAGCATCCTGCTGCATGGCTTGCATACTTTCATGGAGCTGACGCATCATCTCTTCCATACCTGTCATAGAGTGTTGGTTTATCTGAACAACCGATATATTTGCCCCTGCAGTAGAAACTAAGACCTCAGCCTGACTGTTCATTGGTTGGGTGGATAAGGGCCACTGATTTGGTAACTACTGAACTGATGAACTGTGCCCGACTGGCCCTTTTACCCTGCCCCTGGCAAAGGAACACTGATTTTCCATTGAACTGAATCTCTGACCTAACAAAGTCTATCAGCACAAGTCCAATGAACCTCGAGGGATATTGGAGCCTTTTGAAGCTACGGTTCAAAGACTACCATGCAAAAGAGAAAACAAGCAGGATCTCAGCCCAATTTCACTAGAATAAATGTGAGCATAGCTGAATGACTGCACTCTCTACTGAATTCTGCCCAAAATTCTGCCTGTAAACTGATACCCTCAGGTAAAACTGGTTCCCCCAAAATACTGATGCCCTCAGGCCTGATACCCAGACTTGCAAACTGATACATGCATTCCTTGTAGAGGCATACTCTCAAAGCACATAACAAGCAAATGAGAGCCAAAACACCCCTATGGTGGGGTAGGGTTCCCCTGTCCTCTTTTGTCAGGAGCTAGGGTTTCACTACGCACGCAGCGGTTTCAAACAACCTACAATCGAGTAAGCAACCTATCCTAGTTTTGGAAGGGTCACTATGGATTCCGATATGCACTAGGTCGAATGGTCAAAAAGGGTGCCCTGGTAAAAATCGGGGTTTGTGTTCCCATCGCGGCAGAGCCCACAACCGGTCAGCCTTATGGCACGCTTCTCAAAGCGAGCCTCCAACAAACCGTTCAGGAATAGCATATGGCAAACACGGTGTCCTAGGCGCACCAATGCAAATGCAATGCAAAGAAACACATAAGTGTAATCAAAACAAGATATCATGAGTTCGAGTCAAGTTCTCTAACTCCCCAGCAGAGTCGCCAGAAACTGTAGACGCGCCCGAACGTCCCAGGAAAATCCCGTTTTGTTCATTTTGGGCTCACTACAGTTCGGACTCAATGTCACGGTTCTGAATCTAATCTCGCAAAGTGAAATGCAAGATCGATAAATCACCAAAGAGTCCAAATCTGGCAAATCATTTTGAAAAACTGATTTTTAGAAAGAAGTGCCAAACATGGACTACTTTGCTAGACACAGAGTCGCCACCTAAATATTTTATTTTGGGGGAATTTAGGAAACCCTGACTCGCGCCTAAGGTCACGTGTCCGTCATCACCAAAGTTGCCTCGGCTCGGGAACTTGGGTACGATTGGGGATGATCATGCAATGAGCACCCCCGCTCGCTTGATCAAAGATCGGCCACTACTATACATGATATCTTGTTTTTGAAAATATATGTGCTCTTATTCCTGTTTATTAGCCTAGAATTGCTATGTGACGCACACAACATACAAGTATAGACTGGATCATCTAAGTTAGAACAAAACATCTCATGTTTGTTTTTTTGAAAGCAGTTTGCTACTTGTAAGTAGGCTAAAATGTGGATTTTGCCACCCTTAAGTGGGCTTAGAAAACAGGGTGATTTGCCACTCTCAAGTGGGCTTAAAACTCGCAATCGATGAATTGTTCCAATTTAAATAATCAAACCTTCACCCAAAAGCATTCAGGTAGTTATATCACATAAGCCGTTAGCCTCATGGGAAGCATGCTATCATGGCAGTCACTCACACACATGCAAGGATGCTAAAGCATAAACACTCACCGAGTACTCCAAGCCAAAACAAAAACTAGTTAGTAATAAATGCATGATCCTAGTTCATGTTAAGATGACTAATGCAACTCATGCGAAATGCAACTAAGATAGGCTCAGCTATTCTAAGATGGCATATGAGATGCTACAGATAACATGTATTCAACTCGGAATTGAAATAAAATGCAGTTAGCATGATGTGCTGAGCCCGGTGCATGCAGGATAGATGAATGAATGCAAACATGCGAAGCATAAGGATCTAATTGAAACGTGCCCTAAAACTAACCATCGTAAGCTGGTAAATAAAAAGGAGAAAGACGTCGGGTTGGAAGACATGCAGCACACACACGCAGACTTATTACAAATTTCGCTCTCTCGATGGAGGGTCCGAATAAGTAACACAAAACCAACTAGCTAACTTAAACTAATCTAATTAAACTAGTTATTACACACGAAATGAATAACAAGCTACAACTAATTATTACACAACTCTAATTAATCAACAAATCAACTAAGTAAGCAATTTAAATATGCATGTAAACTAAATGAAATAGGCTACCTCAGCTCTGCTTCGGATGACAAGGGATGTATGCGCTCGAGTTGCTTTGTTCGGCAATCCCTCACGATGCCCGACTTGCCTCTGTTTGCAATTGATCTCAAAACACTGCACAAAGCTTCAGAAGGCTGAAACTCCACAAAGGGAACCTGTGGGAAGGCTGCCGACTAGATATTGGCCTTGGAAACCACTAGCTGATCACTTTTTGTGGTGAAAACCAGAAAAAGTGGTCGGCCTGCCACTTTATCAGATCGGCCGACCAGTTTTTGCTGCTGGTTTCTGGTTTGCTACAACAGAGAGCAAGAAAGGGGCATGGCAAAGTATTTGCAACACATGTATACACAACCATCCTCCCTATCAGAACATGAGCTCAAGGGAGTATAGTTCTCGATCCTCGAGCCATCAATCGCGCATCTCGATGCATGATAGTTGAGGAGCCGAATTGCGCAACTTAATATGAAATGAATGCACATGTGAACACGTAAAGCCTAAAACTCCATCGTGTATAGTCAAGAGTATCAGCGACCGAGAATTGAGGCACGTTTCATCACTTCAAGTATGAAACGTCCCTCTTTTCCCGTGTTTGGACAAACACCTATTCCAAACAAAAATGCAAAGCAAGCATGGCATACACAATGCGACTCAAGCATACAACTCAATGCAATATGACTTAAACATGCAAACACGCAAGGGATAAGCATACAAACATTCAATTAACATACTAGCATACATAATGCTATGAATTACATGGCATACACAATGCTCATGACAACTAGCAAACACAATGCAAATAGTAACTAGCATACGCAACGCAATGAACGTGGCATGCACAAATGCAATGATCAATCATGCGACAACATGGCATACACAATGCTATGAACTGCATGGCATACACAATGCACAATGGACTTAAACAAAAACGGATAGGCCCCAGCCATGTCCAAATCAGTGGCCATAACACCAAGATAAAAGCACCGAAATGCAAAGCATGCATGCACAATGCATTGGCTAATCAAGTAGGCCAAAGAGCACAACTCTAAAGAGTGCTCAAGGAGTGATAAAAGTGGAAGTGTAACAATGCTAAGTGCACTGAAATGAAGTAAGAAATTATGCTAAATCATTCAAACAACACAAGTATGACACGCTAGGACCCTAAGGCATGGAAGCTAGCAAAGAGGACTGCAAAGGGGACATGCAATGCATGGCACAAATACATGAACTAAGCATGGACAGAGCTCAAGTAGGTCAAAATAAGGATCCAAACATGCTGAGATGATGGCTCAAATACCTAGGCATGCAAGCATACAAGCTAAGCCATAAAGTAGGCAATAATGCACAACACTTAAAGGCATTCAAAGCATAAATGAAGTGAGGACATGGCAAGTCTATATGCTCAGAAATCAAGCATTAAATGATACCAAATCATTCAAAAAGCTCAAAGATAGCATGCGTGAAGCATCGAAACACAAAGCTAGCAAGGCCAATTGCACTATAGCTATACAAAGCATGAGGCATATGACAAAGGCAACCCAAAATAGTCCTTGAACATGTTAAAATGAGTCTAAAACATGTATGGATGGATGCCAAAATATGCTAGCATAAAGGGCATAAGGCATGGTGTATGTAAGGCAAATAGGGTGAATTACACTACACCTATTAGGACCAAACATGATATGACTTCTGCACAAAAAGTCAGATTTATATTATGGCAAAATAACCCCAAATAATCACTGACATGATGGCTCGCAAGCTATGGCATGAATGCATACACAATGGCTCACGTTAAGGCATAAAGGGCTAACCCTCCAACGCATTGATTGAGTGACAAATGTGAATGTATGGCCATGAAAAATGGACTGAAATCACATTATGAATGATGCCAAATCATTGAAATAAGCCAAGTAGAGCATGCTACATCACTCAATACACAAAGCTTACAAGCAAGATTGAACCAAAGCTACGCAAAACAAGTCATGGATGACCAAGACAACTAAAATCAAACCTCATGCATACCAAAACATGGGTAAAAGCTTCTTGAAGTTAAGCCAAAAGCATACCAAAAAGACATGTCACAACATGACGCATGTTAGGCTATTTCATAGGATTGCATGGCAAGTGTATGGAGCATGCAAAGGCTAACCAAACCAAACCTAAACAGAGATATGACATGATAAAATTAGCCCAAGAACATGCTGAAATGTACATAACATAGGCTAAAATGACATGCCACTTCAAAGAGCATACAAGGCTAGTGTGTGTGATTTACACTACAAGTGTATAAGGCATGCAAGAGCTAAACAAACCAAGAAAAAATAGATCTAAGGCATGTTAAAACTACACCAAAAATCTACTGAGATGGCCCAAAAACAAGCTAGAAACACATGCTCAAACATGAGGCATACAAGACTAGATTGTGTGATTTACACTACAAGTGCATTAACCATGCAACGAGTGACCAAACTAAGAAAAAAAAGTGGCATGCCTCAACAAAATAACCACAAATACAAGCTAAGACATGGTCAACACACACTTACCAAAGGTGCTTAAACATGAGGCAAATAAAACATGTAAAGAGGAAACAAAGGAGAGAGGGGGACCCTCTCCTTCTTAGCACCTTAAAATACCATCCCCACCACTGAAATCCCTCCAGATTTCAATGGTGAGAAGGCCAATACAAGGTGGTACCGAAGCTCACAAAGATGGCAGAAAAATGAGGCCAAACAAGGCCTAAGAAGGGGTAAACAATCCAAAACAACAAAGTGATCTTAAACAAAGATCAAAATCATGCAAAAAAAAAAACCTTTTATCAGTTATAAGTTAAGCTCAAAACAGCATGCAAGATAGGCTAAAAGCTTATGCAAGAAAGGGGGGTTTAAGGTTCAAAAACTCACCCTTGATGAACTTCTTCAAAGCTGCAACTCCAGCAAGTTTTTTTGAGCTTAAAGCAAACCAAAAACTCCAGAGACAACCTCAAGATACCTCATCAACAAAAGGGTGGTGCTTGGCTAGGAGGTTGTGTGCCCAAGTGAAGAGGCAAAGCACTTTAAGGCACAAAATATGCAGATATAGAGGGAGATATCTATTCAAGTCTTAGGCCAAAATTCAGAACCCTAAGAAGGGAGAGAGGCCTCCCCTCTTGTAGAGAAACAACTCTCAAGCTTCTTGGGCAAGCTAAGAGCTTGTTTAAATCCCTCCATATACGTGTATGGAGGATACAGTCTGTGTCCTCCAGCTGGCACAGCTGGCATCCACAGACTTTGCAAAATCTGTAGGAAGGCCGCCGACCAGAAAAAGTGGTCGGCCTGCTACTTTTTCTGGTCAGCCAACCACTTTTTTTGGTTTTCCAAAAAAAAAGTGGTCGGCCAAGGTAATTTGTGGTCACCACACTAAAAGCAAGCTAATGGTGGGGTGGGAAACCAACAAATGTGGCCCAAAGACCAAGAAAACTAGTTTCCTGACCAGAAAACCAACTGGCGAGGATAGAAGTGGTTTCCAAGGATAAAAGCTGGTTTCCCACCCTTGTACTACTTCCCAAACATGGAAAGTATGGTTTGTACCCAAGACAAACCAAAACGTATGCAAGACGGGGGTTCGGGAGGCAAGACGCGCGGCCAGGAGCCCCGAAAACTAGCTGCCGAGCATCAAAAGTGGCGTACGACCACAAAAAGTGGTCTCCCGGACCACAGTGTCCCTCTAAACAGAGGAAACAAGGTGTGTTTCAAAAACCGTGCCAAACAGAGAATGTTAAGCTGTCCTGAGCCGAGGCGCTCGGCCGACGGCTCCGAAAAATTGGAAAACTTGTCTTCAAATGGGAACAGTGGCCTACGACCACGAAAAGTAGTCTACAACCATTGAGAGATGGTCTACAAGACCTCTCCCTCCCTCCGAAAAGAGAAAACAAGACTTGGTCCGCGGACCGAGTCAAAGTACAAAGGGTCCCGAGGTCCTGAGGCGAGGCTCTCGGCCAAGAACTCCGAAACCTCGAAATGAGCAAAACATGCGCAATCACCGAGCGCTCAATCGATGATGTCTAAGTCATAAGGTCGGTCAAAAATGGGGTGTCTACAGCAGCCAAAAACCCCAGGGACTCCAAACGAGCGCAAACATGCGCAATTATCGAGCGCTAAATTGATGACGTCCAAGTCTTTAGGATGGTCAAAAATGGGGTGTCTATAGTGGCAAATCCGCTCTTTAGCCTACTTGAGGGTAGCAACTTCAAACCATATTCGAAAAACAAACATGAGATGTTTTGTTCCAATTTGAGCGATTGGGGCTATACTTGTGTGTTCTGTGCATTACACAGTAAAATAGCTAAATAAACCAGAATAAGAACACATGTGTTTATAAAAACAACGTATCATGTTAGTAGACGCCAATTTTTGATCGGGCGAACGAGGGTGCTCATTTCAAGACCTTCCCCTCTCATACTCAAGTTCCCGAGCCAAGGCAACATTGGTGATGACGGACACGTGGCCTTAGGCACGAGTTAGGGTTTTCTAAATTTTTCAAAACAAAATATTTAGGTGGCGACTCTGAAATCTGGCAAAGCAGTCCATGTTTGGCACTTTTTGATTAAAATTGATTGTCCAAAATGATTTGCTGGATTTGGACTCTTTGGTGATTTTTCAGTCTTACATTGCACTTTGTGAGATTAGATTCAAAACCGCGATAGGAGTCTGAACTGTAGTAGCTAGAACCCAATTCGTGTCTCTCCGAAAATGGGGGCCCGCGGAGCGAGTTCGAGCAGTCTACAGTTTCTGGTGACTCTACTGGGGATTTAGAGAACTTGACTCAAACTCATGATATGTTGTTTTGTTTACACTTATGTGTTTCTTTGCATTGTATTTGCATTGGTGCGCTTAAGTCACCGTGTTTGCCATCTACTATTCCTAAACGGTTTGCCGGAGGCTTGCTTGGAAAAACGTGCCATAAGACTGACCGATTACGGGCTCTGCCACGATGGGAACACAAACCTCAGTTATGCCGAGGCATCCTATTTGACCATTCAACCTAGTTGCATATCGAAAGCCTTAGAGACTGTTCCAAACTAGGACAAATTGCTCACCCGAATGTAGGTTGTTTGAAACTACATGCATGCGTAATGAAACCCTAGCTCCTGACAAAATAGGACAGGGAAACCCTACCCCACCATAAGGGTGTTTGGGCTCTTACTTGCTTGATATGTGCTGTCAGAGTGTATCTCTACAGGGTGTATGTATCAGTTGTAAGTCTGGGTATCAGTCTGAGGACATCAGTATTTGGGGGTATCAGATTTGAGGCAGTGATTTTGGGGGCAGAGATCAGTGTTTGAGAACAGCTTGTTCAGCTTATGATATCAACTGTGTGTTGTCTTTATCTAAGCCGAAATGCTGTCCATTTTTTTATTGTTTTTTCCTTATTTTGCTTTATTTATCTCTTCGTAAGGTAGTATTGCATCATTGCTTCCGACCAGGCAGATATCTCCTAAGCACCCTGGATTAGAGGTCGAAGACTTCATCGATTTGAGGATCTGTTTGACGGACAACCAGTATTTGCTTCGTTGCCACCAGTTACAAGATGGAGGTCAGTTAGGCAGAGAATATCAGTACAGCAGTCAGTTCAGAGGTCTTTGTCTACCCCACCTGTGCACAACTGGGATCAGCTTACTGTTTCTATCGTAGAGAGGCAAGACACACCTGTTCAGACAGATCAGCAGTTTACAGCCAATATGGAGGAAATGATGCGTCTGCTCCAATTGACCATGGAGGCCATGCACC
Organism: Camellia sinensis; assembly: GCF_004153795.1. NCBI lineage: Eukaryota > Viridiplantae > Streptophyta > Magnoliopsida > Ericales > Theaceae > Camellia > Camellia sinensis. Next base: position 86,501 of record NW_021025359.1, on the reverse strand, counting down.
GTGATGCTGCTTGCCAAGCAGATACTACTGCCCGCCAAGCAGAAGTTGTGGCCCAACAGGCAAAACTAATTGCCAAGCTTCAACAGTAGCAGCAACCACAACAAGCCAAAGCATCTGCTTCGCACCCGCCTCCACCCCTACCTAGAGTTCCAACACTCGAGGAAACAGAAAATGTCTAGGAAAATACGGACATTCTGACAGGGCCAGTCCCACCGCCAATCCTACCTCAGATGTCTAAAGCATCGGCTAATCCAGTGGATACACCGTTTGAATTTGAGGTGGATCCAACCACGCTAAAAATGAGTAAGCTCGAAAAGTTGTTAAAGAGAGCCCAGGGAGTTAACCTAATCCCAGATATAGAAGATGGGTACATTGATTCAACGGTGACTTTGCCGAATAGGTTCAAGATGCCACACATCGATTGCTTTGATGGTTTTTGCAATCCTATGGTCCATCTGAGGCTGTTCTCGAATATTTTGCGCAGGATGGGCTTGACGAGACTCCAGAAACTATCTCTATTTGGCCGGACCCTATCGGGTATTGCGGCTATCTGGTACGCCAAGCTAGAGGACTCAGTGAAGAGAAGTTGGCCGGAAATGGCCAAGGCCTTCGTCGCCCAGTATTCATACAACACCCAGATCGAGGTCATCACCCGTGATCTTGAGGCGACCAGGCAAGAGCCGAAAGAAGGCTTTTCTGACTTTGTCACTCAATGGAGGGCTAAGGCCCCCATGATGACAACTTGGCCACTCGAGAAAGATCAGATGAGGATGGTTGTGCGTAACCTACCTTTGCTGACTTACACGAGATTGGGGTACAAATTGAGGATGCTATAAAGCAAAGGCTAATTGACCAGGAGAAGAAACAACCCAAGAAGGCATTCACCCACGGTTCGAATACAGCTACCAGTAGTAGTGTAGCCGCCAGAACTTCCGATGTCGGCATGGTCACCACTACGCCCAAAACAGCTACACCCTTTACCGGTGCATCAGGAAATAGCTCGCAACCAGCAAGAAATCCACCCCGAGGTCAGAGGACTTTCACTCCACTATACATGCCTCTGTCCAAAGCCTTCGGAGTCCCGATTACGAAAGGGCAATTGAAGCCCCTGGAGCCGCAGCCATTACCAGACAAACTTCCTGCTTCCCATAACCCGGCCAAATATTGTGCATTTCACCAGCAACACGGTCATCACACCGACTTCTGCTACAGACTTTGTCATGAGATCCAAGATTTTATTGACAACAAGGTGGTTGTGCCTCCCGAAAAGCCAAATGTCACCACTAATCCCCTACCCCCACATAACAACAACCCTCTTCCACCCAGGCAGATAAACCTGATCCAAACCATGGCCGTTCCATATGATCCAAGCATACACATCACACCTTCCCACTTACCCAAGCTTGAGGTGTTCATCCCAGACAGCACAAGCTTGTACATGATGAGCACTTCCCTAACCCAGCCCAAGCCAGTGGTGGTGATTGTCGAAGACAGAGCTAGAGTGACCTTGGAGAAGCATGGAAAGGATGGTTCAGAGCCTAAGGGATCTGGGAGGTTTACTAAGGAAGCATTCAACCCAAGTGGTTATATTATGTCGACTGGCCAGGCTAGGCCGACGGTATAATTGCCAATTGGGGCAGAGGTTGATGTGGTCTGAGAAGATGGACCGAGCCAGGGGTTAGATAACCTAGCAGAGTTGGAGGCGGACATTGTAAACCTGCAGTTCATTAAGGAACAAGATCCAGGGACGTGAGTGTCAACTGGTTTGATTTGAAGGGGTCGATGGACAACTCGGGTGGCTCAACGACGAGCCAGATATTGTTGAGGTGCCTCGACCATAATAGAATCAGTTAGAGACGGGAACGTCTGCAGTGGTCGGAATAGCCGAGAATCGGGAGGAATCGCCAGAGAGCACCGGTGCGAAGAATTTTGCTTAGGACTTGGGCAGATTGTGTACAACGGACACTGAACAGGCCGCATTGAAACGACTTAAACAAGGGAAACTCGAGAATGACAACAGGGCAAGAAAAACCAAGGCACCTGAGGGGGTAGAATGTGTTATGGGCACAGAAGTAGCTGCAACGAAACTGGACAGCTGTCTGTCGGTTGGCGATGGGATGTGGTAGGAAGACGATGACCTACGTCTTACCCATACCGACGAGGACTGGGGACAGGATCAGTTGGATAACACCTGGTACACCGAAGAAGTGGACCATATGACAAGAAGTGGGCGGTATTTCAAGCCCCCGCACCTAGACCAGCCGGAGGCATCTGGGAAGGACAAAGAGGCAGGAAAAAAAAAATACCGGGGGAGGAAGCTGTGCTGCAACAGCTAAAGAAAATCCAAACAGACATCTCCACCTGGGAACTGCTTATGGCCTCCAGGGTTCATAGACAAACTGTCCTTTCAGCCATGGACAAGGCCAAGCTTTCAATCGATACAACGCCTAAGCAGTTGGTAGGGCTGGTTTTCCCAGGAGGAGCTTCCCCGACCTTGACCTTCACCGACAAAGAACTACCACCTGAGGGCTCAAATCATAACAAGCCGCTCTATATCTCTGTGGAGTATAGAGAGAAATGGATACCGATGGTCCTGGTCGACACTGGATCCGCAATCAATGTATGTCCGCCGAGAACGGCGTATGCTATCGAGTTGAAGCCCGCGGATTTTGTGCCTAAAGCCTAGGTGATACGGGCCTATGATAACACCAGCCGGGAGGTGATGGGAACGATACAGATCAAAACTCAAGTTGGCTTGGGGAAGCAGGACATCGAGTTCCATGTCTTGGATGTCCTAGCCACCTTTAATCTACTCTTTGGGCGGCCGTAGCTGCACCAGGTGAAGGCTATCTCTTCCACCTTACACCAGATGCTGAAGTACCCTCACATGAAAGGGGTGGCAATAGTTTTTGGGAATCCTTCGATACATCCACCAGCAGAGGTTGCAACACCAGTTCTGGAAATTGAGCACGGTGTGGAGGATGTATTTTTATCAGGATTTACCTTGGATAAGGCTCGGGTGGTGCAAGATATGTTAGCTGTTGATGAGAGGCTCTACGTCAGTGCACAATTTGTTTACCTCATGAACAAGCTCTAACACATGCCAGGGATGGGATTGGGGCGAAGTGGCCGGAAGGACGTCAAAGCTTTGGCCGAAGTGCCGCATAACCCATATACTTTTGGTTTAGGTTATCTGCCTACCAAAGAGGATTGGGTGAGGAAAGGAAGAGAAATGGCTGGAAGAGGCAAGGCTAAGCAAGCCGGGAAGCACTATGAGTTGGTACACAGACCTATCCAAGGAACTCTGAATGGACGCTTTGTCCGGGAGGGGGAAGACTTCCCGTTTTGTGGCTTTCCGGAGCCTTTGTTGAATTCAGAGAGGCGACGCATGCCCGACTTTGAATTCTTTTTTGACCTTCAGTTATCGGGGGATGAAGTTGTCGAAGAGCAGACAGACCCACCAGTTAAGGCTGAGCAGTGCAAAGAGGAAGAGTCTGAGAGCACAAAAATTGAGATTGGAGCAGCACTGGCTTGTCTTCTCTCAGATCCTCAGATCATGCCGGAGTGCTTGGGGGATAACTTCTCAATTTCCATGATTGGGGATCAAGCGGCGGTGGGCCTACTTTCTAGCATTCTGGATGCATCCATCGCACCCTCCCTCATTTGGCAATATGAGGAAGGCTTTTTATCGAGCAGTTCTAGGTCAGGTAGTGAACTAGATTCTAATTCCACAAAGTCTGTGGAGTCGGAATCAGATTCCGGTTCTTCTGAGTCTGAGTCAGGTATTCCTGGGGGTGATAACCCAGATGCCACTGTCCTGTCCAAGTCGTCTTTTTCTTTTTCTTTTGAGTCGGTTGTAACCGAAGAATCGGACGAACTGGATGTTATTATTGAGAGTGGTACTGTTGTGGCTTCTGAGTACTTTTCTGTGCCTTTAGTTTATTGCATTAATCAAGACTTTCAAAACTTTGATGAAAAAGCCGAGGAAGAAATTCCTCTGGTTTTGAAACATTTGCTTGATCAAGAGATGGAGAGGTTTGTAAAACCTTTGGTTGATGAAATCACCTCAATTAATTTTGGTACTGAAAAGGACCCGCGGCTGGTCCAGATCGGGTCCACGTTGTCTTCTGAAGAACGCGAGCGCTTAGTCACTTTATTAAAAGATTTCAAAGATGTTGTCGCGTGGTCCAACGAAGACATGCCTAGAATCAGTCCTGAGATTGTACAGCACCGGATCCCTCTTGACCCAATGGCCCGACCTGTTAAGTAGAAGCTTCGAAGGATCCGCCTGGAATGGGCTCTTAAAATCAAAGAAGAGGTCACTAAGCAGATCGACGCAGGGTTCCTGTTAGTATCTGAGTATCCAACTTGGCTGGCCAATATAGTTCCGGTGCCGAAGAAAGACGGCAGAATTCGGGTATGTATGGACTTCTGAGATCTAAACAAAGCTAGTCCGAAGGACGACTTTCCTCTATCGCATATCGACAAATTGGTGGATTTCAGTGCCAGGCATGCATTGGTCTCATTCATGGATGATTTTTCAAGCTACAATTAGATTTTGGTGGCACCCGAAGATAGGGAGAAAACTACTTTCACTACCCCATGGGGACCTACTGTTATAGGGTGATGCCGTTCGGTTTGAAGAATGCAGGGGCTACATATCAACGGGCTGCACCCACGATTTTGCACGATATGATCCACAAAGAGGTCGAGGTGTACGTGGACGACATGATTGTCATGTCCAAGGAAAGAGAGGGCCACTACACCGCCTTGAACAAATTTTTCCAGTGGATCAGAGAGTATCGGTTGCAGTTGAACCCTCAAAAATGTACTTTCGGTGTTACAATAGGGAAAATACTGGGGTTCTTGATCACACAAAGAGGTATCGAGGTCGATCCTTCCAAGATAAAGGCCATCTTAGAAATGCCACCACCAAGGCCTGAAAAGGAGGTGCGAGGCTTTCTGGGTAAAGTGCAATTCATAAGATGATTTATTGTAAAATTAACCTTGACTTGTGAACCATTGTTCGGTCTCCTGAAGAAAGGAAAGAACTTCCAATGGGATGACCAGTGCCAAGTCGCTTTCGAGCAAATCAAGCAATATCTGCAGAACCCACCTGTGTTGTCGCTGCTTGAGCTGGGAAAGCCGTTGATTCTGTACCTATCAATGACTGAAACGACGATAGGCTGCATGCTTGCACAAGAATTTGAGGATAAAGTGGAGAAGGCTATCTACTACCCGAGCAAGAAAATGCTGGATTACGAGACCCTCTACACTCCGCTAGAGAAGGCTTGTTTGGCCTTGGTATGGCCTACCAGGAAGCTAAGGCACTACCTGTTAGCTCACTCTGTAATACTGGTTTCGAGATTAGATCCCATCAAATATCTCTTTGAGAAACCAACGCTTACAGGTAGGCTAGCCCGTTGGTTGCTTCTGCTTTCCGAATTCAATCTGAAATACATGACGCGCAAGTCAGTGAAAGGGAGAGCGGTAGCGGCGTTCCTAGCCGATCACCCAGTGGACGGCAATGAAGCAATTGAATATCTGTTTCCAGATGAGGCCATTCTGCATGTTGAAGAAGAAACTTGGACTATGTACTTTGACTGAGCATCAAATCAGTACAAGTATGGGATAGGGGTGTTGCTGATAGCACCTGACAATTCCCATATACCTTTAGCCTTTAAGCTCCAGTTCAAAGTATCGAACAATGAGGTAGAGTATAAGGCATGTATTGCTGGACTGGAAGCCACCCTGAAACTACGAGCAAAACAGTTGGATGTCATCAGGGACTTGAACCTTGTTGTATCTCAAGCTAAAGGAGATTGGAAAGTTAAAGAAGAAAAGATGAAGATTTATCACCAGACCTTGGATGTTTTGATTCCTCGGTTTGAAAAATTGAACTTCGCTCATCTATTAAGAGAGAACAACTGGTTCGCAGATTCATTGGCAACTCTATCTTCCATGATAGACATCCCTTTTGGAGTCCGGATGCATCCGATCAGCATCGAACAGCGGTATGTGTCGGCCTATGAGCTGATTGCTACCAAAGATGAGGTACAAGATAAAAACCCCTGGTACCACGATATCTGGAACTTCTTGGAAAAGGAGGCTTATCCACCAGGGGCGAACACCATAGACAAGAGGGCGATACGAAGAATGGTTGCTCAGTTCATCATTTCCGGGGGTAAACTGTACAAGAGGGGTCATCTGGGAATGCACAAACTATGTGTTGATGCTGAAGAATCAAAGCGCCTGATAGAGGCCATCCACGAAGGAGAGTGATGCTAGCCCAAAAAATTCTCAAGCAGGGTTATTATTGGTCAACCATGGAGGGGGATTGTATAGGCTTTGTTCGGCGATGCCACAAATGCCAGATCCATGCAAACCGCATGAACATTCCACCGTTAATGTTGTACAACATGACTTTGCCATGGCCATTTTCAGTCTGGGGATTGATGTAATTGGGGCAGTCACTCCGAAGGGGTCAAATGGGCATGAATACATCCTGGTGGCGATAGACGACTTTAGAAAGTGGGTTGAGGCCTAATCTTATGGAGTGCTAAAAGCGTCGCACGTAGCTAAGTTCATCAGGAACAACATTATCTGCTGCTATGGGGTCCCGAATGAGATTATTTCAGATAATGGTTCACACTTCAAGAAAGAGGTGATAGACTTGTTGGAGAAATATAATGTGGCTTTTCATAAGTCATCTATCTATCGACCGCAAACCAATAGAGCTGTTGAGGCCTCTAACAAGAATATCAAGCATATTCTGCAGAAGATGGTGGAAACCTATAGGGACTGCCAGAAAAGTTGCCATTTGCTCTTTGGGGCTACCGGACTTCAATTCGAACTTCTACTAGGCCAACTCTATATTCCGTGGTCTATGGGATGGAGGATGTTCTGCCCATCGAAGTTGAGGTTCCATCATGGCATGTGATGGCTGAGTGCCAAATAGCTTAGGTAGATTGGCAACAGAGCAGGTTCGAAGAACTTATGCTTTTTGATGAGAGAAGGCTGAAGGCACTGTATCACGTCCAAGGTTATCAACGAAGAATTGCCAGGGCTTTTAACAAGAAGGTTAAGTCCCAGAATTTGAAGGAAGGGGATCTAGTGCTCAAAGACAACCGAGCTCCCATCCATGACCCTAGGGGCAAGTTCAGACCCAATTAGACTGGTCCCTTCATCATCAAGTCAATCTTGTCGGGTGAAGCTGTCGTTCTTATGGACCTAGATGGCCTTGAGTTCTCCCAGCCAATCAACATGGACAAGTTGAAGAAATATTATCCCTGAGAGGCTCACTAGGCCGAAAACCCGAAAGGGCGACCTAGGCAAAACTTAGAGCACAAAAAATTTGAAATAATAAAAACTAAGCTCGCAAGGTTGAAAACCCAGAAAGGGCGTCCTTGGCAAAAGTTAGAGCGTAAAAGGAGAGCGTTAATACACGAGCGAACCAGAACCGAACTACGTAAGGCTTGATTCCCATCTTCGGGATACGTAGGCAACTTTATTCTGAAGTCCAACCATAAACACTTCCAAATCGACTTTGTCTATGTGATTATGTTGGTCATCTTTGTCTATTCTACATCCAAGAGCTCGGTTGTGGTCACCAATGTAGTGTTGTTCAGACAAGGGGCAACTTTCTAGTTGATGGGGTTCGGGGTTGTGCATCTCAAGGATAGTTTCTAGGTGTGTCCAGTTGTGATCCATATCAAAAATGGTTTTGAAAAGTTTTAACAAAAGTTGATTTTATTCAAATTAATCTTTTTACAAGTTAGACCATTTTTGGACCATAACGGAAAATTTTCAATACCCACAACCTTCAATTTCATTGATTTTAACACAGAGTTCTCCTGCTCTTGAATACAAATTGAAGTTGCTTTTTTATTACATTCATAAACAAAACTTGAAAGTACTGATTAAAGCAAATAAACTCGGGGCATGGATAAGTCAGGTGTTCTTACGCCCTCTCCCAGAGCTCGTAGAAGCCTCTGATGCCAAAGAAAGCCCCGTCTGTGCCTCTTCCTCGAACCAGGCTATGCACTCACCAGAAAGGGCGTGACTGAAAGTAGGAGTGGGAGCCAGCAGTTCTCTCGTCCCCCATGTTGTGGCATACCAAGCTGGATGTGAGCCTTGGACTGGAAATGCAGTAGGGTGCCCTATCCCCTCTTCTAGGCAAGTCTGATCATGTCTAAATTAGCGTCGGAATCTGAATGGGAAGTAGAAGACACAGTGTGTCAAGCCAATTAGCTAAATGCCTGGTTGCCTAGACATGCTGTAACTCATCGCCTGTAGATTAGGCCAGGGGCAGCGCCTAGCAATGTTGCCAGCAGATAGGCTACACATCCATTCGCACCACCATCCCTCATCCGAGGCATCAACTAGTCATTGCCTGAAAAAATAGCCACGTGCTAAATATGCTGGGCATGAGTCCACCACTCTCAATTTATCCATCAGCCATATTTGGGGAAGGATGAAAAAGAGGAGAGATTAAAGAAAAGAGAGGTGTACGTAGAGGGAAAAGTGAGAAAGGTTTTAGAAAGAAAAATAGAACCTGAGGGCCGAGTGATGTGAGACATATATGTGAGATAGGGAGGGAAACATTACCTGTAATAGTAGTGGACTCCTTGTAAACCTAGTCATCTCTCGGCGATGGACGGCATCCAAACAAATCAGAGTCTCAGCTAGCGGCATGCCAATGCAGCTCTTGCCCCCTTTTAAACCTTGGGCAATCTCAATCAAACAAACGCTAGACCCTCTAAAGCCCGGGGCAAGCAAGAAATGAGACAACATGCACAAGCAAAGGGCATGTCGCCGAAAACCCTGCCAATGATCATTGCCACAGTCACTGGCATCAGAAAATCGATGAATCAAGCTCGGGATGTCCAATTCCCCGTGGTGAATCAAAGACCGAGCGTCATGCGAAGTAAGCCCACACATCCGTCCTAAGGCTTGGATGTGGCCAAAACGGAGTTGGGGCAAGATCTCTTCATCGCGCCGAAATTCCATCAAAGCTTGGAAATCTTCAAAAGTGGGAAATATCTCTTGTCTGCCAAAGCTAAAAACGTGAATTACCGGATTCCAACACCTTGCCACGGCATGGAGAAATGGAAAACGCAACAGGGTGCGGCTCAGCGTGAATAGTGCATTTATTTTGAAACCCCGAAAATTTAACTTTTCCGAGCCATCCAAAGTCGCAATCCAATTTGTGAGGTTTTGGGCAAGAAATGCTTCCATTTGGGGCAAAAACAGTGTTAAAATGGAGAAACTACGAAGCTGGGGCTTTTGTAGAGGATAGGGTGTTGAGTGGAAGACAGGTGGCAGTAAACTAGAGGTTTTCTGCATTAATGGCCGACCGGCCAAAAGTGATGGCCGACCGACCATTTTTGTGGCCGATCGGCCAATATTGGTGGTTGATGGCCTCCCTCTTTGGCCAATGGCCTCTCCCTTTGGCCAATGGCCTCTCCTTTAGCTTCCCAAGCTGTCCATTTGTGAAAGATGCTGAGAACTTGAGTCTTTCTCCACTTAGGATGCATTTTGTAGTGGTTGTGCAAAGTCGTACTTGTGTTGTATACTTTTTGTTTATCAAGCTGTTTACTTGTTGTTTATCGAGTTGTATGTATTTCAATTATCGAGTTGTTGCAGTTCGTTTATCGAGTTGTAAGCCTGTCAAGGCCTTATGTTGTTTATTAAATTGTTAGTTAGTTCACTACCTGATTAAAAGTAATGCAATTTGTACTTGTCTCTTTCGAGAATCAATTTCATTTTTATGCTGTGTGATGCGATGCAATGCTCGGAATACAAAACGTAACACTTTTAGACAAAGCTATCTTCATTTCCATCATGGTTTTCTTTTTACAAAAAAGGTACAAGTTTTGAAAAAAATAAACTGCCTAAGGCTGTACAATGTGCTACAACTACTAGCAAAAAGAAGTTTTGAAAAAAATAAACTGCCTAAGGCTGTACAATGTGCTACAACTACTAGCAAAAAGAAAAGAAAACAAAAGGCATCTGAGCTGATGATTGCTATCTTAAGACCGGGAGGCCTTCTTCGTCCTCTTCCTTAGCTGAGTGGACACAGAGCTATCACCATCAGCACCGCTGTCTGAATCCGAGCTGGAGCCCTCCTCAGAACCCGAGCCAGTACTGTCGCCTCCGTCCTGGGATGAATCAGACTGAGAACGCACTGGCTCCTCGCTCTCATCAGTCTCATCGCCATCTGGGATAGACCCTCGTGATCTACTCACGGTGCAAGTGTGTCTACCCCTGTCTCAGCTGTATGTCGGAGTGCCCCGCCTCCCTCTCCCTGCCCTCGGTGGAGGCATCGAAGATCCCTTCGCGGCTGTCATCTGGAATGGGACCTGAAAAAGGATAGTTTGGCAAATACATCAGTTGTAATATGCGAACTTGAGTATGGTAGATGAGTGCAGTGTATGAATGCCGTGAGCAGTAAATGATTACAGTGTATGAATGCCGTGAACAGTAGATGATTGCAGTATATGAATGTTGTGATGTAGTGTGTCGATGCAATATTGATAATGTAATGAATCAGATCAATGTGAAGCAGATTGCAGAGAGTTTTGGAATATAGGTTGAAAGAACTTACCCGAATGTCGTAAATACTGAGCAGGTTCATGCCAGTCTGAAGCATCCCCATCAGAGAAGCCAACAGCTCGAGGGCTTGCTTGATGTACTCAATGGAAGCCTGTAAATGTGTTGAGATGATTAGCAGTCTACAAAACATAATTGAAATGAAATGAATGTGTGATATGTAAAGTATAGTACTTACCGGGGTCGAGCCCCGAACTCTGACAAGCTTGTGACCAGCTAGGGGAGGAGCGATGGGAATCTGATGAGTCTCTCCGGCACGTCCCCGATAGGTCAGGATAGTAGGCAGCACTGGCCACTAAGCTCCCTACTCCCTCTGGAAATCTCTCATGCAATGGGCCCGAGTCGCCCTGGATCCTCCCGCTCCCTGTGCTGTGGCTGCAGGTCTGTCTCTCATACAACTGTGAGCACTGGTCAGAGGTGGTATGAGATATGTCTGGATGAAGATAGTGTAGTCACTATCAAGCCTGAAGAAGTCAGCATCCCAGGCTCGGATGAAGTCAATTATCTCCTGCTCGGTGTACCTCTCTGTGGTCCTCATGTAGGGGAGAGGTGGCATCGGGACTACCTACTCAAGCAAGCCAAGGCTCTGTCATAAGAACCACTCTCTCAAATACCATGCCTGATAGACTGGGCCCTCGAACAAGATTAGAAAGCGTGAGGCCTCCCGGGCGCCTGGGAACTGGTCTCTCACCGCGCTAGGCAGTACAGCCCAGGGCTGCCATGTGATCTGTAAATAGTGGATATACAGATTGTCAGCTGTTATTGAAACTACAATATGGAGCAAAGCTCAAGTAAATTGTAAGATTTGAAATACCTCTGCAGCAGCTACAGTGTCAAAGTCTCGGCGGAAGAATGAGAAGGACTCTCGGGGTCGCCGCTCACACTTCACATCATATTTGTGTGAGCACGAAACAATGGGAGGCATCTCCACCTCTGGAGCAAGCCTCAGGAAGTAGGCGTATACCCATAGCTGCAGAATGCAAGAACATGGCAGTGAATATATGTCAAGCAGATGCAAATAAAGCAGGGATTAGATGATATACAGTGTAGTAGAGATTATGTGCAGTGCAACAGATAGTATTTACGATATATAGATAGAACAAAAAGCAGGCAGTGTGTTATGCGGTGTGTACAGTGTGTAGATTATATAATCAACACCAAAGGAAAAAAAGGGTAGGACATACCTCCCAGGCCCTCCAGTAGCCTCCTAACTAGTGCCCGCTCCGACGAAAAGAAGAGCTCATGTACCCGTACAACGTGGCCAAGCCTGCGCCACCCTAATCATAGTGCCGGACACGGGACAAGTCCATTAGTGCACTTAAGAAGTAGAGGCCAACGGTGTTCACCCGGTCGGGGAAGAGAGTAGTACCAAGTAAAAACATGAGGAATCCCCGGGCGCAGTGCTCGACCTCCTCGTGGGTCGTCGGTGTCTCTCCCTTAAAGTGGTTCGAGAACCATGAATACCATACCATCCCTGGTCGGGAAAGAGGTGGACGAGTCCCCAGCAAGTACATCTAAGCGACATCCCACTCGCCCATGTCAGTGTCATAAGGGATTGGCTAACCCCCTATCCAAATGCCTGTAAGCATAGAGAAGTCGAAAGGAGTCATCGTTATCTCCCCTGCCATAGAGAGATGGAAGGAATCGGTGATGCCCCACCACCTCTCCACTAAGGTGCCTAGAAGAGGCCGACTCGCAGTGAGGCGCAAAAGTCCCATACAGAATGCACCGAAACTAGCCTCATCGACGATGTGGCGAACAGCGTCGGGTATCTCCATATACCAATCTCGTGCGATGGTGTTCCCACAGCCCCGGAAGGCATGAGAATCTCCCTGTGTCCAAGATAAATAAATGCAAGGCAGTGTCAGAAATACAGTGTATGCATGTGTTCAGAATTGATGGAGGTGTAATGTATGCGTGTGCTTAGAATGAACGAGGCACGTGGCACGCAAGTGTGTCAGTGATGATCGAATGAAGAGTAATGTGGGTTGTCCAAGATATGTCATCTACATTGTGGAAAGTGAAGGGGAAGTGTACCTCATATGTGCCATGGGATAAGTGTAACTCCGGTTCGCGTAGCAGGAGGTCCTCCGGTGCACCTCGTTCAAATCTCCTGAACTGACAGATGCCATCGGAAGGCAATACATGTACCTCCGGCTGGTACGTCGTCGAATCAAACGGCCGAATGCCTAGCGGCAGAGGCTCAAACTCAGGGTCCATCTCCATCCCCGGAGGAGCTCCGCCATATGGAACGTCATCTGCCATCTGAAAAAGAAGTTGAAGAATGAGCAAAATGGGCAAAAAAATGCCAAAAGTCAACAAAAGTCAACTCTCGGGAAGAGAAAAAGTCAAAAAGTCAAAACCCGAAAAAAGGCACCAAACTCAAGGCAAAGTTAAGGGAAACATACCTCAAATGGTAAAGGTAGAGAAAGAGACGCCGAAACCACTTTTCAATCGGTTCAAAACGTTGAGAACAATGAAGGTTTTGCGAATTGAATGTTTGTGGGGTGTTTGGAAATGCATAGAAAGCGTAGATCGGAAGGGGAAAATAGTTTAGAACAAGAGGAGAAGGATTTTCGATTTTGAGGAAGTGAAGAAATGAGTTTGAAACCTCATCCTTAAAGACTCGAGGTAAATGGACCAAACTGCCCTGAATCTGCCACTTTTGGCCGACCGGCCACATTGTTGGCCGATTAACTCCTTTTGTGGCCGACGGCATGGCAATGGCTCGATCGGGTGGCCGATGGACCTCCCATACTCTTCTTTGGGTTTGTTTTGTTGATTTGTGCCCTCCTCTCTCAAGAAAATGCCAGGAAAGTGCACTTCCAAGCTTGAATAGCCTCCGCGGAAGCTCAGAACTGTGTCTTCAGTATGTGGTGCTCATCGTGTGTGGTATGTATGCTTTTGAACGTGTTGTAACCCTCCGAGAGGTAAATCTGAGGTTGCGTTTGAATTGGCCTCGTTAAGGCATGTACTTATTCAACTTTTTACTTCAAACATGCTATTTGTTGTTGCATTGGAAGTGCATTGTTGTTGTGTATGGAATATGTATGCACCCTTTTCACTTGCATTGCTATGTACGTTCCACTTACATTGTTATGCATGTCTCCACTTGCATTGTTATGCATCTTTTCACTTGCATTGTTATGCACTTCTTGTTTCGCGTAGAATATGCATCTCAAATGTTGCACGGAGCATGCATTTGTTGGTCTTGCATTCACATGCATTTTCCGCTTTTACATAGAATATGCATTTCTCACATACATGTGGAACGTGTATTTGGCTTTTAAACACAGAATGTGTCATCAATCCTCCATAGAATATGCATTGTAATGTATTGTACCTGTCAAATTTTCTCTTTTGTGCAGGCACAATATTGTATGTACGGTTCATTTGAAGTTGGTGTAACCAGACAATGTTGTATGTGTTTCAGTCAGAGGAACTCCAGGTAAGATTATTCCTGCCTCTCGAACTCTCTTGGTTTGGTCCGAAACACTGGGATGTGTGCCTGATGTTCGTACCGCCACCCTCTGGTATTCGCACTGCAACCTTTCTCCTCTCACGTTTGACACACGTTTGGCTACCTTTCCTCTTGCGTTTGGCATGTGTTTGGTTGCCTTTCTCCTCTCGCGTTTGACACGTGTTTGGTTGCCCTTCTCCTCTCACGTTTGACACACGTTTGGATACCTTTCCTCTCGCGTTTGACACGCGTTTGGTTGCATTTCTCCTCTCGCGTTTGACATGTGTTTGGATACCTTTCCTCTCGTGTTTGACACGTGCATGGTTGTCTTTCTCCTCTCGCGTTTGACACGCGTTTGGTTACCCTTTCTCCTCTCGCGTTTGACACGCGTTTGGTTGACTATCTCCTTTCGCGTTTGACACGCGTTTAGATACCTCTCTCCTCTCGCGTTTGACATGCGTTTGGATACCTTTCCTCTCGCGTTTGACACGCGTTTGGTTGCCCTTCTCCTCTTGCATTTGACACGCATTTGGATTGTCTTTCTCCTCTCGCTTTTGATACGCTAAGAGGTGTTTCGTTTGAGAATTCGGGTGTTTCTCGATAGTCGCTTTTAGTCTTTCCTACGTGAGCTTGTAAATGTGCCCCAAAGAACTCTCCAGGCTCCGCGCCGAGCGAGGGAGCAAAATCCCGTTTTGTTCTGAGCTGCTACAGTTCAGACCCAATGTCACGGTTCTGAATCTAATCTCACAAAGTGCAATGTAAGACTGATAAATTACCAAAAAGTCCAAATCCAGTAAATCGTTTTGGAAAACTAATTTTAATAAAGAAGTGCCAAACATGGACTGCTTTGCCAGATACAGAGTCACCACCTAAATATTTTATTTTGGGGAACCCTAACTCGTGCCTAAGGCTACGTGTCCGTCATCACCAAAGTTGCCTCGGCTCAGGAACTTGGGTACGAGAGGGGAAGGTCATGCAATGAGCACCCCTGCTCGCCCGATCAAAGATCGGCCTATACTAAGCATGATATTTTGTTTTTGAAAACACATGTGCTCTTATTCCGGCTAATTAACTAATCTTACTACGTGATGCACACAGTATACAAGTATAGACTAGATCGCCTAATTTGGAACAAAACATTGCATGTTCGTTTTGTGAAAATGATTTGAAGTTTGCTACTCGTAAGTAGGCTAAATCAGGATTTTGATGAATTGTTCCAATTCAAGCAATCCAACCTTCACCCACAGGCATTCAGGCCGTTATATCAAATAAGCAGTTAGCCTCATGGTAAGCATGCTTTCATGGCAATCAGTAACACACATGCAGTATGCTAAAGCGTAAACACTCACAGTGTACTCCGAGCCAAAACAAAGAACTAGTTAGAAATCATGCATGATCCTAGTTCTTGTTAAGATGGCCAATGCAAGAATGCGACTAAAACAGGCTCGGCTATTCTAATATGTTATGTGAAATGCAACTTGATAACATGCTATTGAACACGTATTCAAGTAAATGTATTGGAAATACAATGTAATTAGCGTGATGCGCCGAGCCCGGTTCATGCAAGACAAATGAATGGATGCACACATGCAAGCATAAGGTATGCTTATCAAAACATGCCCTAAAACTAACCATCGTAAGCGGTTAAGCAAAAGGGAGAAAGAAATGGGGGTTGGAAGACATACATCGCACACACGCACGCTTATTACAACAATTGGCCCTCTCAACGGAGGGTCCGAATAAGAAGCTAACTAGCTAATCTAAGCTAATTAAACTAATTATTACATCACAACGAAGCTAATTAACTAATCCTAATTAATTAAGCTATTACAACACAAATTGAATAGTTAAACGCATTAACTAATTAAGTACAGACCAAAGCATAAACTAGCTAAGCAAATTGGCTAAGTAAAGCAGTAAAACAAGGTCCTCAGAGGGAGAAGAATGTATGCATGCCCGGTCGCCTCGTTCGGAAATCCATCGCGATGCCTCGATTTGCCTCTGTTTGCAACTGTTCTCAGAAACTTGCACCAAGCTCCAGATAGCTTCTAACTCATTTTGGGGACCTGTAGGAGGGTGGCCTACCAGTTGTTGATGTAGGAGACCACCTGCCGACCACTTTTTGTTGTTGCAGGGCAGAAAAAGTGGTCGGCCAGCTAGTTTTTCTAGCTGGCCGACCAGTTGCTGCATTTCTCCAATTTGCTGCAACAGAGAGCAAGAAAGGGCATGGCAATGTATTTGCTAGGTATGTGTGCACAACCACCCTCCCTATCATTTCATAAGCTCAAGGGAGTGCGGTTCTCGATCCTCAAACCACCAATCATGCATCTCGATGCATGATGGCCGAGAGGCGAAATTGCACAATTCAATGTAAAATGAATGCACACATAAACACATAAGGACTAAAACTCTATCATGTATGATCAAGAGCGTGAGCGTCGGTGACCGAGAATTGAGGCACGTTTCATCACTTCAAGTATGAAACGTCTCCCGTTTCTCATGTTCGGCCTAACACCTATTCCAAACACAATGCAACACATAACATGGCATGCACAATCCTATATAACATGGAGCATGCAAAAATGCAATGCAACACAAGCATGCAAATATGCAATATGACTTAAGCATGCAAACATGCAATGCAAGGAAACAAACATGAAAATAATAGCTGGCATACGCAATGTAAATGACAACTAGCATACACAATGCAAATGACAACTAGCATACACAATGCAAATGGCAACATAATATACACAATGCAATGAACATGGCATACACAAATGCAATGAACAATATGGCATACTCAATGCAATGTGACCTAAGCATGCAAACAACATGGCATACACAATGCTAAATGGACTTAAACCAAAAGTGGACAGACCTCAGTCATGCCCAAATCAGTGGCCATAACATCAAAACAAAGGCACAAAAGGGCAAGGCAAACATGCACATGCCTTGACCTATCAAGTAGGCCTAAGAGCACAACTCTCAAGAGTGCTCAAAGAGTGACAAACATGAAAGTGTGACAACACTAAATGCACTGAAATAAGGTATGAAATGATGCCAAATCATTCAAACAATACAAGTATTGCATGCAAAGGTCCTTAAAGCATGAAGCTAGTAAAGAAGACTACAAGGGGGGCATGCAATACATGGCACAAGTGCATGAAACAACCATGGACAGAGCTCAAATAGGTCTAAACAAAGACCAAAACATGCTGAGATAAAGGCTCAAGGACCTAGACAAGATGGCATACGTGTTAGGCCACAACAAGGCAACAAATGCACAACCCTTAGAGGCACTCAAAGGGTGAATGAAGTGGGAACATGGCAATGCTACGTGCTCTAAAATGTCATGTTAAGTGATGCTAAATCATGTACACAACACAAATGAAGCATGCTATGGTGCTCAAAACTCAAAGCTAGCATAGGCACTTGTACTACAATTATGCAAAACATGAGGCATATGGCAAAGGCAACCCAAAACAGTCCTAGAACATGTCAAAAAGAGTACAAAACATGCATGGAAGGAAGCCAAAATAAGCTAGCATGAAGGGCATAAGGCATGGATCATACAAGGGCAATATGGAGGATTACACTGCACCTACCAAAGCCAAGCATGAGATGACTTAACCAATAAAAATCAGAGCTATATCATGGCAAAATAACCCCAAAAACACATTGAAATGATAGCTCGCAAACTTGGGCATGAAGGCATACGCAATTGCTCATGTTTGAGACATAAAGGACCAACCCTCCAACGCATTGAATGAGTAATAAATGTGAGTGTATGACCATGAAACATGGACTGAAATCACATAATAAATGATGTCAAATCATTTAAATAGTCCAAGTAAAGCATGATAATGGACTTGATACAGAAAGCTAACAAACTAGAATGCACTCTAGCTATACAAAGCATGGCATGCATGACAAAAACAATACAAATCAGAGCTAAAGCATGTTAAAACATGGACAAAAGCTTCTTAGAGTTAAGCCAAAATCATGCTAGAATGACATGTTAAAGCATGATGCATGTTAGGCTATTTCATGGAATTGCACTACAAATGCATGGAGCATGCAAGGGCCAACCAAACCAAACCTTAACAGAGGTATGACATGGCAAAACATCACCAAAAACATGCTGAAATGGAGATAAAACAAGCTAGAATGACATGCTACTTCATGAAGCACACGAGACTAATTTGTGAGATTTACACTACAAGTGTATAAGGCATGCAAATGATGACAAAACCAAGTTAAAACAATGGCATGCCATGCTGAAATAAGGCCTAAAATAGGCTAAGATGTGGCCAACACAAGCTTAACAAGCATGCTCACACATAAGGCATATGAAGCAAGTATTCAAAATACAAGGAGAGGGGATGACCATCTCCTATTTGGGACCTCAAAACACCACTTCCACCACTGAAATTCCTCTGAGTTTCAGTGGTGAGAAGGTCAAAACAAGGTGGTCCCAAAAGCTTAAAAAGAAGGCACAAAAGCATGGCCAAACAAGGCCTAAGAGGGGGTAGACAACCCCCAACACAAAAGTGACCTTAAACACACATTTTAAGGACCAAAAATTAGAACTTTTTGTAGTAGGAAGTTAAGCTTAAAACACCATGAAAATAGGGCTAAAAGCTTAAGCAAAAATATGGGTTTAAGGAGATAAAGGCTCACCCTTGAAGAACACTTTTGAAGCTATAACTCCAGCAAGTTTTTCTGATCAAAACCAGTCCAAAAACTCTGAAACCAACTCTTAAGCACCTCAGCAATAAAAGGATGGTGTTTGAGTGTGTGTTTGTGTGTTAAACTACGATAAAACTACACTTTAAGGCACAAAAATGAAACAAAGAGAAAGATATAGAGATATATGTGTATCTATCACTCCCCAACAAAAAGAACTGAACCTGGAGAAGGAAGGGGGAGCCTCCCTCTTATAGAGAACAAAAGGCTCAAGCTTGTTGCAGAAGCTAAGGGCTCAAAGCCATCCCTTCATACATGTGTATGGAGAATGGTTCTGGTGCCTTCCAGCTGGCACAACTGGACTAAAAATATCCCCAAAAAGGTGAGGGAAAGCAACTGAGCTACTTATAGTGGTCGGCCGACCGCTACATGTGGTCTCCTAGAAAGAAAACTGGTCGGCCATGGTGGGAGATGGTCAGCAGCATGGAAACAAGCAAATGGTGTGGTGGCCGACCAGAAAAGGTAGCCCAAAGACCAAGAAAACCAGTTTCCCTACCAGAAAACTGGCCAGCAAGAAACAAAGTGGTCTCCAAGGGGAAGAACCGGTCTCCCACCCTTGTATCACCTTCCAAACAAGGAAAACAAGGTTTGTACCAAAAACAAACCAAAACGGATGCAAGACGAAAGTCCGGGAGGCAAAGCACGCAGCCGAGAGCCTCAAAAACTAGCCTACGAGCACCAAAAGTGGTTTACGACCACAAAAGTGGTCTCCCAGACCGCAGTGGCCCTCTTGGCCAAGACAACAAGGTGTAATTCAAAAACCACGCCAAATGGAGAACGTTAAACGATCTCGAGACACGGCGCGCGGCCGAAGGCTCCGAAAACTGAAAACTAGTCTCCAAGCGGAAAAAGTGGTCTACAAGACCTCTCCCTCCCTCCAGGGAAGAGAAACAAGGCTTGGTCCGAAAATCGAGTCGGTGCACAAAGAGTTTAGAGGCTCGGAGGCAAGGCACTCAGCCAAAAACTCTGAAACCTCGAAACGAGCACAACATGCGCAATCACCGAGCGTTTAGTAGATAACGTCTGAGTCTTAAGGTCGGTCAAAAATGGGGTGTCTACAGTTGCCCCTCTTTGACAGAACTTGAAAGTCACAAGTGACGGGAGTGAATGTCAAAGCCCAGAGACGACCCATTTTTGACAAGGCCGAAGACTTAGACAAACGTACAAGACAAATAAGATATGCGCCCGAAGGCAG
>NW_021025359.1:40193-66436 GCF_004153795.1 Camellia sinensis | reverse complement strand
TGAAAACTAGTCTCCAAGCGGAAAAAGTGATCTACAAGACCTCTCCCTCCCTCCAGGGAAGACAAACAAGGCTTGGTCCGAAAATCGAGTCGGAGCACAAAGAGTTTAGAGGCTCGGAGGCAAGGCACTCAGCCAAAAACTCTGAAACCTCAAAACGAGCACAACATGCGCAATCACCGAGCGCTTAGTAGATGACGTCTGAGCCTTAAGGTCGGTCAAAAATGGGGTGTCTACAGTTGCCCCTCTTTGACAGAACTTGGAAGTCAAGAAGTGACGGGAGTGAATGTCAAAGCCCAGAGATGACCCACTTTTGACAAGACCGAAGACTTAGACAAACAGGCAAGATAACAAAGAGATGTGCCCGCAGACAGGGGCAAAATGCAAAAGACATGCACAAAGCCAAACATAACTTATGATCATGCAAAGAAAACTGTAATGAAGCGAATATGCACAATAAATGCAACAGTTTAAGCAAGCGAATACAAATCAAACTACATTACATGCATAAAGGATGTAAGAGAATTATACAATTCTCGCTACGTCTCACGCGGAGTACATACAATACCGTCTAGTTCGTCTGATCGCACCAGCTTCAAATGAATCGTACATACAATATTGTGCCTGCAAAAGAAAGAAACTTAATAGGTACAATATAGTTAGCAACACATGTTCAACGCTATATGAAACGCGGACACATATGATGCCGATGGAAACATGCATAGCAATGCAAGTGAAAAGTGCGTCACAACGCTAGCAAAGTGAAAAGTGCATGACAATGCAGGTAAAACGAGCACGACAACACAAATGAAGTGTGCATAACAATGCCACTAAAAGAGTGCATAACAATACAGGCGAAAAGTGCGTGACAATGCAAGTAAAGTATGGATGCATAACAATGCAACGGAAGTACACATAACAATGTAAGTAAAACTAGCATGACAACATAAGTAATGAGTGCATAACAAAGCCACAAGTAGTGTGCATAACAAATGCAAGAGAGGAAAGTGTGCATAACAATGCGAAAGTGGTATGACTTCAATGGCATGCCTTGAAACAAAATGCCGGTTAAAGAAACATGAGCCTTAACGAGACTAGTTTAACCGGAACCTCTGATTTACCTCTCGGAGGAGTCACAACATACTTAAAAAGGATACACCTCGCTCTTTCACGAGTGATGATGAGCCATGCATCGAAGACTTGAATCGAAGTTCCCGCGGGGACATTTTTTAACCGAAAAGTGTACTTTTCTTGCACTTTCTCGAGAGCCGAGGACTCCAATCACCACCAAAACACACAGGGAGAACAATGGAGCTCTGAAGATCATCCAGGAGGCTGGCCGACCAATTATATCAATGGCCGACCAGTTGTTGACTACCAAAATGGTCGGCCGACCAGAAAAATTGGCTGGCCGACCAATTTACACAACTTCAGGGTAGCTTGGTCTTTTTACATGGAGATCTTTAAAAACTCAACTCCAAAACACTTTTCATCACACCTCCAAGGCCGAAATACATTTCTCTTCCTCCCTAGACCCTTTTCTCTCTCAGATCTGCACTTTATACGCGTTTTCCAATGCCCCACGCAATGTTGTTTCGCGAAAACTTTTGATTCTCTTTGTTTTGAACCTATTAGAATTTGTTTTCGGAGCTTCTTTCTCCATTTCCACCACTTGAGGTATGTTTGCCTCAAAGTTTAGTACCTTTTCTCAGGCGTTGACTTTTGCTGACTTTTTCTATTCCCGAGAGTTGGTTTTTGTTGACTTTTTGCAATTTTGGCTCATTTCGCTCACTTTTGCTCATTTTTGTAGATTTCTTCAGATAACTGATCATATTCCGTTTGGCAGAGGCTCCCCGAGGGTAGAGGACGAGCCCGACGTTATGTCGTTGCCTCCGAGGATACGGTCGTTCGACCCGGAAAGGTACCACCCGTCGGAGCACATCTTACCTCCTAGCACCTTCTATCATTTCACCGATTCCGCGTGACGAGCACCTGTGGACTTGCTGCTACGGGAGCCTAAGTCCCACCTATCTCACCATGCGCGAGAGGTGTGTACTTCACTTTTACATTTTCTACAATGTATTATGCCTACTCGTTCTGAACACATTTACATACACAACATTTTTGCTCATTCTTGAACACAACTTCACACAGCATTTTGTCCACTTGGCACACAGCTTTCAACATAACACTTTGCTCACTTGGCAAGCAACTCACGACATAGCATTCCATGCATTTGGCACACAGCTCATTTGGGCATGTAGCACATTTTGGGCACACAACTTATTTTAGGCACAGGGCTCATTTTGGACACGCAGTTCATTTCGGGCACATAGCTCATTTCGGCACACAGCTCATTTTAGGCACACAGCTGATATCAGGCACATAGCACATTTTGGGCTCACAGCTCATTTTGGGCACACACCTCATTTTGGGCACACACCTCATTTTGGGCACACAGCTCATTTCAGGCACACAGCACATTTGGGCACACAGCTCATTTTGGGCACACAGCACATTTCGGGCACACAGCACATTTTGGGCACACAGCTCATTTCGGGCACACAGCACATTTGGCACACAGCGCATTTTAGGCACACAGCTCATTTGGGCACACAGCTCATTTTTGGCACGCAGCTCATTTTAGGCACACAGCACATTTTGGGCACACAGCTCATTTCGGGCACACAACACATTTGGGCACATAGCTCATTTTGGGCACACAGCTCATTTGGGAACACAGCTCATTTGGGCACACAGCCTATTTTGGGCACACAGCTCATTACAAAGCACACTGTTCAATCTGAACACGCAGTTCACAACGCAGTATTTTGCTTAATCTGAACACACAGTTCATAATGTAATTTTTGCTCAATCTGAACACGCAGTTCATAACGTAGTTTTTGCTCAATCTCAACACACAGTTCACAACGCAGCTTTTGCTCAATCTGAACACACAGTTCATAACGTAGTTTTTGCTCAATCTGAACACACAGTTCATAACACAGTTTTTGCTCAACTAAACACCCAGTTCATAACACAGTTTTTGCTCAATCTGAACACACAGTTCATAACGCAGCTTTTCCTCAATCTGAACACACAGTTCATATTGCAATTTTTGCTCAATCTGAACACACAGTTTATTACGCAGTATTTTGCTCAATCTGAACACACAATTCATGATGCAGTATTTGCTCAATCTGCACACACAGTTCAAAACGCAATTTTTGCTTAATCTGAACACACAGTTCATAACGCAGTTTTTGCTCAATCTGAACACGCAGTTCATAACGCAGCTTTTGCTCACTCTAAACACACAGTTCATAACGCAATTTTTGCTTAATCTGAACACGCAATTCACAATGCAGTTTTGGCTCAATCTGAACACACAGTTCATAACGCAGCTTTTGCTCAATCTGAACACACAGTTCATAACGCAACTTTTGCTCAATCTGAACACACAGTTCATAACGCAGTTTTTGCACAGTTCATAACGCAGCTTTTTCTCAATCTGAACACACAGTTCATAATGCAGCTTTTGCTCAATCTGAACGCACAGTTCATAACGCAGCTTTTGCTCAATCTGAACACACAGTTCATAACGTTGTTTTTGCTCAATCTTAACACACAGTTCATAACGCAGTTTTTGCTCAATCTGAACACGCAGTTCAAAATGCAATTTTTGCTCAATCTAAACACACAGTTCATAATGCAGTTTTTGCTCAATCTGAACACGCAGTTCAAAATGTAGTTTTTGCTCAATCTAAACACGCAGTGCGTAACGCGGTTTTTGCTCAATCTGAACACGTAGTCCATAACACAGTTTTTGCTCAATCTGAACACATAGTCCATAACGCAGTTTTTGCTCAATCTGAACACAAAGTTCATAAAGCAATTTCTGCTCAATCTGAACACACAGTTCATAACGCAGTTTTCACACAATCTGAACACACAGTTCATAACACAGTTTTGCTCAATCTGAACACACAGTTCATAACACAGTTTTTGCTCAATTTGAACACATAGTTCATAACGCAGTTTTGGCTCAATCTGAACACGCAGTTCATAATGCAGTTTTTGCTCAATCTGAACACGCAGTTCATAACGCAATTTTCTTTTTGATTTGCACACGGCCCATAACACTGCTCAATCTGAACACACAGTCCATAACACAGCATTGTTTTTGATTTGCACACGGCTCATAACACTGCTCAATCTGAACACACAGTCCACAACATAATATTCTTTTTGATTTGCACACGGCTCATAACACTACTCAATCTAAACACACAGTCCATAACATAGTATTCTTTTTGATTTGCACACGGCTCATAACACTGCTCAATCTGAGCACACAGTCCATAACACTATATTCTTTTAATTCTAAAACTGAATACATCTGTTGTTTCTATATGCAGGTATCTTCCCGTTTCACACGCGGTTACGGATCGATCATTGCTAGGGAGTGGTACATGGAGCTCCCAGATGCTGTCCAGCACATTGTGGATGAGGCAGGGTTTGGCCCATTTTGTGCGGGACTGTCGCGTCATCCGGCGAGCAGGACCTTTCTGGGTGCACTTGTAGAGAGATAGTGGGACACTACCAACTCCTTCCATTTTTCTGCCACCGGGGACATGACGATTACCCCGTATGACTTCTCCATGCTGACGGGCCTCGACGTGGCAGGCCGGCCAGTCCCATACGACACGGACATGGGTGAGTGGGAGGCAGCTTGGACTTACCTACTTGGAGCTCATCCGTTGCCCTACAGATCACCGGGCATGGTTAGGTACACCTGGTTTGCGGAGCAGTACAGATGGACTACGCCCAAGACTATTGAGGCCATACAACAGTATGCCCGGGGGTTTTTGATGTTCCTCCTTGGGACCACTCTGTTCTCCGACGGGGGGAACACAGTCGGGCTTTATCTTCTCAGTGCTCTAGTAGACCTATCACAGGTCCGGGACTTCAATTGGGGTGGAGCTGGCCTCGTTACCCTTTACTGCTACATGAGCGTGACCTCCCGAGAGCGAGGGACCATAGTAGGCGGCTACTGGAGAGCCTGGGAGGTACATTTTGCCCTCTTGATTTATATTTCTGCTTTTCATTATATGTACACTACACACAGCACACATTACATTCTGTACTCTACATTCTACACTCAGCATTCTGCATTTTCCATACATTCTGTATTCTGACAGCCACTGTCTTGCCTTTCACAACTGTGGGTTTACGCCTACTTCCCGGTGCTCGCCACTGAGCTAGAGGTCGAGGCACCTCTTGAGATCCCTTATTCACGCAGATTTAAGGATCGGTGTCGGTCCAGGCCCCGGGCGACATTGCCATATCTCCAGTAGTATTTCGATATGGTGCGGGCGACCGAGGTAAACTAGAACTCTCAGTTCTCCATGCTTTCAGCCTTAATTCATCTTGCATATTTATGACATCTAATCAGTTTATGCACTTGTCATCCGCAGATCACTTGGCAGCTTTGGCCGGCGATGTCTAGGTATTCTTGGTTTGAGTTCGCCGGAGCATGGGGCGTGTCCCGATACAGGGTTTTGTTTGAGGCACCAATCGGCAGAGCCTGGTTTCTCGGGGATCACTTCATGCGTCAGACGATAGGCAATCCCACTCAGGAGATCCCCTCAGCACCTCCACAGGACATGCGATCCACAGAGAGTCTCACTCCCTGGGAGGTTGACGACCTTATGCTGGGCTCCGACGCAATTCTTTTCCTGGAGGAGGGGGAGTACGCGACATACCATCATACATTCTTGATGCCTCCACTGACAGGTGTTCATACTCCTATGAGGAGGGCTACTGCTATGCCGTCGTCGAGTTGAGCCCGAGCTGCAGACATCCCTTCCACTAGCAGGGCTAGCAGTTCAGGAGGTAGGGCTAAAGGGATGTCCTCGACTTGTCATTATGCTGGGTGGCCAGATCTTCCGACCGAGCTGACGGGCTGGCAGTATGGGACTTCTTACCTGATTCCACTGGAGCCTCCGATGCCCGACCATCGATACGTCAGTGACCCTGACTCACCACCGGTATGCTTCACAATTTTCATTTATCACTTAGATATTTAGACATTTATTCATTCACTGATGATTTGAACTTGCATCTGCAGCCTCCAAGAGAGTATACTGAGGGGTTGCTCGGAGTGATAGCCTTACTTGAGAGCATGGTTCTGCGGAGGGAGACGCTGTTATATGCCTCCAGCGTTCGGGTACTTTTCAATTTCCATGCATTTATAATACTTCTGATGACGTATGGAAACTGAACATTTCACTATATTGATTCATTGCATGTGTAGATCACATCTGACACATCACGTTCACATACTATATCTGCGTGCACCCACTCTATGTATCATTTTTACATCTGCATCTGATATACATACTGGCTGATGCATTCAAACTGTCCTTTTCAGGTCCCACCTCTGCAGACTGGGCCATCTAGGCCTTTTCAAGCAGTTAGGAGAGGGGTCTCAGCATGCAGCCGAGGGGGGCATAGAGCACCTGTCAATTATGACAGGGAGTCTAGCGAGGAGGAGGAGTCAGCACATCCACAGTCAGAGACATCTGCAGGCAGGGATGACGACTCTGGTTCTGGTTCAGAGGACGGCGGTGATGCCGAGGAGGATTCCAAGGACGGTGACTCCGATTCAGATGATGGTGCTGGTGCCGGTGGTACAGAGGCTGCTCAGCCGAAGAGGGCGAAGAAGGCCTTTCGGTCTTGAGCTTGATGGCACTGATGCAAATGTTCCTGCTTTATTTTTCTTTTTACACGTAGTTGTAACACATTATACAACTTAGGCAGTTTTATTTTCTTCAAAACTTGTACCCTTTTGTAAAATGTTGTAAAAAAGAAGCTATGATGGAATAAAAACATCTTTTTTGTTCAAAAGAAAAGTGTTGCATTTGTATTCTTAACATCGCATCGCATCATTTTTCACAAAAATAGAATTGAATGGAAATTGAACATCATGTATTGCCAAGTCAGGTAGTGAACCGACACAACAAACTAAATAACCTAACTTATTAAGAAACAACAAAACCTTAGCAAGTTTACAACTTGATAAGCAACGAGCAACAACTCGATAAACAAAGAACAACAACTCGATAATCAAAGAGCAACAACTTGATAAGTAAAACTTAACAACTCAATAAGCAAAACTTAACAACTCAAAGAGCGAATGCATTTTGAGACAAACAAAGCGACAAAATGCATCCGAAACAGAGGTAAACTCAAACCTTCAGTACTTTCAGCGCACAAGAAAGGTAGAGACTCTCTTCTGGAGACAAGAAAGAGCTGCAAGCCAGCTTTTTGCTCATGGCTGACCACCATAGGATAACTTATTAAGAAACAACAAAACCTTAGCAAGTTTACAACTCGATAAGTAACGAACAACAACTCGATAAACAAAGAGCAACAACTCGATAAGCAAAACTTAACAACTCGAAAGAGCGAATGCATTTTGAGACAAACAAAGCGACAAAATGCATCCGAAACAGAGGTAAACTCAGACCTTCAGTACTTTCAGCGCACAAGAAAGGTAGAGACTCTCTTCTGGAGACAAGAAAGAGTTGCAAGCCAGCTTTTTGCTTATGGCCGACCACCATAGGAGCCTGCTGACCAGTTTTTTTGGTCTGCAACCCAAAAAAGTAGCTGGCCGACCAGAAAAAGTGGTCGGCCAACCACTTAGCCTGAGAACCTCCAGTTTTCTGACACTTGTCCTCCAAAGAGTGTCTTATCCTTCATAAAGGTTCCAACTTCATGGTTCCCTCATTCTAACTCAGTTTTGCACCAAAATGGAGGCGTTTCTTGTTGAAAATCTCACAAATTGGATTTCTACCTTGGATGGCTTGAAAAAGTTGAATTTCCAGGGCTTTGGCATAAATGCACTATTCACACTGAGTCGGACCCCGCTGGGTTTTCCGTTCCTTCATGCCACGGCATGGTTTTCGAATCCAGTTACACATGTCTTTAGCTTTGGCGGACAAGAAATGTGTCCCACTTTTTAAGACTTCCAAGCTTTGATGCAGTCCGAACATAAGGAGGAGACTTTGCCACAATTCCGCTTTGGCCACATCCAAGCCTTAGGACAGATGTGTGGGCTCACTATGCATGACGCTCGGTCATTGATCCGCGATGTGGAATTGGATATCCCCAGCTTGGTTCATCGGTTTTCTGATGCCGGTGACCGTGGCGATCACCACTGGCAGGGTTTTCAGCAATATATGCTTTGCTTGTGTATGCTATCCCATTTTTTGCTTGCCTTAGACTCCGGAGGGTCTAGCATCCGTTTGATTGAGGTCACCCAAGGCTTAAAAGAGGGCAAGAGCTGCATTGCGATGACACTGGCTGAGACATTGATGGGTTAGGATGCTTTTCAGCGCCGAGAGACGACTAGATTCACGAGGAGTCCACTACTGCTGCAGGTAATGTTTCCCATCCCATCTCACATATATTGCTCACATCACTCAGCCCTCAGGCTCGGTTTTTCTCACAAAAACCCTTTTCTTACTTTTCTCTCAGCGTACAGCTCTCTATTATTTAATCTCTCATTTTTCATCCCTTCCTAGGTATGGTTGATTGATAAATTGAAGGTTGTGGACTCATGCCCAGCATATTCAGCTCGCGGCTATTTCTTCTGACGACGTCTAGTCGATGCCCTTGATGAGGGATGGTGGTGTGAATGGATATGCCATCTATCCGCTACCAGTATTGCTTGGCGCTGCCCTTGGCTCAATCTGTCGGCAATGAGTTACAGCATGTCTCGCCAGCCCGGGATTCAGTTGATCGGCCTGACACACTATGTCTTTTACTTTTCATTCCGATTCCGGCGTGGTTTGAGTGTCCCCTTCCTTACACGATTTCAGCGTGTTGAGAATTTATCTCTGGTTGCATGGAACGCGCTCTTAATTGGTTTTCTTTGTTCTTCCTCCTCTCACGATTCCAGCGTGGTTGGAGTGCGTTACCCCATTTGCATCTATTGCTCTATATATTACATCCATTGCATCATATCTGTTTTATTCTGGTTTAGGAGACCTTAAATCCTCTGAAGGTGCAATTCCTTTGGTGTTTGTCGTGCCCGAACAACTTCCGGTGGTCTGGTATAGCCACCTACCTGTGTTTGCGGTGAGTTCCTAGGAGACCAACTGAGATGGTGGAAACTAGAGTTCGAATGGCTCATGCCTAGAACGCAAAGGTTCGGGATTTTCAAGACTAAAGTCTTGTTTAAATACCCAGGGGTATATCCTCGGCTTGAAATCTGTATGGCAGCCCCATAGATTGAGATAGCATGTGTATGCGCCTCAAATCTGGATACTGAACCAACCTAGTCTGTCACCCTGTTGGAGAATAGGGAAAGCTGCGACCATAGTCAGGGAGAAAAGTAGTACCTGCGGTTCAACCGAGAAGAAGGGGAAGGTCCCCAACAGCATGAGGTAGGTCATTGCCGATTGCCCCTATAAGGTACCTTCACTTCCTGGCTATTACATTGCATTGCACTGCATAAATCCTGAATTATCAAACCGGCTTCGCGTAGCATATTGAGCCATATCTCTCATGTTTTGAGAGGAGCAATTATGGGAGCCTCTCTCTCTAAAAAATCCTCTCTCTCCTATCTCTCTCTAGAGTTCACTCTCTCTTGCCCTTTTGTGCATGAAACCTTAAATACACCATACTTTTGCATACACACCCTTGATCAAACTTGACCACCATTGGGTTGAGATTCCTTGGGACTTTGTTTGAGCTCCAAAAGGTGGTTTTGGCTTAGATTTTGGGCTGGTTTTGCTGCTGTTCTTCAAGGGTAAGCACTTCACCCTTTCAAGCTTGTTTTTCCACTCTTGCTTCACCATCCTTTTTCCATTGTCTTGGACTATTTTGGGGCTGGTTTTGAACCATGAAAAACTCTAATTTTGAGGTTCTAAAATGATGGTTTAAGCCTTGTTTGGCTAGGGGGTGTTTCCTCCCTTTTGCTCCTTGTCTTGTAAGGCCTTTTGAGCTATCTTTCAAGCTTTTGAAACCATCTCTTTTTGGCCCTTTAACCACTAAATTCCAAAGGAATTTCAGTGGTGGAAAGGTGGTTTTGAGGTCCCAAATAGAAGGGGGTGGTCCCCTCTCCTCTTGTCTTGTTAGCATGTGTTGTTGGCCTATCAAATGAGCATGTATTTCTCTCTTCTTAAGGCTTAGTTTGAGCATGTTTTTGTGACTTTTTGGACCTACTATAACTCTATTTTTGGCTAGTTTGGTCGCCTCTTGCATGCTCCATACACTTGTAGTGTAATCCTACTTGCTAGCCTAACATGCTTCATGTCTTGGCCTATAATTCTAGCATGTTTTGGCTCCACTCCAGCATGTTTTTGGCCATTATTTAACATGCTTTAACTCTGATTTTGGTTGGTGGGCTCACCTCTTGCTTGGTTTTTGTACTTGTAGTGCAATCTCACTCATTAGCCTTGTAAGCTTGATGCTTTAGCCCACCATTCTATCTTATTTTGGCTACACTTCATCATGTTTTTACCAATTTTTAACATACTTAAGCTCTATTTTAAGTGGTCTTGGCCATGTGAGACTTGTTGTGCATGGTTGTAGTGTAAAGGCCCTTGACTAGCTTTGAGTTTCAAAGTCTCTAGCATGCTTTACTTGAGTTGTTTGCATGCCTTAGCCTCATTTCTCATATGATTTCAGTGTATGTAGTGTAGTCATACTCTCACATGTTTTACTCTTTCAATGCTTTTGGAGAGTCGTGCCTTATGCCTTGATCATGAGCTAATTTGTATGCATGCTTGTCTAAGCTTTTGGGCTACCATTTCAACATGCTTTTGGCCTTGTTTTGACATGCTTTAGGACAGTTTTGGATGGTCTTGGCCTTTTGGGGCTTGCTTTGTATAGCTATAGGGTAAATGGCTTCACTAGTCTTGAGTTTTGAGGCACTTAGCATGTTATATTTGTGATGTGTGCATATGATATGGCATTATTTGGTATGTAATTTCAAAGCTTGTATCTTTTCCACACTTCCACTTGAATCACTCTTTAAGTGCTTTTTGAGAGTTAAGCTTGGTGCCTTGTTTGTGAGCCATCAAATGAGCATGCTTTTCTTGCTTCTTGAGCCTAAGTTTCAACATGATTAGGCCACTATTTTGGCATGTTTAACCTCTATCCGGGGTTGGTTTGGTCATTTAGGCTTAGTATTGTATGCCTATAGTGTTATGCTCTTTGCTAGCTTCAATGCTTTCAACTTCGAATATGTCTTGCATGCATCATTTTCATGCTTTGATGTCATTTAGCATCCTATTTTAGTATTGGAATATATGCCATTGCATTCCATCTTTCATTTGTTATATCACTTTCAAAAGTGGACTTAAGCCCTTTGTTGGTTTGAGTACGAAATTGAGGCGTTCATGCCTAATGATTTTAGCCTTCTCTTGAGGGTTTCTACTAATCAACAGCATGATGCTTCTTTCATGCTCAAGACGTTTGTGGCTTGGTCCATCATTCCAATTAGAGGACTTCTCACTTTTGGACTTAACCAGTTAAAGGATTAATCGGTAATCTAAAACGAGTAAACAAAATGAATTAAAGTAAAACATGTCAAGATAACATGGTTGTGTTGCATTGCATGTGTTTGGATCGGATGTTAATCCAAACACGAGAAACGAGGGACGTTTCATACTCAAAGTGATGAAACGTGCTTCTTTTCTTAGTCGCCGACACCCTTGATCGTTTATGATAGGGTGGAGGCTCATCGAGTCTATTTGTGCATTCATTGACTTGTACAAACTTGGCTTCTCAGCCATCGTGCATTGCGATGCTCAGTTGGTGGCCTAAGAGTCGAGTACCACACTTCTTTGAGCTTGAGGAATGATAAAGAGAGTAGTTGCACACACATTTCCTTGCAAATACATTGTTGTGCCTTTGTTGTTCTCTGTTGCAGCAAAAGTGGGATTCTGGAAAGAGAAGTGGCCAGCCGGCCACTTGCACTGGCCGACCGGCCACTTGCACTGGTTGGCCGGCCAGTTGAGGTAGCCTACCGACCAGTTAAGGTGGCCGGCCGGCCACCTGCAGCAAAATTTTCAAAAATGCTCCTGTTTTGGGGAAGATGCAATCCAGAGGTGTGTTTGATGCTTTGAGGTCACCGTGAGTGCAAACAGAGACAACTCATGGCAAGGCAATGCATTTTCGGGCGAAGTGAATCGAGTATGCATCTCTCCCTCGTCCTTGAGGCCATTTAATTGCTTTATTAAGCTAGTTAATTTGCCGGTTTTGTAATTAATTAGTTAATGTGTTTAGCTAATTTAATTCGTCTTTGTAATATTCTAAATAGCTTAGCATAGCTAGTTTCAATTCGGTTTGTAATTAATTAGCTTAGCATAGTTAATTAATTAGTTTGTAATAAGTAGCTTAGCCTATTTATTCGGACCCTCCGTCGAGAGGGCGTATTGTTGTAATAAGGGTGTGGGTGTGTGTGAATGTCTTCCAACCCCACTTCTTTCTCCCTTTTATTTACCCGCTTTCAGTGGTTAGATTAGGGCATGTTTTGATTAGCATACCTTATGCTTGCATGTTTCCATTATTCATTTGTATTGCATGCACCGGGCTCGGCGCATCATTCAAATTGCATCGTATTTCAATATCTATTTGAATACATGTAACAAAGTGTTGCATTCATATGCCATCTTAGAGAGCCGAGCCTATTAAATTGCATTTTGCATGTGTTGCATTAGGCATTTAACATAGCTAGGATCGTGCATTGATTTCTAACTAAATTTATGTTTTTCCTTGGAGTACACTATAAGTGTTTATGCTTTAGCATCCTTGCATGAGTAAGTGTTGCCATGATAGCATGCTTGCCATGAGGCTATTTGCTTACTTGCTTAACTGCATGAATGCCTGTGGATGAAGGCTTCATTACTTGAGTTGGAACAATTCATCAAAATGTGAGTTTTAAGCCCACTTGAAGTGGCAAATCATCATGTTTTAAGCCCACTTGATGGTGGCAAATCCGCACTTTAGCCTACTTGAGGGTAGCAACTTCAAACCATTTTCGAAAAACAAACATGAGATGTTTTGTTCCAACTTGAGCGATTGAGTCTATACCTGTGTATTGTGCACATCACATAGTAAGATAGCTAAATAAACCGGAATAAGAACATATGTGTTTTCAAAAACAACATATCATGTTAGTAGAAGCCGATCTTTGATCAGGCGAGCGGGGGTGCTCATTTCTGGACCTTCCCCTCTCGTACCCAAGTTCCCGAGCCGAGATAACTTTGGTGATGATGGACACGTGGCCTTTGGCACGAGTCAGGGTTTCCTAAACTTCCCAAAAATAAAATATTTAGGTGGCGACTCTGGTAATCTAGTAAAGCAGTCCTAGTTTGGCGCTTTTTGATTAAAATCAATTTTCCAAAATGATTTGTCGGATTTGAACTCTTTGGTGATTTATCAGTCTTACATTGCACTTTGTGAGATTAGATTCAAAACCATGACAGGAGTCCAAACTATAGCAGCTAGAACCCAATTCGCGCCCTTTCCAAAAAGAGAGGGCGCACGGAGCGAGTTTGGGCGGTCTACAGCGTGTGATACGCTGAGAGGTGTTTTCCTTCCCTCTCTCGCGTGTGATACGCTGAGAGGTGTTTCCCTTCCCTCCTGCGTGTGATATGCTGAGAGGTGCTTTGTTTGAGACTTTGGGTGTTCCCAATAGTTGCTTTTAGTCTTTCCTACATACGTCGTAGTTAAGATTGCATAATTTTCTTACATCCTTTCTACATGAGATGTGGTTTGGTTTGTGTTTACTTGCTTGTGTGCGAGTTTGCTGTAACATTTCTTTACATAACATTTGCATCTAGATGCTTTATTATAGCTTTCTTTGCATGAACATAAGTTATGTTATGCATTCTGCATGCCATTTGTATTCTGCCCCTGCCTGCGGGCGCATCTGTATTGTTATCTTGCATGTTTGTCTAAGTCTTCGGCCTTGTCAAAAATGAGTTGTCTCTGGGCTTTGACATTCACTCCCGTCATTTCGTAACTTTTGAGTTCTTTCAAAGAGGAGCAACTGTAGACACCCCATTTTTGACCAACCTTAAGACTCAGACATCATCGTCTATGCATTCGATGATTGCGCATGTTTGTGCTAGTTTTGAGTGAGCGAAGGTCTTGGCTGAGCGTATTGTCTTTGAGCCTCTAAACCCTCTGTGTTTTGGTCTTGTTTTTAGGCCAAACCTTGGTGCCTCTCGGCTAAAGGAGAGTGGGGCCCTGGCGGCCACTTTTAGCATTTGCCAGCCACTTTTTCACCTTGCCAGCTAGTTGGAGTGGTCAGCTAGCTAGTTAAAGTGGCCGGCCGGCCACATGAACTGACTGGCGGCCAATTTTCTCCTTTTCTGATATTTTCAGATCTTTTGAGCCAGCTGTTGGGCATTGAAGCTATCCTCCATATACGTGTATAGAGGGATGGAAGCAAGCTTTTGCTTGCATTGCCTATATAACGGGAGGTCTCTCCCCCTTGTTTAAGGTTTAGAAAATTTTGAGTCTAAATTGCACTCTCTCTCTAGAATTCTCTCTCTCTCTATATATATATATATATTATACTCTATAGTGCTTAAAAGTGAGTGTTCTTGACATATTTGCACACAACCCTCTTATCCAAACATCTTGACCTTGGAGCTGAGATTCCTTAAGACTTGTTTGGGCCTCCTAAAGCTGGTTTTTGGCTTAGAAGTTGTCCTCTTGCTACTGTGCTTCAAGGGTGAGCATATTCCCTTTTTAAGCTTATTTTTGTATACCATCTTAGCCACCTTTACATGTTGTTTTAGGCTTGGTTGTTAACTACAAAAAGCTCTATTTTTAAGTGTTAAAAATGTTGGTTTGAGTCCTTGTTGGGGTTAGGGGTGATCTACCCTCTTTGGTTGTTTATTTACTAAGTTTTTATACCACCTTTTAAGGCTATTCAAACTATCTCTTTTTGGCCTTTTAACCACTGAATTCCAGAGGAATTTTAGTGGTGGAAAGGTGGTTTTGAGGTTCCAAATAGGAGGGGGTGTTCCCCTCTCCCCTTGTCTTGTTTGCATGTGTTGATGACCCACCAAATGAGCATGTGCTTCTACTTCTTTGTGGCTTTGTTCAAGCATATTTTTGTGACTTTTTAGACCTGCCATAACTCTATTTTTGGTTTGTTTAATCATTGGTTGCATGCTTCTTACACTTGTAGTATAACCTTGCTCACTAGCTTTGCATGCTTGCTACTTTAGCCCATCATTCTAGCTTATTTTGGCTATACTCCAGCCTGCTTTTACTCATGTTTTAGCATGCTTTAACTCTGTTTTGAGTGGTTTAGGGCATTTAAGGCTTGCTTCGTATGGCTATAGCATGATAGGCTTTAATAGCTTTGTGTTTTGAGTCCTCTAGCATGCTTTGCTTGAAGTGTTCGCATGATTTGGCATTATTTAATATGTAATTTCAAAGCATATATCACTGTCATATTCTCATATGTATCACTTTTTCAATGCTTTTGAGAAGTTGAGCCTCATGCCTTGTTTGTGAGCCAATACATGAGCATATCTTTCTTGCTATCTATGCTGCAAGTCTAGCATGTTTTTGCTACTGTTTTAACCTGCCTTAGATCTGTTTTGAATGGTCAAGATCATTTGAGCATTGCTTAGTATGGTTGTAGTGTAAAGGGCCTTGACTAGCTTTGAGTTTTGAGGCCTTTAACATATTATGTATATGATGTTTGCATTGTATGGCACCATTTAGCATGTAATTTCAGTGCATATAGTGTAGTCACACTCTCATATACTTCACTTCTTCATAGCTTTTGAGGGTTGTGTATTATGCCTTGCTTGTAGGCCAACATGTGTGCATGTTCTTTTAGCATTTTGAGCTCCCATTTCAGCATGTTTAGACCATTATTTTGGCATGATTGAGCTCTATCCAGAGTTGGTTTGGTCATTTGTGCTATGTATTGCATGCCTCTTGTGTATTGCTCTTTACTAGCTTTGATGTTTTTGGTTCTCAACATGCTATGTTTGCATTGCTTGCATGCTTTAAGGTCTTTAGCATGCCACTTCAACACTGAATATCTGCCACCTTCCTTTTTTCTTCATTTTTTTTTTCCATTTGATTTGAGAGTTGGTTGGCCTTGAGTTTGTGTTTGAGCTTGGGATTGAGGCTCGTGCTTAAATGGCTTCAACCCTCTTTTGAGGGTTCATCCTAGTCAAAGGCATGGTCTCTCCTATGCTTAAACCATTCTTTTGGTTGGCTTCCTCTCCTTAGAGGACTTGCACATTGGACTTAACCAATTAAAGAATGGATTGGTAATGTAAAATGTGTAAACAAGAATTGAGTCAACTAAAACATGCCAAGATAACATATTGCAGACGTCCCCCGAACGCCCCGGGAGGATGAGTCCTGTCCCGTTCATTTGGGGTCACTACAGCTCGGACTATCAAATTGTCACGGTTCTAAATCTGAACCAAAGAGTCCAAATCCGACAAATCGTTTTGAGAAAACAAATTTTTTTGAAAGAAGTGCCAAACATGGACTGCTTTGCCAGATACAGAGTCGCCACCTAAATATTTTATTTTGGGAAATTTAGGAAACCCTGACTCGTTGCCTAAGGCCACGTGTCCGTCATCACCAAAGTTGCCTCGGCTCAGAACTTGGGTACGATTGGGGAAGGTCACTTCGTGAGCACCCCACTCGCCCGATCAAAGATCGGCCTCTACTAACCATGATATCAAGTTTTGAAAACATTGTGTGTTCTTATTCTGATTTTTTTTAGCCTAGGTTTACTATGTGATGCGCACAGCATACAAGTATAGACTGGATCGCCTAAATTGGAACAAAACGTTTCATGTTTGTTTATTTTGAAAATGGTTTGATGGTGCTACCCACAAGTAGGCTAAGACGTGGATTTGCCACCCTCGGGTGGGCTTAGAAAAACATGATTTTGCCACTATCTAGTGGGCTTAAAACACACATTTGATGAATTGTTCCAATTCAAATAACCCAACCTTCACCCACAGGCATTCAGGCAGTTATGTCACATAAGCATATAGCCTCATGGTAAGCATGCTATTCATGGTAGTCACTCACACGCATGCAAGGATGCTAGAGCATAAAACTTACCGAGTACTCCAAGCCAAAACAGAAGCTAATTAAGAATCCATGCATGATCCTAATTATACGGAAATGCCTAATGCAACACATGCAAAAATGCAACTATAGCAGGCTCGGCTATTCTAAACATGCCATATGAAATGCTACAGCTAACATGTATTCAACTTGGAATTGAAAATACAATGCAGTTAGTATGATGCGCCGAGCCCGGTGCATGCAAAACAGATGAATGAATGCAAACATGCTATCATATTGTATGCTAATTAAACAATGCCCTAATCTAACCATCATAAGCGGGTAATAAAAAGGGAGAAAGACGTGGGGTTGGAAGACATACATCACACACACGAACACTTATTACAGTTGTGCCCTCGCACAGAGGGTCCGAATAAATAATATACAGTCCCAAATAATTACAGTCCAAATAATTACAAAAATCCTAATTAATTACCAAATTAACTAAGAAAACAATAAACCTGCATGCAAGCCAGGGACTGCCTTGACTCTTCTTCAGATGATGAATAATGCATATCCGGGTTGCCTTTGCACGGAAATCCACTGTGATGCCCCAATTAGCCTCTGTTTTGCAATATTTTTTTGGAAAGCGCGCCAAGCCCTGAGAGACTGCTGATTCTTGATTTGCTGCAATAGAGAGCAGGAAAGGGGCATGGCAATGTATTTTCACACATGTATGCGTGACTACTCTTCATGGAGTGTAGTCCTCGATCCTCGTGCCACCAATCACGCATATCGATGCATGATGGCTGAGGAGTCGATTTGCATGACTCAATATGGAATGAATGCACACATAAACACGACAAAACCTAAACTCCATCATGGACAATCCGGAGTGTCAGTGACTGGGAATTGAGACACGTTCTGTCACTCGAAGTGCGAAACGTCCCTCGTTTCCCGCGCTCGGGCTAACTCCTATCCCAAGCACAATGCAATATGCATGACATGCATGAGTGCAACTAATATACAACCTAGCATGCACAATGCTATGAGATGGCATACACGATGCACGAGGTAACATGGCATACACAATGCACTAACATACAACCTAGCATACACAATGCTATGAAATGAAACGGCATACACAATGCGATATGGGCTTACACCAACATAAGTGGACCTCAGCCACACTCACATAAGAGGCCATGAGATGAAAATGAGACACTCGAGATGCGTGCACGCATGCACGCAAACTGAGGACCGATCCTAAGGCACAAATGCCACTCTACCAAAGCATGGCAAGGCATGGAACATGGTATGCAAACATGCAAATTTTAGCGCTAAAATATGGCACAAAACAGCCCCGAATCACGGAAACATGGCACCCGATGCATGGAATGAACCCGAAATACAAAACAAGGCATATGCATTGGCCTATAGCTATACAAAAAATGTGCTATTTGAACATGAAGTGTGAAGACAGATTCAAGGCAGTCCCAAAACAAGAAAATTTACAGTTTTAATCAAGGCCAACCAATGAACACAAATGGGGCTAAGCTAGCATGGAAAAATGGCCCCGTAAGAGAGGTAATGAAGCAAGTAACATCTACTGGCCCCAAATGGCCAAGATCCCTTCAACAAAGTTGAAGAGGGAATCAAAATGAAGCACTTTACAGTTTATAACAAGCCACGGATCTAAACACAAACAGGCCTAAAACATTGTGCAAGAAATGGGCCAAAAAGGAGACAAAGAAGCAAGTGATGGTTTCTGGCCTCAAAAAGAGTAGAACCCTTCAACAAAGTTGAAGAGGGGCCAAAAACATGGTATTTTACAGTTAATGACCACACCCAAAATAGTGCACATGCAAGCCTAAAATATTATGCAAAATAAGGCCTAAAAAGAGGCTTAAACACAAAGTGTAAGAGGGGAGCCTAAAACAGCAAAAGTCCCTTGATAAAACATGAAGAGGGGGTCAAAATAAGGCCATTTACATTTCTGACCAAAGCCTAAAAAAATAAGCACAAGGGGATAACAAATCATGCAAAAATATGGCCAAAAATGAGATAAAGAGGCAAGTGACAGATGGAAGCCTCAAACAGTGAAGAGCCCTTCAACAATGTTGAATAAGGGCTCAAAATAAGCCACTTTACAGTTTATAACCAAGCTCAAAACAGTTTAAAAAAGGGCCTAAAATACTATGCAAGAAATAGGCATACGAAAGAAGTAAAGAAGCAAGTGTAAGCTAGAGACCTTAAACATGGAAAGACCCTGAAACAAACATTAAAAATACATCAAAACATGACTATTTTCAGTTAGGGTCGGATCCCAAAAATGGAAGCAAGTATGGCTAATATATTGAGCGAAATAGGGCAAGAAAGAGGGAGGAGAGGACTTACCCTTGAAGACCAAGTCTTTGACAACTCTTGGCTTGATTTTGGTGGCTCCTTAGCTCTGGAAAATAGCTCCAAGTGGCTGGGATAGAGGATGGGGGTGTGGTGCTAGGTGGTGGTGTGGAAATGGTGTAGGGTTTAGAGAGGTCTTGGTGCTTGGAAGAGAAGGAGAGGGAGAGACAATATAGGAGGCTTAAAGCAAAATTTTGTAACCCTTAACACACAGCTGGGGGGTCTGCTATATAGGCAAAAGAGGGGGGGAAAATGGGGGGGAAAGAATTCAAGTTTCCCCCCCAAAAATGCAGCCCCCCGGATACAAAATCTGGGGGGAAAAGAGATGCACTGTACCAGTGGAGGGGATCATGGCCGGCCGGTTATTGAAGTTGCAGGTGGCCGGCCGGCTCTTCCCATGGCCGGCCGGCCAAGGGTCAAAAGGCTCAATGAAGATTAATGGCCGGCCACCCCAGATTGGTGGCCTCCCATGTGTACACAACACAACCATGTAGTCAAAAACTGGAGAAAGTGAACCAGGAGAGAGAAAAGGCCACTTTTAGGAGGGGTTCAAAAGGGTCACACATACCAGGGAGTATACGGAGGGGTTACTCGGGTTGGTAGCCTCACTAGAGGGCATGGTCCTGCGGAGAGAGATGCAGTTGTCCATCGTTGGTGTCCCGGTACTATTTAGTTTTCTTGCATTTATCATACTCTTGATGACATGCTGAACTTGGATATTTCATTGCATTGATTGACTGTATGTGTAGAGCACATCTAACACACACCTCATTTATGTACTGTATCTGCATGTACCCGCTTCATGTAGTTTTCTTGTATCTACATCTGATGTACATATTTGGACTGATGTATTTAAATTGAACTCTTTATTCTCAGATGCCCCCAAGTTGGTTTTTCGAGCCCTAGTGTCCCTCAAAAGGGAGCAAATAAGATGCATGCCAAAAACCAGAGCAAACGGAGGTGGTTAAGCGGTCCCGAACCGAGGCACACGGCCAACGGCTCCGAAAAACCAGAAACCAGACTCCTAACGGGCAAAATGGCCTACGATCACGAAACGTAGCCTACGGCCACTGAGAGATGATCTACGAGACCTCTCCCTCCCTTCAGGAAGAGAAAACAGAGAAAACAAAGCCTGGTTCGCAAACCGAGGCAAAGCATGAAAGGGTCCGGAAGTCTGGAGGCAAGGCTCGCAGCCGAGACTCTAAAACCTCTGAACGAGCACAATATGCAACATCACCAATCGCTCAATCGGTGACGTCTGAGTCTTAAGGTCGGTCAAAAATGGGGTGTCTACAGTTGCCCCTCTTTGAGAGAACTCGAAAGTCATAAGTGACGGAAGTGAATGTCAAAGCCTAGAGACGACCCATTTTTGACAAGGCCGAAGACTTGGACAAACAGGCATGATAAACAGAGATGTGCCCGCAGGCGTGCCCGCAGGCAGGGGCAAAATGCAACCGACAATGCAAGAAGCCAAAGGTAACTCAAGGATCATGCGAATGCAGCAAGCTGTAATGAAGCACATATTCATAATAGATGCAACAGTTTTAAGCAAGAATGCAAAGCAACAACTACATTTCATGCAGTTAAGAATGCTGAGAATTATCCAATTCTCGCCACGTCTCACACGGAGAAAATACAATACCTGCGCGGTTCGTCTGGTCGCACCAGCCTCGAATGAACTGTACATACAATATCGTGCTTGCAAAATAAAGAAACTCAACAAGCACAACATATCTAACAACATATGTTCAATGTGATATCGAATGCAGACAATCACGGTGTTTGATGGAAAAGTGCATCGCAATGTGGGAAGAAACGCGTGTGACAACGCGGGTTTAAGCACGGAGGCTCGGTGATATCAAAGAGACATGCACAACAATGCAAGTATGTGCATGAGAATGCCAGTTATGTGCATGATAATACAGAACAAGCGTAAACCAGGATGTATGTTTGTCACAAAACAACGAGCAAGGAAATGCGCGTTTCGCGAGGGCGACTCGATCGCGGCCTCTGGTTCACCTCCCGGAGAGGTTACAACACGTTCAAAGGGATATATCTCACTTTTGACGAGTAATGATGAGACACGCATCGGAAGTTGAAGCTGAGGTTTCGGCGGAGCGATTTCGCGACAGAAAGTGCACTTATCTTGTACTTTTTCAGGTCCCGGGGACTCCAATCCTCCCCAAAATTTGCAGGGACCTTGGAGGGCATGTAAGGAACACCACCGGCCAGTTTTATTGGGAGAGGGAGGCCACCAGCCAGTTTTTGAAAAGGGAATGGCCGGCCTGCCAAAAAAAGTGGCCGGCCGGCCACTTAGTCCAAATTCGGGGCAGTTTTGTCTTTTCAGCCTCTTTTCTTTAAATACATTCATCCAAACACTTCGTGCTCACAAGTGCAGCTTCGAAAACATCTCTCCTTCCTTCCCAAACCATTTTCTCCCTCAGATCTGGGCTCTATATGCGTTTTCCAATGTCCCACGCAAGTTATTTTCGCGAAATCTTTCAGTTTTAAGCACTTTGAACCGATTAAATTTTGATTTCGGGGCTTCTTTTCTCATTTTCGCCACTTGAGGTGAGTTTGTCTCAATATTTGGAAGATTTTCTCGGGAGTTGACTTTTGTTGACTTTTTCATTTCCCGAGAGTTGACTTTTGTTGACTTTTTCCAATTTTGGCTTATTTTTGCTCATTTTTGCCCCTTTTGCAGATTTCTTGAAATGGCAGGTCAATTTCCCCACGGCGGAGGTTCTCCAGGTGCCGGGGGCGAGCCTGACATCATGTCTTTGCATCCAAGGGTCCGTCCCTTTATCCCCGAGAGGTATGCCCCTCGGGCTCATATCCTCCCACGGGCTGTTTTCTATCACTTCACCGATTTCGACGAGCGAGCACCCGGGGATCTCCTTCTGCGGGAGCCAGAGTATCACCTCTCCCATGAGGCACGAGAGGTATTTACTTCGTTTTTACCTTTTCTATAACATATTATGAATTTTTCATGCACTCTATTTGCACTCTGAACACACGGTTCAATCACTTGAATTCCTGAACACTCAGCCCATAAATTGATTGTGAACACACGGCACACACCGGTTGAGGGTTGAACACGCAGCTCAAAACACTGATTTTCTGAACACACAGCCCAAATTGAAGGTGAACACACAGCACACACTGATTGAGAGTTGAACACGCAGCCCAAAACACTGATTTTCTTAACACACAGCCCAACTTGAAGGTGAACACACAGCACACACTGATTGAGAGTTGAACACGCAGCCCAAAACACTGATTTTCTGAACATACAGCCCAACTTGAAGGTGAACACGCAGCACACACTGATTGAGAGTTGAACACGCAGCCCAAACATTGATTTTCTGAACATTTAAGGTGAACACGCAGCACACACTGATTGAGAGTTGAACACGCAGCCCAAAACACTGATTTTCTGAACACACAGCCCAAATTGATGGTGAACACGCAGCACACACTGATTGAGAGTTGAACACGCAGCCCAAAACATTGATTTTCTGAACACACAGCCCAACTTGAAGGTGAACACACAGCCCGAATTGAAGGTGAACACGCAGCACACACTGATTGAGAGTTGAACACGCTGCCCAAAACATTGATTTTCTGAACACACAGCCCAAATTGATTGTGAACACGCAGCACACACTGATTGAGAGTTGAACATGCAGCCCAAGACACTAATTTTCTAAACACACAGCCCAAATTGATTGTGAACACACAGCACGCACTGATTGTGAACACGCGGCTCACTTACTTTACTTTACACGCAGCCTATTCATTTTATTTGCACGCAGCTTATTCATTTTATGCTGAAACATGTATCCATTCTGAATGCAGGTGACTACTCGTACTGTGCGGGGATATGGCTCTACTGCGGCAAGAGATTGGTACGCTGAGCTCCCAGAGGCTATTCGGGATTTGGTTGACTTGGCGGGGTTTGGGCCCTTCTGTGCTAGGCTATCTCGTTGTCCTGCCAGGAGGACGTTGATGGCCACCTTAGTGGAGAGATGGTGGGACACCACCAACTCCTTCCATTTTTCTGCCAAGGGGGACTTGACTATGACCCCGTTTGACTTTGCTGTACTGACTGGCCTTGACGTGGGAGGTTAGCCTATCCCTTACGACGAGGACATGGGCCAGTGGGAGGCCGCTTGGATATATCTGTTGGGGGTTCGCCCGCCTGTTGACAGAGCTTCGGGGAGAGGCCGATACACCTGGTTCTCTTCCCATTTCCGGCAGGTGGAGATGGAGCCCGGGACTCCTGAGGAGGCAGCACAGTATGCCCGCGGCTTTCTGATGTTCCTCTTCGGGACCACTTTGTTTGCCGACAGGGGGAACACTGTTGGGCTTTATCTGTTGAGTGCTTTGGTGGACCTGTCACAGGTCAGACGGTATGACTGGGGTGGCGCCGGCTTGGCTACCCTTTATTGCTACATGAGTGCGACTTCCCGCAGACGGGGGGACTCACCTGGTGGCTATTGGAGAGCCTGGAAGGTACTTTCTGTCCTCTTGATTTACATTTCTGCTCCTCATTACTTGCACATTGCACACACACGGCGCACTTTATACTCTGTATCGTGCACTTTGCCCTCAGCACTTCGTATTCTGCTTTGTTTTCCACAGTTGTGTGTGTATGTGTATTTCCCGATATTGGCCCCGGAGTTGGTGGTAGCGGAACCTCTCGTGACCCCGTACTCACTTGTATTTGAAGGCCAACACCGGCCAAGACCTCGGGAGTCTCTCCTTTATCTGCGACAGTATTTCAACACGGTGCGCTCGTCGGAGGTACTTCAGAACTATCAGTTCTTTCTGTTTTCATCTTTGATTTGTCCTGTACATTTTTTATTTCTGCTTGGTTTATGCGCCTATTATCCGCAGATTACATGGCAGCCCTGGGCGCCTTTAGGTGAAGGTCTCCGATTCCAGTTTGCCGGAGGGTGGGGTGCCTCCCGGTACAGGATCCTGTTCGAAGGGCCAGTTGGTAGAGCCTGGTTTTTGGGGGACCGCTTCTTGTGTCAGGTTTGGGGGTACACTTCTCAGGACCCTCCCTCAGTACCCCCAGTTGATATGCGGACTGCTGATAGGCTCCCTTCCCGAGATGTTGTCAGTGCTATGCTGGGTACTAATGCTTTGCTACATCTTGAGGAGGGGGATTACGCTACTTACCGTCACATATACCTGATGCCTCCATTGACGGGAGTTCGTACTCCGACGATGAGGCCTGCTGGCATGCCATCTTCGAGCCAGGCCCGGGCTCGTGCTGCAGACACCCCTTCCACCAGTAGGGCTGGTATATCTAGAGGTGGGGGTGGATTGGTTCCCCCGATTCCTCCGACTTATCCTCATCTTGGATGGCCGGACATG
This sequence comes from Camellia sinensis, assembly GCF_004153795.1. NCBI lineage: Eukaryota > Viridiplantae > Streptophyta > Magnoliopsida > Ericales > Theaceae > Camellia > Camellia sinensis. The sequence continues at coordinate 41,566 of NW_021025359.1, read as the reverse complement.
CCGACTGAGTTGATGGGGTGGCAATATGGGACTACCTCTCCGATTCCGATCCCGATAGAGCCTCCGATGCCCGGCCATCGATATGTCAAAGACCCCGACTCACCACCGGTATGTTTTACGGCTTTGATTCATTACTCAGATGCTTGGACGTTCATTCCTTTACTGATACCCTTTCCTTTGTATCTGCAGCCCCCTATTGAGTACATGGATCAGGTGCTTGAGATGGTAGCCTCACTTGAGGGGATGGTCCTGCAGAGGGAGGCGCAGTTGTCTATCATGGGCTTCCAGGTACCCTTTAGTTTTTTGGCATTTATCATACTTATGCTGATTTCTACTGTATTGATAGGCTACTTGTGTAGAGCACATCTGACACACACCTCACTTATACACTGTGTTTACATGTACCCACTTCATGTAGTTTTCTTGCATCTACATCTGATGTACATATTTGGACTGATGTATTTAAATTGAACTCTTTATTCTCAGATGCCCCCGGTATATGCTCAGCTATAGGCCGGGCCACCTAGGCCTTCTCGAGGAGCTGGGCCATCTGGGCCTTTTCGAGGAGCTAGGTCATCCAGGCCTTTTCGCGGAGCTGGGCCATCCAGGCCTTTTCGAAGGGAGGGGTCGTCTCGTAGACGCAGAGTACACATTGTGGAGGAGGAGCCTGGTGAGGATGAGGAGGAGGAGGAGGCTGCAAACCGTCAGTCGGAGACATCTGCTGACAGAGAGGACGGCTCCGGTCTTGGTTCCGGGAGTGGAGGCAAGGCTGAAGGGGATCTCGAGGATGACGACTCTGATTCAGATGATGGTGATGGCGATGGTGGCGGAGAGTCTATTCCGCAGAAGAGGACGAAGAGGGCCTCTTATTACTGCTCTTGAGAGCACGGATGCGGTTGTTTCCTGTTTTATTTATCTTTTTGCTAGTAATTGTAGCACATTGTACATTATCGGGCAGTTTTATTCTTTTTAAAACTTGTTCCTTAGCCTGTAAAATGTTGTAACAAGCGAGGCATGATGGAATGAAACAGCTTTTAAAAAAAAAGTGTTGTATTAAACTCTTAGCATCATATCGCATTTTTTTTGTTTTGCATAAAAAAGAAATTGAATGGGAATGTGCATTGTGTAATCACCAAGTCAGGTAGTGAACCGACGCAACAAACTAAGCAACACAACTTACTAAGATATAACAGAACCCTAGCAAGTTTACAACTCGATAAACAAAATGCAATAATGTTTGACAATTCGATAAACAAGACTTAAACAAAAAGCTTAAACCAAGAGTAACAACTCAAAAACACGAAATACGACAGCTCGACAAACAACTCGATAAGCAAAACGACAACTCGATAAACAAAACAACAACTCGATAA
>NW_021025359.1:27358-39985 GCF_004153795.1 Camellia sinensis | reverse complement strand
TTGTGCCCTCAGGCGGTAGCTCCTTGTCCGACAAGGTTAATGCCGGGGAACCTCCTCCCGGAAAAACCAGCCCAACCAGCTGTTCAGGCGTGGTGTCTATGGAGAGTTTGGACTTGTCCATAGCAGATAGGACACACTTTGTATTTACATTCTGCACTGCTTTTCTCAGTTATGGGTTTACGTATATTTCCCGACGTTAGCCCCGGAGTTGGAGGTGGCAGGGCCCCTCATGACCCCATACTCACTGGTGTTCGAGGGCCAGCACCGGCCGAGACCCCGAGAGACTCTCCTTTATCTACGGCAGTACTTTGACTCTGTGCGCCCATCGGAGGTACTTCAGAACTCTCAGTCCCTTCCATTTTCATCTTTGATTTGCCACGCATATTCTCGATTTCTGATTGGTTTATGCACTTGTTATCTGCAGATCACATGGCAGCCCTGGGCACCCTTGGGTGATGGTCTCCGATTTCAGTATGCCGGAGGATCGGGCACCTCTCAGTACAGGATCCTGCTCGAAGGACCGGTTGGTAGAGCATGGTTTCTGGGGGAACGCTTTTTACGTCAGGTATGGGGGTACCTTTCTCAGGACCCTCCCGCAGCGCCCCCAGTCAGTATGCGGACTGCTGATAGGTTATCTTCCCAGGATGTAGTTAGTGCTATACTGGGTACTGATGCTTTGCTACATCTCGAGGAGGGGGACTACGCCATTTACCGTCATACATACCTGATGCCTCCATTGACGGGTGTTCGCACCCCGATGATGAGGTCTGCTGGTATGCCATCCTCGAGCCAGGCCCGGGCTCGGGCTGCAGACGCCCCTTCCACTAGTAGGGCTAGCACATCTAGAGGTGGGGGTAGACCGGTTCCCTCGATTCCTCCGACTCTTCCTCATCCTGGGTGGCCGGATATGCTGACTGAGCTGATGGGATGGCAGTTTGGGGCTACCTCTCCGACTCCGATCCCGATTGAGCCTCCGATGCCCGGTCATCGATATGTCATTGATCCCGACTCACCGTTGGTATGTTCTACTGCTTTTCATCTATCATTCAAATGCTTTAGACACTCCTTTGTTTGTTGATGATTTGAGCTTGTATTTGCAGCCACCCAGAGAGTACATGGAGGAGGTGGTCGGATTGGTAGCCTCACTCAAGGGCATGGTCTTGCGGAAGGAAGCACAGTTGTCTATCATGGGCTTTCAGGTACCCTTCAGTTTTCTGGCATTTATCATACTTCTGATGACATGCTGATTTCTACTGCATTGGTAGGTTATTTGTGTAGAGCACATCTGACACACACCCCACTTGTACACTGTGTTTACATGCACCCACTTCATGTAGCCCTTTTTTGCTTGCATCTGCATCTGATGTACATATTGAGACTGATGTATTTAATTTGAACTCTTTGTTCTCAGATGACTCCGGTATATGCTCAGCCGCGGGCCGGGCCACCTGGGCCTTCTTGGGGAGCTGGGCCATCTGGGCCTTTTCAGGGAGCTGGGCCATCCAGGCCTTCTCAGGTAGCTGGGCCATCCAGGCCTTTTCACGGAGCTGGGCCATTCAGGCCTTTCCGAGGAGCTCGAGGAGGGTCCTCTCGCAGACGTAGGGCACATGTTGTAGAGGCGGAGCCCGATGAGGAGGAGGAGGAGGAGGAGGAGGTTACCGACCGTCAGTTAGAGACATCTGCTGAGGAAGGGGACTCCGGTCTTGGTTCCGGGAGCGGAGGCGAGGCTGAGGGGGATCCTGGGGACGACAGCTCCAACCCGGATGATGATGATGGTGCAGAGGTTGTCCCGCAGAAGAGGATGAGGAGTGCCTCTCATTCCCGCTCCCGAGGGCATTGATGCTGTTGTTTCCTGCTTTATTTTCCTTTTTGCTAGTAGTTTGTAGCACTTTGTATATTGTTAGGCAGTTTTATTTTTTGTAAAACTTGTGCCTTAGTTTGTTGTAAAACATGATGGAATGAAACAGCTTTTGAAAAGGTGTTTGTATTTTAATCTTTTAGCATCGTATCGCATCATTTTATTTTGCACAAAAAAGAAATTGAATGGGAATGTGCATTGTGTAATCACCAAGTCAGGTAGTGAACCGACGCAACAAACTAAGCAACTCAACTTACTAAGATATATCAGAACCCTAGCAAGTTTACAACTCGATAATCAAAATGCAATAATGTTGACAAGACTTAAACAAAAAGCTTAAACAAAGAGTAACAACTCAAAAACACGAAATACGACAGCTCGACAAACAACTCAATAAGCAAAACGACAACTCGATAAACAAAACAACAACTCGATAAGTAAACAACAACTCGAAAAACAAGATTTAACAAAGTGAAGTGTACTTCGGACGATCTGGACAACGGGACGCATCCAAGACAGAGGGAAATAGAGGCCTTCGGCACATCCGTTGCATGGAAATACTTGAAACTTTCCCTCAGAGGGTAAAACAGGGCCAAAGGCATACACTGGAGGTTATCTATCTCACGTTGTATTTAGTTAATAAATTTGAGAAGAAATTTGAAACGAAAAATAAAAAAAATATATAAAATTAGATAAAATGTACCAAAATTTTGGTAGCCAAAAGCTTGTTTTCAGTGACAAAATTGAATTTTAGTCGCCAAAGAAGTAAAATGTTTTGGAGGGAGACATTTCAAATATTTAGAGGGATTTATAAAATATCTTTAGCGACAAAAAGGTTTAGTCGCCAATATCCATTTATAGAAATTATCTCATGCTCTCACCAAACCAATTAATAGCGCCTCTCTCTCTCTCTCTCTCTTTAGCGTCCTTCTCCCTCACCGTCGCTTCTCTCCCCTCCACTTCCGCTTTGGCCACGCCCAGGCTTTAGGGCGGATGTGTGGACTCACCGCTCATGATGCTCGATCTCTGATCTGTAACGGGGAACTGGATATCCTTGGCTTGATCCATCGCTTTTCTGACGCCGGTGACCGCAGCAACCATTATTGGCAAGGTTTCCGGCAGCATGCCCTTTGCTTGTGCTTGCTGTCTCACTTTCTGCTTTCCTCGAGCTTCGGCGGAGCTAGCATTCGTCTGATTGAAGTCGCCCAAGGCTTGAGAGAAGGAAAGAGCTGCATCGCCATGACCTTGGCCGAGACGCTGATGGGCTTGGATTCTGTCTATCGCCGGGAGACGACTAGATTCACTGGGAGTCCACTGCTGCTGCAGGTAATGTTTCCCACCCAACCTTACATATGTATTTGCTCACGTCACTCGGCCCTCAGGCTCGGTTTTTCTCACAAAACCATTGTCTTACTTTTCTCTCACCGTACATCTCTCTATTCTTTATTCTCTCATTTTTCATCCCTCCCCCAGGTATGGTTAATGGACAAATTGCAGGTTTTGGACTCTTGCCCAGCCTACTCAGCTCGAGGCTATTTCTTTCGACAATGCCTAGTCGATGCCCCTGACGAAGGGTGGTGGTTTGACTGGATGTGTAATTTGTCCGCAGATCGCATTGTTTGGCGTTATCCTTGGCTCAATCTCCCGGCAATGAGCTATAGCATGTCCCGGCTGATCGGGATCCAGTTGATTGGTCTAACCCACTGTGTATTCTACTTTCCGTTCCGGTTCCTGCGCCAGTTCGGTCATGATCAGATCTGCCCACCAGAAGGGATTGAGTACCCAGCTGCTTTCCCGGTCCGAGGTGCACAGCTTGCCCGATATGCCACAGCATGGAGGACTAGAGAGCTCCTGGCCCCTGCTCCCACTTTCAGTTGCACTTTGTCTGACGAGTGCTTGGATTGGCTCAACGAGGAGGCACAGGTTGGGCCTAGCTTGGCGTCAGAGGCTTCGACCAGCTCTGGGAGGGGGCGCAGGGATACTTGACTTGACTATGCCCCGGATTTATTGCTTTATTAGTACTTTCAAGTTTTCTTTATGAATGTAATAAAAAGCAACTTCGATTGTATGCAAGAGTAGGAGAACTCTGTTTTGAAATCAATGAAATTGAAGGTTGTGGTACTGAAAATTTTCCGCTTTGGTCCAAAAATGGTCTTAGTTGTAAAGAGATTAATTTGAACAAAGTCAACTTTTATTAAAACTTTTCAAAACCATTTTCGATATGAATCAGAACTGGACACGCCGAAGATCTGTCACTGAGATGCACAACCCCAGATCCCTGCAACTGTAAAGTTGCCCCTAGTTTGAAGAGTACCGCGGCACTGCATGGCAACGGAAAGTTGCCCCTAGTCTGGATAGCTTTTGCACTATCGCGGCAACGGAATGTTGCCCCTAGTCTGAATAGCACTATACCGGAGATCGCGATAAATGCTGATGGACAAAGATGACCGAGATGATCAAAATGGACAAAGTTGATCGGGGAAGAGTTTATGGTTGAACTTCAAGGTGAAGTTGCCTACGTATCCCAAAGACGGGAATCAAGCCTTACATAGTTCAGGCTTAGGTTCACTCGGGTATTTTCACTCTCCTTTTACGCTCTAACTTTTGCCAAGGCCGCCCTTTGCGGGTTTTCAACCTTGCGAGCTCAGTTTTTTATATTTTTCAATTTTTTGTGCTCTAACTTTTTCCTAGGTCGCCCTTTCGGGTTTTCGGCCTAGCGAGCCTCTCAAGGGTAATATTTCTTTGTCCGCCCAGGAGCTCGCGGTTGTGAGAACTCCAAGCCATCTAGATCCATCAGAACCACAGCTCCACCAGACCAGATAGCTTTGATGATATAGGGACCAGTCCAATTAGGTCTGAACTTGCCCCTTGGGTCGTGGATGGGAGCTCGGTTGTCCTTGAGCACCAAATCTCCTTCCTTTAGATTCCTAGACTTAACTTTCTTGTTGAAAGCCCGGGCAATTCTGCGCTGATAACCTTGCCCGGTAGGTTTCCACCATCTTCTGCAGTATGTGTTTGATATTCTTGTTGGCGATATCAACCGCTCCGTTGGTTTGCAGCCGGTATGTGGATGACTTATGGAAAGCCACGTTGTATTTCTCCAACAAGTCAATCACTTCCTTCTTAAAATGGGAACCATTATCTAAAATGACCTCGTTTGGGACCCCATAGCGACAGATGATGTTGTTTCTGATAAACTTTGCAACGTGCGATGCCTTCAACACCGCATACGATTGGGCCTCGACCCACTTCGTAAAATAATCTATCGCAACCAGGATGAACTCATGCCCATTCGTCCCCTTCGGAGTGACAGCCCCGATCACATCGATTCCCCAAACTGAAAATGGCCACGGTGAAGTCATGTTGTACAGCTTCGACGGCGGGATATTCATGCGATTTGCATGGATCTGACATTTGTGGCATCGCCGAACAAAACTAATACAATCCTCCTCCATGGTGGACCAATAGTAACCCTGTCTGAGGATCTTTCGTGCTAACATTACTCCGTTCATGTGTGCACCGCATTCCCCTCCATGGATGGCTTCCATCAGGCGCTTCGATTCCTCGGCATCAACACACAGCTTATAAATTCCCAGATGACCTCTCTTATACAGCTTACCCCCACAGATGATGAACTGAATGGCCATTCTTCTGATTGCCCTTTTATCCGTGGCATTTGCCCCTGGCGGGTATGCTTCCTTTTCCAAGAAATTCCAAATGTCATAATACCAGCGGTTCTCGTCCTGAACCTCATCTATAGCAGCAATCGACTCATAGGCTAGCGCAAATTTATGGCCAATGATGACTGGACGCATCCGGACTCCAAACGGCATGTCTATCATGGAAGATAGAGTTGCTAAAGAATCTGCGAACCTGTTGTTCTCTCTTGGAAGATGAGCAAAGTTTAGCTTTTCAATCCGAGGAATTAACAAGTCCAAGTTCTGGTGGTACATCATCATCTTTTCTTCTTTGACTTTCCAATCTCCTTTTGCTTGAGACAGAACAAGGTTCGAGTCACCGATGACGTCCAACCGTCTTGCCCCTAATTCCAGGGCCGCTTCTAGGCCGGCAATGCATGCCTCATATTCTGCTTCGTTGTTCGAGACTTTGAACCGGAGTTTAAAGGCTAGAGGGATATGGGAATTGTCAGGTGCTATCAGCAACACTCCTATCCCATACCCATATTGATTTGATGCTCTGTCAAAGTACATCGTCCAATATTCGTCGTCGATGTGCAAAATGGCTTCATCTGGGAATAAGTACTCAACCGCTTCACCTCCTTCGTCTGGATGACCGGCTAAGAACTCTGCCACTACTCTTCCCTTGACTGACTTGCGTGTTATATATTTCAGATCGAATTCGGAGAGCAACAGCAGCCAACGAGCTAGCCTACCCGTAAGTGCTGGTTTCTCGAAAAGATATTTGATGGGATCGAGTCGTGAAACCAACATTACGGAGTGAGCTAACAGGTAGTGCCGCAACTTCCTGGTAGCCCATACCAAAGCTAAGCAAGCCTTCTCCAGTAGAGTGTAGCGGGTCTCGTAATCAAACATCTTCTTGCTCAGATAGTAGATGGCCCTCTCCACCTTATCCTCTGACTCTTGTGCGAGCATGCAGCCCATTGTAGTCTTAGTCACTGAAAGGTACAATATCAACGGTTTCCCCGGCTCTGGTGGCGACAGCACGGGCGGGTTCTGTAAATATTTCTTGATCTGTTCAAAAGTAGCTTGGCATCAGCCGTCCCATTGGAATTTCTTGCCTTTCTTCAGGAGACCAAAAAGTGGTTCACAAGTCAGGGTTAATTTTGAGATAAACCGTCTTATGAATTGCACTTTACCCAGAAAGCCTCGCACCTCCTTTTCAGTCCTTGGTGGTGGCATTTCTAAGATGGCCTTGATTTTTGAAGGGTCGACCTCGATGCCCCTTTGTGTAATCAGAAATCCCAGCATTTTTCCCGCTATAACACCGAATGTACACTTCTGAGGATTCAGCCGCAACCGAAATTCTCTGATCCTTTGGAAGAACTTCTGTAAGGCGGTGTAGTGGCCCTCTCTTTCTTTGGACTTGACAATCATGTCGTCCACGTACACCTCAACCTCTTTGTGGATCATGTCGTGCAATATTGTGGTCGCGGCCTGTTGATAAGTAGCTCCGGCATTCTTCAACCCAAATGGCATTACTCTGTAGCAGTATGTCCCCCACGGGGTGGTGAATGCAATCTTTTCCAGATCTTTAGGTGCCATCACTATCTGATTGTACCCTGAGAAGCCATCCATGAATGAGAGCAAAGCATGCCCTGCTGTGAAATCCGCCAACTCATCAATATGCGGCAAGGGGAAGTCGTCCTTCGGACTAGCTCTGTTCAAATCCCTGAAATCCACGCACACCCGGATCCTGCCATCCTTTTTCGGCACTGGCACGATGTTGGCCAACCAAGTCAGGTATTCGGATACCAGCAGGAAGCTGCGTCGATTTGCTTGGTGACCTCTTCCTTAATCTTGAGAGCCCAGGCCGGGCAGATTCTTCTGAGTTTCTGCTTAACAGGTCGGCCTCGAGGTCAAGGGGGATCCGGTGCTGTACGATCTCAGGATCGATCCCAGGCATGTCTTCGTAGGACCACGCGAAAACATCTTTGAAATCTTTTAATAAAGCGACTAAGCGCTTGCGTTCCGCCGAAGACAAGGTGGACCCGATCTGGACCAGCCGCGGGTCCTCCTCAGTACCAATGTTCACGGTAATGATTTCATCTGTTAAGGGTTTGGCAAATCTCTCCTGCTCCTGCTCAATTAAACGTTGCAAAATCGGAGGAATTTCTTCTTCGTCGTTTTCATTAAAATTTTGAAAGTCTGAGTTTATGCAATAAATTAAGGGCACAGAAAAGTACTCAGAAACCACGGTTACTTGATTCTCATTAAGCACATCCAAATCGTCCGAATTCTCGGTTACAACAGACTCAAATGAGAAAGAAAAAGACGACCTGGACATAACTGTGGCATCCGGGTTATCATCCCCAGGATTACCAGACTCAGACTCAATCGAGCTGGGACCTGATTCTGACTCACAAGACTCGGTGGAATCAGATTCCGGCTGACTGCCTGACCCGGTGTTGCTGGACAAAAATCTCTCCTCGTATTGCCAAGTGAGAGAGGGTGCGATAGATGCATCCAAAATAGTTGTTGGTAGGCCCGCAGCCGTTTCATCCCCAATCATGAAAACCGAGGAGTTATCCCCCAAGCACCTTTGGTCGATCGAAGGATATGAAAGTAGACATGTCAGCGCTACCCCCATCTCAAGTTCGGTGCCCTCAAAATCCACTGCTTTACACTGCCCAATCTCAGCTGATGGGTCTGTCTGCTCTTCAGCAACGTCATCCCTGGATAGTTGCAGGTCAAAGAAGATCTCAAAACCTGGCACGCGCTTCTTCTCCACATTCAGCCATGGCTCTGGGAAGCCGCAAAATGGAAAGTCCTCCCCCTCCCGGACGAAGCGTCCGTTTAGGGTACCCTGAATGGGCCTATGTATCAACTCAAAAGGCTTCCCAGCCTTCTTTGCTCTGGCTCTCCCAGCCATCTCTTTACCCTTCCTTATCCAGTCCTCTTTGGTGGACATATAACCCAAGCCAAAGGTATGAGGGTTGTGTGGCACTTCGGCCAATGCTGCGACGCCCTTCCGACCGCTCTTTCCCAATCCCATCCCGGGGATGTGTTGTAGCTTGTTCATGAGGTAGACGGATTGAGCACTGACGTACACCCCCTCATTTACAGCCATAATATTCTGCACCACTCAAGCCTCAGCCAAAGTGAACCTTAATAAGAACACATCCTTAGTGCCATGCTCGATTTCCAAGACTGGTGTGGACATTTCCGGCGGTGGATGGATTGATGAATTCCCGAAGACAATAGCCACCCCCTTCCCGTGAGGGTACTTCAACATCTGATGTAAAGTGGAAGAGACTGCCTTTACTTGGTGCAACCACAATCGTCCCAAAAGTAGGTTGAAGGTTGCGGGAACGTCCAAGACATGGAATTCAATGTTATGTTGTCCGGGACCAACCTGGGTCTGAATTTTGACAGTCCCCATCACTTCCCTGCTAATATTATCATATGCTCTGATCACCTGAGTAGTTGGCACGAAGTCCGCGGGCTTCAACCCGATTGCATACGCTGTTCTAGCTGGGTAGACATTGATGGCGGACCCAGTATCAACAAGTACCACCGGTATCCACTTGTCTCTACATTCCACGGAAACGTAGAGGGGTTTGTTGTGATTTGTGCCCTCAGGCGGTAGTTCTTTGTCTGAAAAGATTAATGCCGGGGAACCTCCTCCCGGAAAAACCAGCCCAACTAGCTGTTCTGGTGTAGTATCTATAGAGAGTTTGGACTTGTCCATGGCAGATAAGGCAGCCTGTGTATGTACTCGCGATGCCATAAGCAGTCCCCAGATGGAGATGTCTGCTTGTATCTTTTTTAGCTGTTTCAGTACAGCTTCCTCTTCGATCTACTTCTCTTTCTGTCTTTCGGCTTCTTTGTCCTTCCCAGATGCCTCAGGTTGGTCTAGGTGCGGGGGCTTGAAGTACCGCCCGCTTCTTGTCATGTGATCAACCTCATCGAGGTACCAGGTGTCGTCTGGTTGATTGCTTCCCCAGTCTTCGTCTGTGTGGGCAAGACATAAGTCATCGTCTTTCCACCACATTCCGTTGGCATTCAAAAGGCACCTGTCTGGCTCCAGCATGTTTGTACTCACAGCACTTTCAGCCTGCATGCTCACAGCATCTTCTGTTCTTGTGCCCGCAGCACTTTCGATCCCCTCATGGATTTTGGCTTTCCCGGTTCTCTCAGAACCACCCTGTTGTTCTACCTGCGTCAGTGCAGTTTGTTGTTCAACTTTCCCTGCATTCACAATGCTTCTGTCCTGAGCGAAATTCTTTGTACTAGCACTCTCCGGCAATGTAACCTGACTTTCGGCCCTTCCGGCCACAGTTGATACTCTCGCCCCTGTCGGGCCCTGTTCTGGTTGGGATTCTTTCACCACATCTGGTTGATCATCCAGCCATCCAGTGGCCTCTGTCGATTCCTCATATTCAAACCAGTTGATTGTCGCGCCCCCTGATTCTTGGTCATCGAAAAACTGTATGTTGGCAAAGTCCTCCTCCACAGCTGTCAGATCATTTGCCCCTTGCTCAAATCCATCCACCCGGATCACACATAGCTCTTCCTTCTCTAGCAATTCTATACCCAACCCAATCTGGCTTGTTGACAAGATGTACTCACTTGGATCGTAGGCTTCCCCAGCAAAACTCTCAGAGTGTTCAATCCCAGACTCAACAATCCCATTCCTTCCTGAAGTCTGCCCTGCTCCATCTTCGATGGTCACCACCGTTGGCTCGAGTTGGGTTGTGGAGATGTCCATCATGCACAAGAAGTCAGTGCAGTTGGGAAGGAGCACCTCTGGCTTGGGTAGGTGGGATGGAGTGATATAGATACTAGGATCGTAAGACACGACCCCAATCTGGATAAGATTGACTCTTTTGGGTGGTGGAGCTTGGTTGTGTGTAGGGAGGGGGTTGGTTGTGACGTTGGGTTTTTCTGGCGGCAAAATCACATTTTTGTCAACGAGGTCTTCAATCTCGTGACGCAGCCTGAAACATTGGTCAGTATCATGACCGTGCTGCTGGTGATATGTACAGTACTTGGCTGAGTTGTGAGAGGGAGGGAGTGGATTCGGCAATGGCCTTGGCTCTAGGGGTTTTAGATGCCCCTTTCTGATCAAGACCCCCAGAGCCTTAGACAAAGGCATGTACAGTGGGGTGAAGGTTCTTTGGCCTCTGGGATGGTATTTAGTGGTCTGGGTATTACTTCCGAAAGCACCGGAGAAGGGTGTGGCTGCCATGGGCCTTGGAAGGGGAGGGGGAATGGTGGCGACCATGTTGACCTCCGAAGCTCTTGCGGTTGCAGTGCCACTCAGGCCTGCATTATTGTTGCGGTTAAATGTTCTCTGGGGTTGCTCCCTGTCCTGGTCAATCAGACCTTGCTTCATCGCATCCTCGATTTGTACCCCCATCTCATATAGATCCAAAAAGGTGGGGAAGGGGAGTATAATCATTTTCTGCATCAATTTTGGTTGGAGATTGCGCACAATCATCCTGATTTGGTCCTTATCAATGGGCCTCAAAGTCATCATCGACGCCTTCGCCCTCCACCGAGTTACGAAATCTAAGAAAGTTTCTTTGTGCTCCTGCCTCGTTGTTTCGAGATCACTAGTTGTGATCTCGATCTAGGTATTGTACGAGTACTGTTCGACAAAGGCCTCGGCCATTTCATCCCAACTTCTTTTTACCTCATCTTCCAACTTTGCGTACCAGATAGCGGCCACACCCAACAGGGTTCGGCCGAACAGCGAAAGCTTTTGTGGTCGGGTTAGGCCCATTGGCCGCAGTATATCTGAGAATAACCGGAGGTGGACCATGGGATCCCCGGATCCGTCGAAACGATCAATCTGCGGCATCTTGAACCTATCTGGCAACATTACGGCCACATCGGTATATCCGTCCTCGATATCCGAAATAGCCTTTACCCCTTGTGATTTCTTGAAAAGCTTCTCGAGCTTGCTCAATTTCAGAGCTGTATGGTCTATTTCGAACTCGAAGGGAGAGTCCGGGTGGTTGGGTGGTTGGGTCTTGGACAGTTGAGGCGGAAGCGGGGGCGGAGCTGGCCCCGTTGGAAGGTTTGTGTCCTCTTGGATGTTCTGGACATTGGGTAAGGTGTTCTGGGTGTTTGGCAGAGCATTCTGGACGGTAGGTGCTTGCTCGGGTAGCGGGACCCCTAGTGGAGGAGGAACTTGATGTGAGGTCGACGCTGTATTTTGCTGTTGCAGTCTAGTGATTAGCTCGGCCTGTTGAGCCATGACTGTGGCCTGTTGTCTAGAGAACTCTGCCTGGCGGGCGGCGTCCTCCTGCATTTGTTTCATGCTCTCTTGGAGCTGGGGCATCATTTCCTCCATTCCGGCTACACTCTGTTGATCCTGCTGACTGACGGGTATGTGTATTTCTATGGCAGAAACTAAAACCTCAGCCCGACTGTTCACTGCTAGGGTAGACCACTGTTCTGGTAACCTCTGCTCAGACACACTACGTCTTCTTGGCCTTCTTCTGACAATTGGAGGTAGAGAATAAAACATTGGCTGTCCGTCAACCAGATCCTCAGATCGATTGAGCCGGCGACCTCTTGTCCAAAGTGCTTGGGGAATATCTACTGGGGCGGAAGCAATTGTGCTAGAACTGCCCTAGTAAAAAGATAAATAAAGCAAATAAGGAAAGAAATAAACAGATAAACGGACAGCATAACAGCTTAAAGTATATGCATGACACACAGCCGGGCATAACAACACACTGTCGATAAGCTGAATACACACTGTCCTCCAACACTGATTATTATCCCTGAATCACTGTCCCCAAAACTGAATCTCTGATACTTGCAGATAACTGATTCTCAAATAATGACTGATGCCCGCAGGCCTGATGCCCCAAACTCACAAACTGATACATGCATTTCCCTGTAAAGACGCACTCTAAAAGCACATAGCAGATAAGTGAGAGCCAAAACACCCCTATGTTGGGGTAGGGTTTTCCCTGTCCTATTTTGTCAGGAGCTAGGGCTTCATTATGCACGCAGCGGTTTCAAACAACCTATAAACGGGTAAGCAACCTGTCCTAGTTTGGAATGGTCACTATGGATCCGAATATGCACTAGGTCGAATGGTCAAAAAGGGTG
>NW_021025359.1:0-16267 GCF_004153795.1 Camellia sinensis | reverse complement strand
GCAGTGTACAGTCAGTGTGAAGCAGAATGTATGTGTGTGCCGTGTGTACAGTATACAGCAAGTATAGAGCAGACTACAGTGTGTGCAGTGTACAGAGTACAGAAAGTACGAGACAGAAATGAAAAAGTGGAGAAGAAATGTACCTCCCAAGCCCGCCAATAGCCTCCAAGCAGCTGGCCGCTGCCGCGAGAAGCCGAGCTCATGTATCCATAAAGGGTGGCCAGAGCAGCGCCGCCCCAATCATAGTGCAGGATGTCTCGGACGTCCACCAGTGCGCTGAGAAGACAGAGAGGCACGGTGTTCGCCCAATCGGCGAAGATGGTAGTCCCAAACAGGAACATGAGGAAGCCGCGAGCATACCTCTCCACGTCCTCCGGGGTCATCTGCGCCTCCTCCTCCAATACGGGCTGAACCCGAAACTGTACCTCGAACCAGGAGTACCGCACGAAACCTGGGCGAGCTAGGGGTGGCACCTCTCCCAGCAGATAAACCTGAGCGGTGGTCCACTCATCCATCGCGATGTCAAAAGGGATCAGATCACCCCCCACCCCGATGCCTGTGAGCATCGAGAAATCATAAGGGGTCATCGTCATATCCCCTGCTGCAGAAAAATGGAAACAATCGGTGGTGTCCCACCACCTCTCCGCCAGAGCGGCAAGGAGAGGTCTGCATGTGGAGAGCCTGGAGAGTCCTCGGCAGAAGGCGCCGAAACCCGCTCGATCCACGATGCGTCGCACTGCGTCGGGGGGCTCATCATACCACTCCCGTGCACCAGTATTCCCATACCCGCGAATGGTATGGGAGCCCTCCTGTAAATAGAAGATGACAATTGCAAGACAACATTCAAAATGCAGTTTTGAAAAACCAGATATGGCATGTGTGCAAGGTGTCAGCGTGTTTGGGTGTTTCAGAACAGATATGGCATGTGTTCAAGTTTAACAGATTCAGACAAATACTGGGTGCCAATGTATATGCAGTAAAATACAGTGAGTGCAGTGTGTTTGAATGATTCAGGGTTAGTGCAGTGTGTGTGCATGTGTCAGTCTCAAACAGATATCAGTTGTATGTATGTTTACAGTCAACTACAGTCTATGGTTTATCAGATTTCAGCAGTTAAAGAGTATAACTAACTATGGCAGTTTTGTATCCTACATTGCGGAAAGTAAAGCAGAAAGAAGAGAGTTACCTCGGAAGTGCCGAATGAAAGGTGGGAGGTAGGCTCACGCAGTAGTAGCTCAGGCGCCGCGTACCTCTCAAAGCTCCGGAACTGACGCAGGCCGTCTGGGGGCAGAACGTGGATCGCCGGCCGGTAGGTCGCCGGGTCGAACGGGCGCTCACTCAATGGTAAGAGCTCAACCCCGGGATCCATCTCGTGGTCCGGGGGAGTCCCGCCACGTGGAATGTCGTCCGCCATGTAGAGAATGGTGTGAAAATGGCCGGAAAAAGGAAAACCGAGCCGGAATACGAAGAGTCAACTGAAAAAGTCATGGCATGCAAGACAGGGACTGTCTTGACTTTTCTCCAGATGATGGATGATGCATGTCAGGGTCGCCTTTGCACAGAAATCCACTGTGATGCCCCAATTAGCCTTTGTTTTGCAATATTTTTTGGAAAGCGCGCCAAGCCCCGGAAGACTGCTGATTCTTGATTTGCTGCAACAGAGAGCAGGAAAGGGGCATGGCAATGTATTTTCACACATGTATGCGTGACTACTCTTCAGGGAGTGTAGTCCTCGATCCTCGTGCCACCAATCACGCATATCGATGCATGATGGCCGAGGAGTCGATTTGCATGACTCAATATGGAATGAATGCACACATAAACATGACAAAACCTAAACTCCATCATGGATAATCCGGAGTGTCAGTGACTGGGAATTGAGACACGTTCCGTCACTCGAAGTGCGAAACGTCCCTCGTTTTCCATGCTCGGGCTAACTCCTATCCCAAGCACAATGCAATATGCATGACATGCATGAGTGCAACTAATATACAACCTAGCATGCACAATGCTATGAGATGGCATACACGATGCACGAGGTAACATGGCATACACAATGCACTAACATACAACCTAGCATACACAATGCTATGAAATGAAACGGCATACACAATGCGATATGGGCTTACACCAACATAAGTGAACCTCAGCCACACACACATAAGAGGCCATGAGATGAAAATGAGACACTCGAGATGCGTGCACGCATGCACGCAAACCGAGGACCGATCCTAAGGCACAAATGCCACTCTACCAAAGCATGGCATGGCATGGAACATGGTATGAAAACATGCAAATTTCAGGGCTAAAATATGGCACAAAACAGCCCCGAATCATGGAAACATGGCACCCGATGCATGGAATGAACCCGAAATACAAAACTAGGCATATGCATTGGCCTATAGCTATACAAAACATGCGCTATTTGAACATGAAGTGTGAAGACAGATTCAAGGCAGTCCCAAAAAAAGCATATTTACAGTTTTAATCAAGGCCGGACAATGAACACAAATGGGGCTAAGGTAGCATGCAAAAATGGCCCCGTAAGAGAGGTAATGAAGCAAGTAACAGCTGCTGGACCCAAATGGCCAAGATCCCTTCAACAAAGTTGAAGAGGGATCAAAATGAAGCACTTTACAGTTTATAACAAGCCACGGATCTAAACACAAACAGGCCTAAAACATTGTGCAAGAAATGGGCCAAAAGGGAGACAAAGAAGCAAGTGATGGTTGCTGGCCTCAAACAGAGGAGGACTCTTCAACAAAGTTTAAGAGGGGCCAAAAACATGGTATTTTATAGTTAATGACCACACCCAAAACAGTGCACATGCAAGCCTAAAATATTATGCAAAATAAGGCCTAAAAAGAGGCTTAAACACAAAGTGTAAGAGGGGAGCCTCAAACAGCAAAAGTCCCTCAATAAAACATGAATAGGGGGTCAAAATAAGGCCATTTACAGTTCGGACGAAAGCCTAAAAAAATAAGCACAAGGGGCTAACAAATCATGCAAAAATATGGCCAAAAGTGAGATAAAGAGGCAAGTGACAGATGGAAGCCTCAAACAGTGAAGAGTCCTTCAACAATGTTGAACAAGGGCTCAAAATAAGCCACTTTACAGTTTATAACCAAGCTCAAAATAGTTTAAAAAAGGGCCTAAAATACTATGCAAGAAATAGGCATACGAGAGAGGTAAAGAAGCAAGTGTAAGCTAGAGACCTTAAACATGGAAAGACCCTAAAAAACATGAAAAATACATCAAAACATGACTATTTTCAGTTAGGGTCGGAGCCCAAAAATGGAAGCAAGTATGGCTAATATATTGAGCAAAATAGGGCAAGAAAGAGGGAGGAGAGGACTTACCCTTGAAGACCAAGTCTTTGACAACTCTTGGCTTGAGTTTGGTGGCTCCTTACCTCTGGAAAACAGCTCCAAGTGGCTGGGATGGAGGATGGGGGTGTGGTGCTAGGTGGTGGTGTGGAAATGTTTGGAGAGGTCTTGGTGCTTGGAAGAGAATGAGAGGGAGAGACAATATAGGAGGCTTAAAGCAAAATTTTGTAACCCTTAACACACAGCTGGGGGGGTCTTCTATATAGGCAAAAGCAGGGGAAAAGAGGGGGGAAAAATGGGGGGGAAAGAATTCAAGTTTCCTCCCAAAAATGCAGCCCCCAGGATACAAAATCTGGGGGGAAACAGAATGCATATTTGAAGTGTACCAGTGGAGGGGATCATGGCCGGCCGGTTATTGAAGTTGCAGGTGGCCGGCCGGCTCTTCCCATGGCCGGCTAGCCAAGGGTCAAAAGGCTCAATGAAGATTAATGGCTGGCCACCCCAGATTGGTGGCCTCTCATGTGTGCACAACACAACCATGTAGTCAAAAACTGGAGAAAATGAACCAGGAGAGAGAAAAGGCCACTTTTAGGAGGGGTTCAAAAGGGTCACACAGAATTATTGGCCGTCCATGTGATATTGGTGGCCTCCCAGGTATGTACAACACAAATATGTGGTTTGGAGCAAGAAAAAGTGGCCTTAGGGTGGTCAACATTGGCTTTCAAGTGAAAAAAACGGGCGACGCAGGGCGATGGAGGAATAAAACTGGTTGTTAGAATAATTGCTGGCCTCCCACCCTTCTACGACCTTCTTAACAATGAAACAAAGGTCCCTGCCAAAAATGAACTCAAACCGATGCAAAATGAAGGTTCGGGGGCCGAAACGCGCAGCCTGAGGCCCCGAAAACTGACTGTTAGGCACCGAAAGTGGTGTTCGACCACGAAGTTGGTTTTTCGAGCCACAGTGTCCCTCAAAAGGGAGAAAATAAGATGCATTCCAAAAACCGGAGCAAACGGAGGTGGTTAAGCGGTCCCGAACCGAGGCACACGGCCAACGGCTCCAAAAAACCGGAAACCGGACTCCGAACGAGCAAAATGGCCTACGATCACGAAACGTAGCCTACGGCCACTGAGAGATGATCTACGAGACCTATTCCTCCCTCCGAGAAGAGAAAACAGAGAAAACAGAGCCTGGTTCGCAAACCGAGGTAAAGCATGAAAGAGTCCAGAAGTCCGGAGGCAAGGCTCGCAGCCGAGACTCTGAAACCTCTGAACGAGCACAATATGCAACCTCACCAAGCGCTCAATCGGTGACGTCTGAGTCTTAAGGTTGGTCAAAAATGGGGTGTCTACACATATGTGTGTTGCATTGCACGTGTTTGGATCGGACGTTAATCCAAACACAAGAAATATGGAACGTTTCATACTTGAAGTGATGAAACGTGTCATGTTTCTTGGTCGCTAACACCCTTGATCAAGCATGATAGGGTGGAGGCTCTTTGTGTGTTGTTTGTGCATTCATAAACATGGTATAAGCTTGGTTCTTGGCCACTGTGCATTGAAAATTCTTGGTTGGTGGCTTGAGAGCCGAGTGCCACACTCCTTTGAGCTTGAGACATGATTGGGAGAGTGGCAGTGCCTACATTATCTTGCAAATACATTGTTGTGCCTCTGTTGTTCTCTGTTGCAGCAAAACTAGAAGCCTACAGAAGAAACTACCCGACCAGCCAGTTTTTCTAGCCGACCGACCAGTGGCACTAGCCGACCGGCCAGTTTTAGTGGTTGGCAGTCACTTTTTCTGGCTGGCAGTCCACTAGCAGATTCATGTTTTAAAGTAAAGGTTGTCTGGAGGTTGGCACAATTTTTAGAGACCAAGGCAAGTGCAAACAAAGGCAATTGACAGCATGGTAATGGATTTTCGGGACGACGGCAACCGAACAAGCATGCCTCCCTCGCCCGCTGGGCCATTTTCTCTTTATTGCTTTATTAGTTAGTTGCTTCTAGCTATTTCAATGTGTTGTAATTGATTAGCTTAGATAGTTAATTAATTTAATTGCCTTAATTAGCTTAGATTAGCTAATTTTTCAATTCAGTTTGTAATTAATTAGCTAAGTTAGTTAATTAGTTGTTTTGTAATAAGTAGCTTAGCATAGCTAGTTAGCTTATTATTCGGACCCTCCATCGAGAGGGCAAATGTTGTAATAAATGTGCATGTGTGTGTGAATGTCTTCCAAGTCCACGTCTTTCTCCTTTTTACTTAACCGCTTTTAGTGGTTAGATTAGGACATATTTCAATTAGCATACCTTGCATGTTTGCATCATTCATTTGTCTTGCATGCACCGGGCTCGGCGCATCATTCCAAACTGCATTGTATTGCAATACCTACTTGAATATGTGTTTCAAAGCATGTTTTCAAATGTTGTATTTATATGCCATCTTAAATAGACGAGCCTATTTAATTGCATTTCGCATGTGTTGCATTAGGCATCTTGAACATAGCTAGGAGCATGCATTGTTTTCTAACTAGTTTTCTGTTTTGGCTCGAAGTACACTGTAAGTGTTTACGCTTTAGCATCCTTGCATACGTGTAAGTGGTTGCCATGTTCAGCATGCTTGCCATGAGGCTATGTGCTTATATGATAAACCGCATGAATGCCTTTGGATGAAGGCTTTGTTGCTTGAATTGAGACAATTCAATAAATGCGAGTTTTAAGCCCACTTGAGGGTGGCAAATCTGCGTTTTAGCCTACTTGCGAGTAGCACTTCCAAACCATTTTCAAAAGACAAACATGAGTTGTTTTGTTTCAACTTGAGCGATTGAGTCTATACTTGTGTGTTCTGCACATCACACAGTAAGATAGCTAAATAAACCGGAATAAGAACACATGTGTTTATAAAAACGACATATCTTGTTTAGTAGAGGCCGATCCTTTGATCGAGCGAGCGGGGCTGCTCATTTCAGGACCTTCCCCTCTCGTACCCAAGTTCCCGAGCCGAGGCAACTTTGGTGATGACGGATACGTGGCCTTAGGCACGAGTCAAGGTTTCCTAAATTTCCCAAAAACAAAATATTTAGGTGGCGACTCTATAATCTGGCGAAGGAGTCCATGTTTGGCGCTTTTTGATTAAAATCGATTTTCCAAAATGATTTGTCAGATTTGGACTCTTTGGTGATTTATCAGTCTTACATTGCACTTTGTGAGATTAGATTCAGAACTGTGACAAGAGTTCGAACTGTAGTAGCTAGAACCCAATTCGCGCCCTCTCCGAAAGAGGGGCACGCGGAGTGAGTTCGGGCGGTCTACAACCTACATTTTGTTACTTAATATTATTTTACAACTAGTGACAAAGTCATATATTAAAATAGTATTATATATATAACCATATTATAAAAGCGTGAAAATGACAGATATGGCATGTATGCAAGTTTGTCAGATTCAGGCAAATACCGGGTGTCGGTGTGCTTACAGTAAAATACGTGTGCTGTGTCAGCGTGTTTGGGTGTTTCAGAACAGATATAGCATGTACGCAAGTTTGTCAGATTCAGACAAATACTGGGTTCCAGTGTGTATGCAGTGAAATACGTTGAGTGCAGTGTGTTTGAGTGATTCAGGGCTAGTGCAGTATGTGTGCATGTGTCAGTCTCAAGCAGATATCAGTTGTATGTATGTTTACAGTCAACTACGGTCTACGGCATATCAGATTTCAGCAATTAAAGAATACAGCTAACTATGGCAGTTTTGTATCCTACATTGCAAAAAGTAAAGCAGAAGATGAAGAGTTACCTCGGGAGTGCCGAATGAAAGGTGGGAGGTAGGCTCACGCAGCAGTAGCTCAGGGGCCGCGTACCTCTCATCACACTTTGGAAGTGCCGAATGAAAGGTGGGAGGTAGGCTCGCGTAGTAGTAGCTCAGGCGCCGCGTACCTCTCAAAGCTCCGGAACTGACGCAGGCCGTCGGGGGGCAGAATATGGATCGCCGGCCGGTAGGTCGCCGGGTCGAACGGGCGCTCGCTCAGTGGTAAGAGCTTGACCCCGGGATCTATCTCGTGGTCCGGGGGAGTCCCGCCACGTGGAATGTCGTCCGCCATGAAGAGAGTGGTGTGAAAATGGCCGGAAAAGGAAAACCGAGCCGGAATGTGAAGAGTCAACTGAAAAGTCAACTCCTGAGAAGGTCGCAAATGGTCGGGAAAGCCGGAATGTGAAAAGGCACGGAAATGAAGAGGAAAGTGGGGGGAACAAACCCCGAAAAGGCGAGAATGCCAAACAAGGCACCGAAACGAAAATGTGATCGGTGGAAAACGTCCGAAACGCGAAGGAAATCGCGAATCCGACGACGAAACGGGCGTAGAACGCGAAGAAACGGAGAAACGGAGAAGGAGAAACACTCTAGAGAGAGAGATCAAGAGATTTCGGTGGTGGGGAAGTGAGGAAATAGGGCTTGAAGCCCTATTTTATAACACCCAAGGTGAAAAGTCAAAACTGCCCCGCACCAGCAACTGTTTGCCGGTCGGCAATGTTTTGTGCCGGCCGACACTTTTTTGTGCCGATAGAATTGTTTTTGTGCCGGTGGCCAGCCGGTGGCCTCCCCTTTCGGCCGGTGGGGTTCCCACAGCCTTGTTTAGGCCATTTGAGTTGTTTTTGGTCTTCATAGCTCAAGAAAGTGCAAGAAAGTGCATCTCCGACACTCAACCGGCCTCTGTTCTGACCACGGGCCGTATTTCCAGTGCGTGGCGCTCGAATTCGTGCAAGGTGTATCCTTTTTGTATCCTTTTAAATTCAAAAGTTGCCCTATTGTGTTGCACGAGTTCATCACACTACTTCGGCGCATTGTATCGCGCTGTCGTGCGCCACACATTTGCATTGTTATGCACGTGTTACATGCGTCGCAACACGCACCCCTTTGCATTGTCGTGCACATTTCTCATGCATCATCATTGCATTTCCATTCCATGCATTGTCTTGCATTCCGGAATACGTGCGTTGTTGCGCATTTAAGCCCATTTACACTCCGTGTGGTATGCGTGTCGCACTTAGCATCGCACTGTTTTGTTCATTTCAAAATTGTTCGCGCTGTTCTGCGCATCGCACTGTTTTGTGCATTTCAAAATTGCTCGCGCTGTTCTGCGCATCGCACTGTTTTGTGCATTTCAAACCATTGCACTGTTTTGTGCATTTCAAACCATTGCACTGTTTTGTGCATTTCAAACCTCGCGCTGTCCTGCGTATTGCACTGTTTTGTGCATTTCAAAATTGTTCACGCTGTTCTGCGCATCGCACTGTTTTGTGCATTTCAAAATACCTCGCGCTGTTCTGCGCATTGCACTGTTTTGTGCATTTCAAACCAACGCACTATTTTGTGCATTTCAAACCTCGCGCTGTCCTGCGCATTGCACTGTTTTGTGCATTTCAAAATTGCTCGCGCTGTTCTGCGCATCGCACTGTTTTGTGCATTTCAAAATTGCTCGCGCTGTTTTGCGCATCGCACTGTTTTGTGCATTTCAAAATTGCTCGCGCTGTTCTGCGCATCGCACTGTTTTGTGCATTGTATTTCAATCGCGCTGTTTTGCGCATCGCACTGTTTCGTGCACCTCACTTGCATCTTGCATGCACCCATTCGCGCTATTTTGCGCACCTCGCTTGTACTTGTTAGTACATTGCATTGTTTTTAGTGCAAACCGGCTTCGCGTAGCGTATAAGTCCAACTTTCAAAATCGGCTTCGCGTAGCGTATAAGTCCAACTTTCAAAATAGGCTTCGCGTAACGTGTAAGTCCAACTTTCAAAACCGGCTTCGCGTAGCGTGTAAGTCCAACTTTCAAAACCGGCTTCGCGTAGCGTGTAAGTCCAACTTTCAAAACCGGCTTCGCGTAGCGTGTAAGTCCAACTTTCAAAACCGGCTTCGCGTAGCGTGTAAGTCCAACTTTCAAAACCGGCTTCGCGTAGCGTGTAAGTCCAACTTTCAAAACCGGCTTCGCGTAGCGTGTAAGTCCAACTTTCAAAACCGGCTTCGCGTAGCGTGTAAGTCCAACTTTCAAAACCGGCTTCGCGTAGCGTGTAAGTCCAACTTTCAAAACCGGCTTCGCGTAGCGTGTAAGTCCAACTTTCAAAACCGGCTTCGCGTAGCGTGTAAGTCCAACTTTCAAAACCGGCTTCGCGTAGCGTGTAAGTCCAACTTTCAAAACCGGCTTCGCGTAGCGTGTAAGTCCAACTTTCAAAACCGGCTTCGCGTAGCGTGTAAGTCCAACTTTCAAAACCGGCTTCGCGTAGCGTGTAAGTCCAACTTTCAAAACCGGCTTCGCGTAGCGTGTAAGTCCAACTTTCAAACGGATATCACGGTTAGTAGAGGCCGATCTTCGGATCGGGCGAGAGGGGGTGCTCATAGCTGACCTTCCCCAATCGTACCCTAGCTCCCGAGCCGAGGCAACTTTGGTGATGACGGACACGTGGCCTTTGGCACCGAGTCAGGCTTTCCTAAATTCCCCCTTAAAAAATATTTAGGCGGCGACTCTATATCTGGCAAAGCAGTCCATATTTGGCACTTCCTTTCTAAAAAATCTATTTTCTCAAAACGATTTGCCGGATTTGGACTCTTTGGTTCAGATTAAGAACCGTGACACAAATTGAGTCTGAACTGTAGCACGTAAGGCCTCACGCGGGCGCGTCTACAACTACCCTCCCAGTATCTTTGCAGGCCTGCAAAAGTATGGGAGCTCACAAAGCTCACTCGAACGAAGAGGCCAAAATCTGGACAACAACAATTTGAACCAACTAGCAACCAACCTGTTCCAAACACAACCAAGGCACTCCAATACTCAATTTCAATAAGGAATAAGGGAAAAAGAGACAAGAACAACAGTACAGAATCATGAAACTCGAGGCCGGGATATAACAAGGGTCATGTCAAAACTAGAATCGCTATATCCTGCACATCCGCACAACCCACCGATTGTAGGTTTTGATTTTAAGTATGAATTGGATGGGAGGCGCAAGGAGTTAGCGATAGGGAAATCATAGCTAACCCTAGAGTGTTCCCCAAGGCTCCTTGAACACTACCCTTCCTCTTTGAAAGACCAAATTCGAAGACAATTTTGAAGTGTTTGAAGTGAGTTAGAGTGTCTTTTCTCCACCCCCACCCTCAAATCCAAAAATACAACCTAAACACAATGGATGTGTTTGGTTTGTGTTTTGAGATAAATTTTCAACCAAAAAAAAAAATTTTGGGGAGAGAGTTTAGATATTTTTTTGGTTTGTTTGGTTCTATATTTTGAAAATAGTTTTGTGTTGACACCCCATTTTTGACCGCCCTCAAGACTTGGACATCATTGTTTGTACACTCGATGATTATCCTTGTCTGTGTTTGTTTTGAGCGCCCAAAGTCCTCGGCGGGATGCCTTGTCTTTGAGCCTCTAAACCTATCTGTTTTGTGCATGTTTTTGGACCAAGAACTTTTTGCCTCTTGCCTGGGGAGGAAGGTGGCCTATCAGCCAGCCCTAGACCTAGTCGGCCACAAGTTGTGCCTGTCAGCCACCAGTGGTGGCCAGTCGACTAGCAGTGGTGGCCGACGGCCATTTGTTCCCTTTCTTATATATTTGTTTGCCAGTTGTGCCTGTTGTTGCTCACTGAACTGCATCTTCATACACGTGTATGGAGTGATCATGTAGACACCCCATTTTTGACCGTCCTCAAGACTTGGACGTCACCGTTTGAACACTCGGTGATTATCCATGTTTGTGTTCGTTTGGAGTTCCCGGAGGTCTCGGCTCGCGCGCCTTGCCTCAGGATCCCCGAACTCAACCGTTTAGTGTCTGGTTTTGCACCAAACACTTGCATCTTGCCTTTGAGAGGCAGGGTGAGGCTTGTAGACCATCCCCACCCACCACCGGCAGTGGCTAGAGGCCACCGGCTGGTGTTTAGTGCCACCGGCAATGTAGTTTGCCGGTCGGCACCCTTTTTGGCCAAGATGGCATTTTTGGTTGGCCGATTGCTGTTCATCTGCTTTTGCAGATATTTTTAGACAGTTGTCTTGCTTTTGCATCCCTCCATACACGTGTATGGAGGGATCTCCCTCTTGTAAAGCTTGTCTTGTAAGCTTTACAAGACACATAGAGAGAGGCTCTCTCTTGGAACAAGAGGAGAGGACTTAGGTTAGAGACTTGAGATATTTTGAGAGCAAAAACAGCCATTGTTTAGCTCTTGTTCTAGGGTTTGAGTTAGATACATTTTCTATCTCTCTTTCATACACATCCTATCTCTCTCTCTTTTCCCTCTTGTGTGTGTAAAATAGTGTTTGTGTCTTACTATTGCACACAAACACCTAGTGTTTCACCTTCCTTTGGCTCTTGAGGTTCTAAAGGACTGGTTTTGAAGTTTTGGTGTGGAATCCAAGCTAAAGGAGGCCATTGGAGCACCATTTGTGAAGAGGTCTACAAGGGTGAGAACCTAGTCTCATTTTTCTCCATTTTTGCATTGATTTTCTACCTGTCTTAGAGCTATTTTTGTGCTTATTGTATAACATAAAAATTTCTATTTTTAAGTATTGTATAACATAAAAAAGTTCTGTTTTTAGGCCCTCATTATTGTTTATTAAGCGTGTTTTGTTGTTTGAGGGTGGTTGACCCCCCCTAGGCCTTGAAAGGCCTCATTTTGGGCCATTTTGTGCTAGCTCCGGGATTTTGGTGTTGGGGTCTCTTCACCACTGAAATCTTGAGGGATTTCAGTGGTGAAGATGATGCCTTGAAGTCCCAAGAAGGAGAGGGCCACCCCCTCTCCTTGTTGTCCTTCAACAGGGCATGTTTTGGCCTCTTGAGAGAGCAGTATGAGGGCCACCCCCTCTCCTTGTTGTCCTTGAAAAGGGCATGTTTTCGCATCTTGAGAGAGCATTATGCTTGAGTGCGTGTTGAGCATGTTTAGGCTGTTTTTCATGCTTATATATCCATAATATAACATGACTTTAAGTTGGTTTTGGTACTCCATGCTTGCTTAGCATAGTTGCCTTGTAATGCCATGTTTATGCCTTAATGTGCCTTAGGTTGTTAGCCTTTGTGGGAGCATGTTGTAGGCTTAGTCTTGTGAAGATTATGTGCTTATTTTGCCATGTTTTAGGTCTGTCCATAAGTGTTTGGGTCGATTTTGGCATGCTTGATATAGCTCCTTTGTATTTGGGCTTGTTAGCCTTGAGTATGCGCATGTGTAACATGACATTTTTAGCTCTGTCCATAATCGTTTGGGTTGATCTTTGCATGCATTATATAGCTCCTTTGTATTTGGGCTTGTTGGCCTTGAGTATGTGCATGTGTAGCATGGCATCTTTGCATTGTTTTGGTGATTTGGGATCATCCTATATGCCATTTCAGTCCCATTTCCATGCTTGTTTGATTGCCTTGCATGCATCTTTAATGCCTCTCAAGCTTGTGTAGCAATGCTCCATGTTTCGGTGTTTATGCATGTCTCACTTAGATGCCATCTAAGTAGTCCTTTAGCTTTGTTTTAACATGCTAAACCTCTGATTTTGGTCCTTCTTTTCATTCCATGTTTGGTCATGTTAAGTGTAGTTCAATGCCCCATTGGTTTGCTTTCAACACTTGGGCTATTTGTTGCATATTTGGCTTGATATATTGCTTGGTTTGGCACCATGTTTTGGCATGATTTCAATACTTATGTTGCATGTTAATTAGCCCATGATTCTCCCTTTCAAATGTGTTTGAGGGTTGTTCAATTTGTGCTTAAGTGTTGGCCTTCAATTAGGTGCATGTGTGCATGTACATTTGGTCCTTCATTATAGCATTTTGGCTACTGTTTTAGGCCTATTTTAGAGCTGCCTAATTCATGTTTAAGTCCATCTTTGCATCCATTTGCATGCCCCAATGTTTGCTTGTATGCTTGCATAAGTTGGTTGCCATGCCATGTTGCATCCTTAGCTTGCATGCTTAGGTTGCATTGCATCTTGCATGCATGCCTTGTTCCTTGACTTGATGATAGGAATTGGGCCTAGTTTTGTTTGATTGGTTTGCATACATTTGAAATCAAAGTTGCATACTTGGTTCTTTGGGCCATCATGCATAGAAATGCGTGATTGGTGGTCCGAGAACCAAGGCACATGTCCCTTTGAGTCATCACAATGATAAGGGGCATGGTTGGTGCATACACGCCTTGAATTATGTTGCCATGCTTTGTTTTGCCCTCTGTTGCTGTGAGTTGCAGGTTCTGCAGGAATACTCTGCCGACCGGCACCATTTTCTCT
This sequence comes from Camellia sinensis, assembly GCF_004153795.1. Classification (NCBI taxonomy): domain Eukaryota; kingdom Viridiplantae; phylum Streptophyta; class Magnoliopsida; order Ericales; family Theaceae; genus Camellia; species Camellia sinensis. The sequence continues at coordinate 2,702 of NW_021025359.1, read as the reverse complement.
GCCGACGGATTCAATTTTGTGCCGATGGCCATACCACACTGCCGGTGACAATTTCAATCAGCTGGTGGTGATCCTCTCTGTCCAAGGGATCAGTCCTGAGGCTTTGACAGCCTCCAGAGGAGGAAAGGAAGGAAAACAGAGGCAGCCCATGCATGGTGGCGCGCTTCCCGAGGCGTTTTCCTGCTTTAATTAATTTATTTAATTTGTTAATTAAATTAGTTAATTTGTAATATTAATTAGCTTGCGTAGTTAATTAATTTGTAATATTTATTCGGTCCCTCCGAGCGAGGGCAAACCTGTAATAAGTGTGTGCTAGGGGTACTTGGGTTTCGAGCCGGGCCTTAGACTCGACTTCTTTTTATTATTATTTTCCATGAAAATCCCTTGCAAGTGATGTTAGGCATTAGTCCTGGATCGGGCTCGTTAGACTAGGCTTCAGATCTCGGGCTGGCGAACTATTTTTAGACTTCTACATATAACCTCCTTATATCTGGTATGTGTTTCACAGTTACTATTAAGTTAGACAGAATGTTTAATAATATATTTTAGTTCACAGATCACAAAGGAATTATATAATTATTTTCAAATGAAAACAGAGAATATAGGCAAAAGTACAAAATGCAAAAGTACAAAATGATAAAGTGAAATTTGTCTAGTTTAAAATTTTCTAAACACTTTTGATCCTTTGCCATCATCAATCATATGTCAATTATATAGATTAAAAACCATGTTATAATTGGGGGTGTTTGGGAAGAAAAAAAATAGCCAAATTTAGTTTAAAAATCACAAAAAGACAAAATAGACTAAAATAGTTAATAAGACAAAATATCACATCAAATCTATAATCATTTCACTTTTTCTCTCACAAACATCACATCTAACCACAAAAAAATCCAATCATCTTCCCAAACACAAAAATTTTAACCTACTTAAAATAGCCAAAAACTAAAATAGCCTACTAAAATAGTCACTTCCCAAATGAGACCAATATCTTTTATTTTGAAATATATTTTTACTTATGGCTTTTATTAGTCATGCCTATTTTATCATAATTAAAGAAGAAATCAATATAATTATGTCAAATTTATAGGGTTGATTGTATTATAGGTAAATTAAATTGGAGTGTTGCTAGTAGCGCCTACTTAATTTCTTTGAACCCCTCAATTTTTATTTTTTATTATTACAATTATATCCGAAAATAAAATTACATTAAAAAACAATTTTTAATGGAACACCCACCCATTAAATGAAGACAATTAAAATGGCATTCTACAATATTGTACACTCACCTCCATCCCCATCTAAATGTATTCATTTTCATCGCCATCCTAAACCCTAAACGTATTTATTTTCATCAAATTAGTTAACATTTCAAACAATCCTAATACAAATTTTGAGTTTCTCCGATCAAATTTCCATCTATATCTGTGATCGTTTTCACCATTTGTTGATACTTATAGAGCAATGGAGGACGATGACAACAATTCTGATGAGGTTGACATTGTATTGGTAAGTTTATCTATTTTGCATTAACTATTCTTGATCATTTTTTATGGTTATTGTTTTGTTTAAGCTTGTTCAGTATTTGTTTGCCTACTGTTAAGGTTTGGTTTGGTAATACAATCCTAAACAAAAAATTTTAGTTTGGTATATGGTTTCGAACAAAACCTTCATTTTCGGCACTGTTCAACTGAACATAATTTCCAACGAGACGAAGAGATTTCCGTCAGTTACTAATCTCAACTGAGAGATTTTTAACGAGTCAAAGAGAAGACGATGAGGGTAGTCTAGACGCAGCAAACGCAACAGCAGCTCCGCCATCTGCGGTTGTGGCGAGAGGGGTGAGGACGGTAGGCTAGCGTTGCAAAGTTGGGCCTTGGTTGGCGGAAAAGTGAGTGACAAAGAGAGACATACCAGATCTGGAAGAAGAAGGAGAGAGAGAGTGCGTGTGTGTGTGTGTGCAAAATTAGGTAGATGTGCACTTGGGTGTGATGATATTATAAATAGGGGTAAAATTGATATTAAATGGGGTGTTAAAACAAATCTTATTAAATGGGGTAAAATTGATATTAAATGGGGTGCTAAAATTTAAGGTTTAGAATGAGGGTTCAAAAAAAATGGAGAGTCTAAAGAAAAAAAATAGGTGTTAATAACAACCTTCTATTAAAAGTGTTTCATTTCTCACCAAAAGTAGTGAGATTTGGCAAGAAACAAGCTCTGATTGCTTTTGTATCTTCTATAATACCGAGATTGTTCATTAAAATGCACTAAAAGAAAAGAAACATCACCCATATCCCTATATCACATTATGCTCTTTTACTCATCCAAACATGATAGTGAGAAAACACGATAATTTCTTTTCTTTTCTTTTACAATCATTTCTTTTTCTTCTTCTTCTAACCCCACAATCCAAGCGGAAGGTAAATTTTGCCAAGAAACAAAAAGTGGGCGGAAAATCACTATCATCAGGTGTTTGCTTAGAGCTAAACTGTTACTGCTGGACCACATTATAGCCCTAAAAATATGACAAGGCTCAAAAAAAGGATCTTAGGGCATACAAAGGCTATTCAACCACTACATAAACATTACCATCCGAGGTATAATTAAGACACATTTGAATGTCTGAAAAAATATGAATTGGATCACTTTAGGATTAGCTCATTAACAAATTAGATAAGTACATGTGTTGCACTGTAAAGATG